>JAPDSC010147937.1:366000-384297 GCA_026290005.1 Latrodectus geometricus
ATATATATTTAAATAATTAACATTTTTCTTAAATAATTAACTGTAGTACAAACAGGCCACCCGGAAAGGCATATTTAAATAGATATACAAGACCAATTAAAAATAAACAGAAAATTTATGATTAGAAATTAAATATGTTCAAGTATAGGGGTCACCAAAGTGGTCTATATAGACCCCTAGGGTCTATTTAACAACAGTAGAGGTCTATCTGACCCAAGGGGTCGAATGGGGGTCTATTGGGACTCGAAGGAAAAATAGTTCTTATTACGCAAATCACACATATCTAACTGCGTACGTAAAAATTTAAAATAATTGACTTAATATTATATTCTTTATAGAAAATAAAATATGGTTGAAGCCAGTTTTAGTCACGTTAGTTCAATTTTAACTAAAAACAGAAATAAATTAAATGTGGAGCTTCAAGGGGATTTACGGTTAAAATTGACTAATTTCGAACCCAATATTGCGAACCTTGAAAAGAAACACCAGGCACACTCATCTCATTAAGAAGTAAAAAATCTGTAGCTACTTTACTTACTGTTTCTGATTTATTAAATATTTAGACTAATATATAGTTTTATTTTAATTACCTGAAAATTATCTTTGTGGGGGTCTATGGAGATTTCGAAAAATTATATAGGGGGGCGATGATCCAAAAAGTTTGGCGATCCCTGCTCTAGTATATATATATTAATTTATATAGGTCATTTTTTTATAATAGGGCTAATTTAGCATTAATTTTTTAATTATTTTGTTAATTTTACAGTATTAAAAATTTACGTCTTTTTAAAAAATTTGTTTTAAAAAATTTAATATAAAGAGTTATTGTGTGTGTGACAATATTTGATTTCTCTCTTATTGAAGATTTTCAACGAAATTACATTTGTTATTGTGCTTTCCCATGTTTAATTGTACCAGATGCCCTGTAAAATCAAGCATCAGGTATGTTTCTATATTTCTTAAAGCCAAATTTATGATCTTTTATTAGATTTGAATAATGGTTACATGGTTCTGTTACATTCCAATTAAAATTCTTCTTGAATTTGGTTTGTTTGTTACTCAACGTTCAATAAATGCCGGTATTGGATCTTCCATTTTAAGGAACTCGCCATGAGGGGATGAATTCATGTTAATGTGAGATGTTTTATTAAATTGCGTGTCATCTTTCCTTGAAAGTAAATACTTAGCAATTTTGTATAGCTAGTTTTAAATATATTTTTCCCATCCACATTATCCAGCTGTTTGTTTTGACTAATTCTTTAAAAGAGACAGTTTATATATGGAAATATTTCGATATTTTTCTACAGCATCAAAGAGAGAGTCTAGTTCAGGACAGGGCTTCTTTGATCTGCTTCCTCTAGACAGTTCACCATGTCACTAAATTTCTCTATCTAAAATCTTCTGGTATTTTCCCACACAGTCCGACTACCTTGTACTTTCAGTCTTTGAAAATGTCGGTTTTTTGAATGAGAAGGTTAAATAAAATAACTTTAAATTCACTTCTTTTGCCTGTACAATTTGACACACATTTTTTACCCCCAGGTAGCTGAAGGGTTAGGAATCAACGCTATCAGCTTAGCATTACAAGAGTTCGATTCCTATCCCAGGAATGTTGTAGTGGTTTAGAACCCAATTGTACATCTTTGTTGAGTAAATATTCATTGTATTATTAGAAGAAAGATAAAACATTTGTGGAAGAAATAGATTCGATAAAATCGAGTAGATTGATAATTTTAAATTAATTTAAAATTTTGAATATGGATATTTATGCTAGGATTTGGAATTCATATTATATAATCTTTGAATACAAGTCTTAAGAGCTCTCACGTGCAGATATAGTAGCCATAGATCGACAAAAAAACAAGATCTGATAGAAATATATCAATTACTATTTGGAAATATGTTATTCCAATGTTTTTAATAAAACGCGCGTGTATTAAAATGTATCACAATTATTTCATTTATTTATATTATACATGGAAACTCACTTGTCAAACATGTATATAATGTCTTTTCTAAAGTTTATTTACTTATTTTTTTATTTCTAATACCCGGCTACTATAGCTTTTCTACCTTTCATTATCACAAGGAAGGAAGTGATGGCTACTTATATAGTTCGGCACCCAGTGGATGTGCCATCGTTGCCCCGATAATGGGTGGTTCTTCATAATTATGAAGCAGGGACCTAGCAAAAGACCCCCAGAGGTATCATTTCATATGGAGGACATTGCGACCACCGTATATTTAACGTGCTCAACCACCATTAGAGCATACAAGGAACTTCGGTCTCACTACCTACCGATAATGAGAACTGACGCCCTAACCAACCATTCCACCGCGCCCTATCTCTTCTAAAATATTTCATTATAGTCTAGAAATTTTAATGTTTTATTTTTTACAATACATAAAATAAAAGTTTTTCATATCTACGTTAGATTCAGCTAGAAATATTTTAATAATCACTTAAAACAATTGTAAATGCCTCTCTCTCATGAAAATTGATGAAATAGCTGTAATTCCAAAGGAAAGATACTCACTTCAATTTGTGTTAAAAGAAAAAGAAAAGGAAACCATTATTCAAAACCGCAAAAATGTCGAATGATCAAGAGACTTTTACCATCAAGAAAAAAAGAAAAAAATTTCGATCAAACATTTTAATATCAGACAAGGAATTTACGATGTTTATAAAGTGTACATTATGGAGAGAGATTTTGAAATAAAATAAATTCGAATTATGCTTCTATTTCAGATGGATACCTCTTTCTATTTTGATTTGTCTCCTTATTATATAAAAAAATTTTTAAAAAAATATAATTTTTTTAAAAAATAATAAAGTGATAATTATGGTCTTATATTGCCAAGGAGTAAAAACTGCTAAATTATAAGCAGTTTTTACTACTTGGCTTTGTGATTATATTCTTTATCACCTAAAAATATCGCCAAATTAATGAATAGCAAAAAATCAGCGTTGTTGTGAAATTTAATAAAAATTCAATATCAGTTCTTTATAATTAACGTTATTTGGATTTAGAACAAATGAACGCCACTTATGATTTTCAGAACGATATATACATTTGAAAACTTGGCATCACATATGTCATGAGGCTGAATGTATAGAATATTAAAAGGAAGCTCATAAAATAACAATATTTATTTCACTTAAATAACGGGGATGACAGAAAATTAATTGGATTATAAAAGTTGGATTTATTCCGAAAAATATTTCAATTAAGAATGGAACAACAATAATTAAGAGGCGTATGAATGTTGAATTCAGCGTCAAAAATATTTTTTTTCAGATTTTTATGAATGTGGAATCTAATTGTTAAATAAAATAATTTTATTTTTGAAATAAAATTTCATTTTGCTCATTTTTTTAACTTGTATATTTTTTATTATATTTTTACAATAATGCATTTTACGATATAATTATTTTTTAAAATCTTGAAAATCTGTTTTATATTTGAAATGCTTGTATAGTATTTTATTTAAAAGCATCTATATTTCGCTATTTTATTATTTTTAAGACTTTTTTTCTCATTTAATTTAAAACATTTAAGTTCTTAGTGTTAATTTTTTTTGTTGTAAACATATTTTTTGGATATTTATGTTATAATAATTGATATTGTATGTTTGAATATGATATTTTTACGTTTTTGTACGTTGTTAGAATCCGTGATTTTTAAAATACCATTCTTTTTTCCTGTTTGTTAGTGTAATTCAGAAATTAATTTCAACTATTATAGTTGCAGACAAAGCCGGTTACTACGATATTATCAACTTGACTGAAAATTTGCTAAAAATCCCCACCAGACCCATATATTATAATTAAAGTAATTTACTGAAAGTCTACATAATTTTTTTTTAAATTCTATTATCTAGCACACCGTGTCCTATTGACGGGGCTTCGCTGTTCTGAGCGAAAAGTTCCAGTTTCGACCACAGCTATTGTTTAACAATTGATGTTGCACTTCTCTAGGTATGACCATCGGGTTGGATGTTTACGAATTCTCCTTTTTTTTTTTTCAACAAGTATATACTTTGTAACAAGTGAATACGGCTGAATGTCTATGAAAGTTTTTCATGTAAGGCGATTAACTCGAATGGTTTTAAAATGCTATGCAAAAGTTTTAAACTTTAATCTACGCGATGTTGAAATCCTACAGTATAGCGTCTTTAAAATAAGTTTTATCAAGAAAGGCCTTTTATGGCGCTGAGGAATTAATTCTTTAGTGAGGAGAGTACCTAGAGTGATCAATTGATTAAGGTCAAGGGCACCACGTTCATATACAATAAGATGCCTTGTTTCCTCGCTCATGGCATATTCTACATTCAGGCTCTTGTTGAGAAAGTCCCACCGTATGAAATTGTTTACTTTATTCTGTTTAGAGAGGTAATCGTGCTACTGATCACTTCCTGCTCTACTTGATGGACTTGAGATCATTCCAACCTCTGGAACCGAAGGAGTCATTTCCACTATTTCAGTTGATTTCTTCTGAATTTCCTCATCTTGCAAAGCTCGGTCTGCCACAGAGATTTTATCTGCATGAGCAGTTGTTTTAAATCTCAGGAAATAATATCCACTCAGCAATGCCTGAGTTACTGGATAAGGCACGATGCTCTAACAGTACGCCAGACATACTGGAAGCTCCATTAGAACACTATAACCGCAGTGCCCTTCACCTTAGGTACGGGTCGCAGAACAGCAAAGTTACCGAAGGGGGTTCGTGGCTTTTTACAATGTTATCCTTTAAAAAAAGAGAGAGAGAGAGAGAGAGAGAAAGAGAAAAGTACGTTCGGCATCATTCGGTTGCCAACGCGCATGGCATCCGCTGAAGCACCAGAATGGAGATATGATTGAATAGAAGACTTCCAATTCACGTTTCTCCAAACTTTTCTATTACAACCAGACTAGGAACTTTGTAAGTTTAATGAACACAGTCCCCCCTCAGTCCGATGAAGTCAATTATCGAGCTGGTAATCATCTTTAAAGAAAAATGGTGACTTAAGCCCTCAGAGAACTGCAGCCACATTTTTTTAATATTTTATAGTACTTATTTAATGACATCATTATTTTATAATAATGTTTATTTATTCGATACACCCTTTTATCCCTTAAATATATTTCATAAACTGAGTATGTTTTATAAACCTTTACTAATGAGTAATAAAACTGAGTACCAAGCATGCTTGGGAACTAAAGACTGGGGATTTCACGTTTGGTTGACCATTTTATCGGGGCATATGTTTAGCACCCAATGGGTCATGGAAACAGATGTGATCATTGTGGGGTCTGAGTCTAGATTTATCTTCTCCAAAAATGTGTATACGCAAATATATATATATATATGTGTGTGTGTGTGTGTGTAAGTGTGTGTTTATTATAGCTACCACCACCCTGTCTCTGTCTCTCAAAAGCTGTACTTTCACTTCTATGACAATCTATAATAGACACAATCTATAAATTATTACGAAAATAATAGTAAATTATAAAAAGAAATCATCTTTAAATAATTCAGTACTGGAAGGATTACATTTTGTAGCTAGAATTTTTCTTGGATTCTTCTGTAACTTGTACATTAAAAAGTTTAAAAAAAATGAACTAGATTTTTTCTACTTTGTTACTCTTTAATATTTTTTGACTCAAAGGTCAAAAAATATTTTTCACCTTTAAGATTTTCATTCGGGGATTACTCACTTATGCTACGCCAAAATAAATGAAATAATGTAAAAGTTCAAATTAGAATGTAATTTATAATATTTAAAATGTGCTTGGTATTGATTTAAATAATTAAGTTATAATTAGTGCGAAATATTAATTTTTTTATAAGTATGGATTTTATAATTTTTTACTATTAAATTTGTTTTTTTTTTTTTTTTAAGGAAGCAAATAAAAGAAATGACAACACGCATCTATTTCGCGGATGGAAATTAATTATGATTAACCAATAAGTAAATAAAAAATTTTGAAATATAAATGTGTGTATATTTTTGATTCTAGTTTTCAGAAAGATTAAAAATTATACTTGTTTATTTTGGTATCAATGTAAGATGAAGAGAAGTAATTTATATGATGACATCAGGTTTAAAAATTTCCATAACAAACCGCAACATTTCCATTTTTTCGGCTTTTTTTTTTTTAAATAAAGAGAAGGAGCGTAACAAAAAAGTAGTTTGTTATCTCTAATCTAAATAAATGCTGCAGCTCGTGACGTGATGCTCGTCACATCCAAGTTTCGAAAAAATCACTCAAGTGATTTAAATAAATGGTTTTGACGACAGCTCTTATTCCTTATCCCGTCGACCAATCAGATTCCTCATTTCAAGGGAAAACATTTCTTTAATTAGGAGGGAATAAAAATGTAACATAACTATGCCTTTTCGTAAGATTTTCCGCTGATGAAAAACACGATGTTCGATGCATCACCTCCACAACTCCCGATGGAGTTCACGAGTCATTTCCATTGGCCATCTGCAAGTGGTTGAGAGTGGCTATTGATGAGGATGAAGCAAAAACATTGGAGCATCATAAGGGATTCCAATGATGACGTCACCCGATAATGAAGTAAAAGGCAGAACAAAGGTTGCAATTAAGCTTTTTATTTCGACTTCATGCGACAAGGTTGAATGTGTTTTTTCCCTTTTACTGGAGATAAGTTCGATGCCAGAATTTTATTTTTATTTGTAATTACTTCGATTCGGTCATTTTTTTCTTGTTCCCTAATTCTGCTGAATGAAGTCTATAAGAACAATTAAATCATATTTTAAAGCAATGATCAATTGACAAGATCGATATTTGAGCTGGCATCCAACTCACCACTCCATAACACTTTCATCAGGGAAAAAATACAGGTGCCCCTTGCCGGAAATTGGTAACATTTTTCTCGTCAAACGTGTTTGAAGAAACAAATTGGCACCTATTATTATGCAATAATACATACAATTATAAATTTACATAAATATTAAACATAAAAATAAGATTTATGTTTATAAAAAACTTAAAAACAAATATGTTTATCATCCTATTTAACACCGAATCGTTAATTGGGGAGAAACCAAGGGGTACTCTAAACTATAGGGCACCACCCTTCATAATAGTATTCAATACAACTAAGCATTTAACCTTCAACCACTCTTTCGATAGGATGGATAAAAAAGGACTCCTAATTTTGAGAGATTTTCAATAGGTGACTTAAAAGATCATTTTGAGGAAAATACTTAAGCACGTTAAATATTTGCATTGTGTATAATATCTCCTGCTTCTTGAGAATGTTCGGAGTGGTGTGTGCCAGATGATAAAATGACCGATTACTGACACGCTTCAAAATGATGTGGCGATTTGTCTATACGCTATTGTTTGACTGAAATAAACAAGCAGAAATATAATGCTGGAATAAAGTACTTTTCAATAACTAAATGCAAAAACGGATATTATTCGTACGATTAATCATTTATTTATCAAGACTGAAAGAAATCGAGTACTGCAACAAATGAAGAAAGCCATTTACCGATAGAAATTTATATTTATTTAAGCACTAAGTTAAAATATATGCGACACACTTCTGGTTTGCTATATTTGTATCTTAATAAATTTGAGCCACGATCTCGAGTTATGGTCAACACTTGAGCTGAACTATTCCTGTAGAAACTTCACCTCCCCAGCGTTAGACATTAAGTCCTGAGAGAGAATTTTTACAAGTACTACTTTATGAATATTACTATATCTCGTTGAAAGGCTCTATAGTGTATAGTGTAACATACACTTAAAATCGGTTGATATACGAGCTAAAACATAATCGAGAAAACAACTTTAAGGAAACGAAAATGATGTTATGCAATGCAAGATAACAGCACCTAATATAATCTCAAATGAAACATAAGATTAACAAAAAACACACAGGTACTATAACACATAGAAAAATTATGTGAAGCACCGTGGCGTAGTGGTACCGCTTAGCGCTTCCACAGTCTAGATCCGAGGTTCGTTCCTCGGATTGGGGAAGGCTGACTCAGCCTTTCATCTTGTGAAACAATAGAAGAATATCTTCTTATATATAGAAGAATATCTTCAATAGAAGATATTCTTTACAAAGAAGATAATTCTTCTCAAAAAAAAATTTTTTTTTATTCATTAAATACAGTGAACGCCGTGTAACTATCAGTATGATACACACTATTAGTTGCTATTTATTGTTTCTGTTGTGGCGATCACTATTATAAGGTTTCTCTTGTATTCTTTACTTAAAAAACCCATTGGACAGAGGTGATTTTATAGCCAAAATTGTGTTAATTCCTTCTTCTAATTGCCAATATTATAGAAATTTCATCCTTCAAGATGTTGATGGCGTCATTTGTTATTTTTGTATTTTTTATGGAAGTAACAAACCAGTAAAATTTTAAAGAAAAAACAAAGTAAATTACAGAAATTTAAAAATACAAAAAATATATACTAAGTAATTTATGATCCACCAAAAAATCACTTCAAAAAATTAACATGCAGAAGAAAATATTAATTTTAGGAAACATATTAAACGACGTATGGACTACTTTAGATGAAAGAATGCAAGGTTGTTGCACAGCAATAGTCTCATCGAGAAATATGTTAAAAATCGCAATGTTATGCACCAACATTCTACAGAGTTGCAGAATGCAGAAAATTGCAGAATCAACATGTAAATGTTGATGGAAGAAGTTTAAAAACATTTTGTTTTCACAATAAACATGCTCCTGTTGGTCTTAGAAGATGATTTGGAGCACTATCATGCTATTGGACAAATTCAAACGGAATCAACAGCCCATATTGCTCGATTTAACATTCTATAACTTACTTATTATAGTAACAACTCCAGATTGGCCAAACAGTTGTCAACAAGACAAGTGTTTGGTCATCCAAAGTTTGCAAACCTCGCGAATGTTCGATTCATTGTTATTTAGCAAAGAGGAATGAAAGTGCATATTCTACACGTGTAACATCTATGGTTAAGTAGATGAAAAGTTGTTGATGAAAAAGTATGAGGAGTTTTAAGATTGTGTGCTGGAGAACAGGGTGAAGTTGTGGAAAATAATTTTGAACATATACAAGCAGAACTTTTTACCCGTAGTAGTTATTCACCGTATTCATTTATTCTAAGACAATAAAAAATAAAAAAAACTCCCAAGCGCTCATCCTGAAAGATGTGCCTTCCAGAAATCAGAAGCGTAAAATCCATCTCTAGCAGGTCAACAGTATCTGGGATGGACCTGAAGCCCTACCACTCGATCACCGTGAACATCTGTGCAGAATTTCTCAATTAGGCAGTACATGATCGGTCATCACATGTTTGTCATCCTGTATTCAATCAATACAGATAGACGAGATTAAAGTGATATCGCCAACATCCCATCTTAATTGGATGGCATCTATTTGAACAAAGTAATGTTCATTGATGAGTTGAGATGTACCCTGCAATCTAATGACAAATTCATATGAATCTGGGAAACACCCACAATTCGCCTCAGAGCGTCACTGAATATCGCTTATTTTAAAATAGAAATATCATAATATGAACAAAAATTCCATTTGAATATCGTACACCTATGGTTGGTTGAATGTTATCAGGGTGAAATATTACGAACACCCAGGCCATGGTGGGCTTCAAACTCAATATAGAACCGAAGACTTGAGTCTAAACTATCTGGCTACCTGCTTTGACATTGAGACATTTTGTCTACGGATTAGTTAGC
The DNA here is from genome assembly GCA_026290005.1 of Latrodectus geometricus. Lineage (NCBI taxonomy): Eukaryota > Metazoa > Arthropoda > Arachnida > Araneae > Theridiidae > Latrodectus > Latrodectus geometricus. The sequence goes on from JAPDSC010147937.1 coordinate 375,724, forward strand.
GCACTCATCCACCTTAAATTCGACTGAAAATCTTTGAAATGTTTTTAGCTGTGCTGTACGTTTCTTATTCATAGCCATTCTCACAAACTTGGAAACCTATCTGCAATAGAAATGGCTTTAGCTCGACTCTGCAATGGTTAACCAATTTATGAAAGTTATATTTAAGTGATGTTAAATTTATTTCTTATTAAAATATGTTTATATATGCTTTTCATATTGCTTTTTTGACTTCCAAGCTCTTTTCCAATACCTTCAGTTTTACATTATCTCGTAATTTATTACAATAAATATATAGTCATTTAAACTAATCAAAATTTGCTTCTACGAAACCTTTTTCATTATTCGATGGGTTACTGAATTAAGAGCATCTCAATTCTATAAATGTATTTTTCCATTATTATGTAATTAATAAGGATTAAAACTTGAGATAGCATATCCTTTATAACATGAATTAGTTTGCATGTTTTACAAAATCACAAATTTATTCCTCCATGGTTTAATTTTTTAATGTCATAAACAGATGATTTTTTTATGCTTTTTTAATTTTATGTTTTTTTATATATATATTTTACTTTTAACTGTCTATTTCTGCCACATTGTATCAATGATCAAATGATGAGTTGGACATTCTGAATTGGTATTCTTTTTTTTTTTTTAATTACCATACCCTCTCTTAAGGATATATCTTATGTAATAGTAATGGGCTCACATTAGACTCTATAAAAATTTAGTGTTAATTTTAGTTAGCTCTTATTTTTTTACAGTGACCTCTTTTATATTTTCTTAGTGATAGAAACAAGAAAATGATTTCAAAACTGTGATAATTTTTTTATTAGAATCAAAAATTCAAATAAGAATAACAAAATAAAAAAATAATTGGCAACCTGTGTAAAATTCCTGCATAAGCTGATTAGTTTATTCAAATATAATATTTTGACTTTACTTAGAAATCTGCTAATCTAACAAAGGTGATAATTTCGCCATCTAAATATGACAAAATCAAAAACATCTCTGACAGTTGCTACGACCGGATGTAAGATAATGAGTTTAATAACTGATAAATAAATAAAAAAATGAAACTCCAGAAAATTCTGATTATTTTAAAGAGTTGTTAGTTTTATCTAACCTTTTAGGCAGTTTGATTGTTGACTACTGAAAAAGTATTTAGAGAGAGATAAAAAAAATAAGGAAGAATCAAAATATATTCATTCAATTGTTTTCACTATCAAAAAACATCCGATCTGCTAATACTTCTTTTGCAATGCTTATCGACTAGTCAAGTTGCATTTGGAAAAATCTGTATAACAGATGATCGAGATTAGGAATTTAGCATCTTAAAAAGCAAGCAAAATTTGTTTTCGCATTTTTTTTTAATTTTTATCTTAAATGTTTGTAATGCTTACATTTAAATGTTTTACGTATGATTCATTGACACAGGTCTTACGATAATGTATTCTTTTTAAGTAATTTTTGTGTTAGCATTAAAATAGAGGTTATATCTTAAGTATACACATCTTCAACTAAATTTTAAGCACTATGTCGTTTCTAATAATATTCACTCTTTTGGAATATGTGAGGGAGCATCAATTAGAATCAATTAACATAATTAATGAAGAGGACTCTAGAATTCACTTAAACAAATTTTAATTAATTAACTGTTTGTTTTGTTGCTTATAATTATTTAAATGCATTATTCGTGCATATAATTCCTAGGTAAATTTTTTCTCTGTTGAATTTCCCTTTGTGTACAGCGAGGCAAAACGACTTGACTTTGCTTAAAAGCTAGAGATGGAAGGTGAATATTTGCTTTTTTTTATATGATTTTGGGTAGGTACTTGAAACTATTCAAGATTGTTTTTTTTTATAATGATTGGATTTTGGTAACCACTCATCAAAAACCACTTCAGAAAATAAATATCTAAAAAGTAGAATAGTTAAAAATAGCTTTCAAGTCTTAGTCTATCTATTATATAACTGTTTAGTTTCTGTATTCTAGCCTTCAGTTCATCAAGTCATGGTTTCGACTTTCACCTGGGGCATGTTGTTTGTTATGGTTCGGAATATACTTTAAACAACAAGTCCATTCAAATTTGTTTTCATATCAATCGTAACCATAAAACATAAAGCAAACCAAATAAAATCGTTACGTAATGCTAATTCCAAGCTATCTGCTGAATTGTTAATGTTCTAGCTTTCAAATCAATTGTTCATGGATTCAATTCCCAGTTCGGGTGTACATACTTATAATAATCCAGAATCTACTTTAAATTGTATGCTCTATTCAAATGTGTCCTCATTCCAAAACATAACCGAAAAACAATAAACGAATGATAGATACGTTGCCAAATACATGCATAAATGTTTATGAGTCATTCAATAAATGTTCTATAAATTTTTGATGGAAAGAGCAATTGATTAGCGATCGTAAAATAATTTAACATCAATTGGTTCTTCACTGTTTAAAAACTTTTTCATCATTTCCATTCACTCTTTCATCTATGACGCCATAACTCATCATTAGAAGTAGCATTTTCATCCACTTTAACATCAGCAAATCATTTTTCAACAGGATAACAACTTCAATCAAGTGGATCGATGCCCTTCAAGTGTTTGATCTGAAATTATAGTTCTTATTTGATTGTAAAGAATGCCTGATTCTGTTACTGTAACAGTGGCGACATGTTGAGCTATCAGGACGATAAAATGGGATTTAATGTAAACTAGGGATAATTATTTATTTGTTTTCAATCTTGTCAAATATAATTTCAATCTGGAAAACAGAATTCGAATGAATAACACTCACATTTAGGAAACATAAGAGCGAAATGCGCTCTTACACAGAATTTCCTTTGAAGTTGACATGGAAGAGATAAGAGTAATCCATATTTCAAAATAATAATGAGTCAGTATTCTTATCTAGAACATTTTGAATGTTGAGTCATAGTTTAAGTTTAAATCAATAGAAGTTCTCCAAAATATGGCACCATTTTTATCATTCCTTTTTGTTATTTCTTCAACTTTTTATACTAAATGTTATTTTTAACACTCATATTAAACATCGTTAATCTTTATTTTACATAATGTCATACGAATGTTGAAGGGCCAATTTGTGAATTATTTTTTATAAAATCACCAAGACTAAAAAAATTTTATTTAAAAATAACATTTCATACACCAAAAAAAGAGGATATGAAGCAAATTTGTAATAACTGTTTAAAATGGCAGAAAGTTTTTGAAGGGGAAACCATGCTCAAACTTTAGGAATTGTTTTTCAAGAAGTAGAAAAAAATGGATTATTAAAAAAAATGATATTGCCCAGAAAACAACATAACGAATTCCGATGGAGTAGGGTAGGGCTCCATGCTCCCAAGAATACCTGTATAAATGTTAATGCCCCAGGTTCAATCCTTGGGTTGGACAAGGTAAACTCAGCCTTTCAACCAGCTTTCTAATAGTAAGACAAATTTTGTTGGATTTTTCAAAAATAATGTATCGTTTCATGTGCTACTAAAGAGAAAATCCGGGAAATTTCTAAACAGACAAATAATTTTATTTCCGTGCATAAATTCAGTTTCATAATTTGGAGATTATTTTCTAACATTTTATTTAAAAAAAAAAAAAAAAAAAAAAAAAGTCAAGGACATTCTAATGTTTATAAAAATGTAATAAAGGAATACGTCGTCAATTAAACATCCAAATTTGGAGTAACAGTTTTAATATTTAAATGCAACCTTATTCTATATAAATAAATAAATACACATAAAAGGGTTTTGTGCAAAATACTAATATTGTAATGAATTGAAGCTTCTGAATTACCATACTATTATTTTAGTCCTATTGTGAAATGCAATAAATAATACTAATTTAGAAAAAAAGTCTTACATTTATTTATTGTCTATAAAATACTCATAATATAAGGTTTAAATTCGCTTCTAGTAAATATGAAAAATTTTTTTAACTGAACTGCATGTAACAAAGATAAACTGAAATTATTGTACATACAAAATAAATTGAAGCATAATTAGTCAAAAGTAACAAAAATGGTAATAGATTTTTTGTATCAGACTTATTGAGTTCAATGATATAGGATGAAACTTTTATTCATCAATATTGAGAGAATAAATAGTAACCATTCGAATACAGAAAGATATCCAAGGATTCAAGAAGTCTGTAGAAGTTTCTGTAGTTTTTTTTTTTTTTTTTTTTTTTTTTTTTTTAAATTATTTTTAATGAAAATCACTCATGAAAAGAAGATATGTCAGTCTGAACATTGCTTTCAATTTGAGACAAACCTGGACCAAAATTGGGTATTTTTTCTTTTGAAATAAGGGGCCAAATATTTCTAAATCTTGAAGAAATTGATTCTACATAAGTCATTTTGAAAATCAACCAATTCTCCACCCACTGCAGCATTGTCCTCTTGAAATTCAAAATGTTCCACGATACAAGTAAAAAAATCTTAGGCATCAATCACCATAAAAGGCGATTTAATTAACAGACATACACTGGTGTGCAAAACTTAAGCAACAGGTGGTTTTTATGCCATAACTCTACGAGAAACCATCTGAGGGACATGAAATTCAGACATGAAACACATCATTTTGTACTTAAAGGATGACGAAAGCATAGTTGCACAAAAATGAATACAATGTATACAGTATAGAATCAAACGAAAATAGGCTTTATTGAACTCACAGTATCCCTGCACAAGATCATCTGTCCAAGAGGAACAATAACAAACAGATGTTCCTTAGTATAGTATATGCCCTCCCATTACTGCATTGATTGCTTCACACCGTCTTCCCATACTCAGCATCAGACTGTCCAGCAGATCTTGTGGTAATAGTGCCCATTCCTCAATCAGCATCTGTTTCAATTGCTGCGTCTTCCCCGGGAGATGCAATATTGCCGCAGTGCGTCTCCCCAAAACATCGCGTACATGTTCTATGGGATTTAAATCCGGAGAGTACGCTGGCCAATGGTTCATTCGGGTGATGTCTTCACTTTCCAGTAGCTGCTGAACAGCATGAGTCCGATGTGCCCGTGCATTGTCATCCATAAAAATAAAAGCTGCTCCAATGGCATCTCGGTACAAACGCACATGGGGAAGGATTACCTCCTGACAATAGTGATCCCTGGTTACAGAACCTCTGTCGAAAACATGGAGCTCAATCCACCCGTTCAGCATAATGCCTCCCCAGACGAGAACTCCAGGACCACAATAACGGTCTCTTTCCGTTATGTTACTGCGATGAAACCGTGTCCCAACCTCTCTCCAAATCAACTGGCGTTGAGAATCGCTTGTGGCACTGAAACGACTCTCGTCTGTGAAGAGGACGCGATTCCATTGATCAGATGTCCAGTTATTGTGCTCTTTGCACCACTCTAAACAGTGCCGCCGATAGCGAGCTGTCAACGGAATGCAGCGTTCGGGCCGGCGGGTGAATAGGCCATCTTTGTGAAGGCATCTGGCCACATTAAGCCACGACACTTGTCTTTGCTGCTGTACACAGTTGCTGAGCAATGGCACTTGCTGACTGGTTTCGGAATTTTTTCGCCTGCAGGACGATATAGCGGTCATCCACTGCAGTTGTTTTCCTGGGGTTGCCACCACCAACCTTTCAAACCAATGGTTCTGAAGGCTTTGTAAGTCCGCGAAATGACACTTTTGTTGATTCCGAACTCTTCAGCTACACTGGTCACACTACGCCCCTCCTCCTGTTTTCCAATCATTCTTCCACGTGTGAAGTCGTCCAGGTGATTTCTTCAAGCCATATTTCAAGGAAACACTCACTTGCACTTGAAACGAAAGTCTTTAATTGCTCCTCCGTCCTTCCTTTTATTGTAGGCTCGAACTGTGCGAGCCAAGCACATGCATTTTGCATACGCTCACGTCACCTCTGACGTTTTGCCACTGATATTTGCAAACTCATGATCTTTCTACTGAATTACGTGCTCATTGCACTGATCACAAGAACTCCTTTTCTGCAATTTTATGGCTATCTGTTTAAAATTTACATTGTTGCTTAAGTTTTGCACACTAGTGTACATAGCGGTGAAGGCGAGCCATGGATTTTACCTTAACGTTTACGAGTTCGGAATACTCTCCAACCACCAATCACCATGTAATTTTGAACCACGGTTAGATGATGAGACACCTAAAATGACACCCTCCTCTCCACATCCACGCCACACTAGTGGAAAGACTTTGGACGCAACAAGTTAACCTGGACATATCCCCCAACCCACGGAGCAACCCAGTCAGAATGTGGTCACTCCGCAAAGGAATTATTATTCATGGCAAATGATGTTCTAATTTGTTAATCTTAATGGGAATCTTAATTTGCTAATCTGCCACTGGAGCTCGGATTTAATTATAAATCATTAATTAACAGTGCAACAACTGAATTTCTTAGAAGTATTTGTTGAATTCACTACTTAAATCGGAGATAATTTCAATGTTATGATGAATTAAATTTAACCAACCGGAGCGCGTTGACGAGATTTACCGAAAATGTACCTCCCGAGCTACTAGTAGCTCTTGATCGCCAATTTGGCGATTACTTGCTTCGGAAAACGCTATTTTAATGACAAAAATATTTCATGATAAAAAGATAAAAATCGTTTATTGCAGTAATGAAAAACATACTTGTTTTCTTGGAACATTTGCTCATGATGAAGGCAGACTATGAATATTGGTAAACCTGAAAGAAACATTTCAAAAATAAAAAAATAATTGATTATTTTTCAAAAAACTTTAGTTTTTGTAGGTTGCGAGTTCTTCCAGAGATTTTGCATCAGAAGCTTATTTCAGTTACAAAAAATAGTAAATGTTAAAGGTAAATAATGAAAAATTTTATGATTTATAATACTTCACAAAGTAAATTATTAATGAGATAAACAATTTCGTATGTGGAAAATCGATTACTACACCGAGAAAATTATAATTTATTATTAATTTTAAATCATAAAATCATATTTCAGTAAAATTTGACTTGTACATTATGGGACATCTTCAATATTAAGCATTTTAAATTTAATTTTGTTCATATATTTTCTTGATTTACGGAACATAAAACTCTCGTTTAAAAAAATCCTCATCTTTATTGTTGTTTAGGGAACTATTTTGATGACGTCAAATGGTATGTCATCACAAATAATCTTCTGTCTAACTATCCTGGTATTAAAAAGTATTTTGTGTCATTAGCTCAAACGTGAAAATGCGATCACAACTAGGCTTTTGAGATCCAACGAACATTTTTAAGACTTACAATGGCTTAATTCGTATTTTTCATAAGAATGTTCTAAGAAATTAATTTTGATTTTAGTTCAGATTTCTGCGTATTATTCGAAGCTTTGAACCAAAATAACATCTTCACACAAAACACACTAGAAAACTGTTTCACAGCGTAAGAAATAATAGAAAATGTGACAACAATACTTTACCTTTTTACAGATATAAATCAAAAATTGTAATATTGAAATTAATGCTCAATTTTTACTTCATTTATGACTAAATTATTAAAATTTACCAAATTATGGCGAATTTAATATAAAAAAAATTATAATTATCCTTGATGGCATCAATAGTTAAAAGTAGGTAACCAAAATAAACTATCGCATTATTGTATAACTATTTTTCATTTTTACTATCTTTTTTAAGTAATATTATTAAATGATATAAATTTTCATTGAACATTTTCTTAAGTAATACTAATTAATATATTTCTATTTCATAAAAATATATTTTTTAAAATAAAGTAATACTTATTTTGTGAAATAAATTTACTATAAAATTAAATTACATTAGATGAATATATTTTCTATTACTTAAGGAAATTTTTACGAATAGTCTCTTCTGAAATCTTTTCTCTATCTTATACATTTAATTAACAGGTAAAATATAATTAAGTAAATAATGTATATGTAAAATATAATCCTGTAAATAATGTATACGTAAAACATAACAAAATGTCTTTTTTATTTTAGAAAATTTTGGATTTAAAAATGTATTAAAAAAATGAAATTCAGTTACGATAATGAAATAAGATATGTAAATATTCACCATACTTTTTCATTCATAACAATAAAATAATACATACAAAAACTGTCTTCTTACAATTTTTTCGATACAAAATAAGCCTATATTTGCAAAAAATTACCAACTCAAATGTTATTCTTTATTATTCTCTTTCTTTTATTCTTATTATTCTCTATCTTTATTATTCAAAAAAACTAATGTTTTAAATTAAAAATTTTATCCTTACAAATCTTGAAGGGAAAAGGAAATTTATGTTTGAAAAATAAATGCCTTAATTTGTAAGCATCTACAGATATTATATTTTGAATAGTATCTCAATTTGAATTTGAAAATTTTAATCTAGAGAAAAATTTTTTTAAATATTTTCAGAACTTATATAAATAATCAATTATTAATATATTCTTGCAGGAGAATATCTTCTTTTAGGTAATATTGAATGAAATAAATGTAACCCATGTGTCAAGTCAACTTTTTTTTTTCGATCGTAAAATATTATTACATTATTGTTATTTATTTGGTACCAAATTTATTGC
>JAPDSC010147939.1:0-21725 GCA_026290005.1 Latrodectus geometricus
AAAAATCTGCAGTATGTTCAATTATATTTAAATTTTTCCACAATTATACATTACTTATATTTAGAATTTTAAGCTCCTAATTAACCAAAATTTTAATCATTTATGTAGATTATTATCTATTAATTTGTCTCCATATTTATGAATGAAAAATATGATAGAGAGATTAATTTTTTTGAAGTTTGTTCAATTATATTAATAATTTTTTTTAATTTCCTTATAATCCATAAGTGTATAAAATAATAGCAGTTTTGATTTGTAATTATTATGATTAAAAACAAGTAAATCACATGTCAATTAAATATCTATGTAATCCTACATACTAATATTCTTATTTGAATACTTGCAAATGAAAATGGTTATATAATATTAACCATTCTTAACTGACAATACCTATTAAACAGTACTGACTCTTATTGCGCAATATTTACAGAAGAAGTATACAAACATTTAAGATTTTTTATTAAAAAATATTTTTGAAGGATACATGTTCTTTTTTATGAAATTAAATGTGTCATAATATATTATTCCTAGAGTACTCAATATGATGCAGTCAGAAAAAAATTACAGGTGATAGGTAATCTTATATAATTATGATAGAGAATATAAAATTCATTTATCTTTGGATTTTTCAGGCCAACTTGTGAATTACCCATATCTCAAACTTAATTAGAAAAAAAAACTTTATAGAATTAAAAATTAGGAATTATTAAAATATATTTTATTTATACAATTTTAATTGTCTTTTAACAAGTAAAGATAAGTTTCTAAGTTTAAATTATGATTCAAAAATTAGTTTTATAAGCTTATAAAACACATGTCGAAACAAATTATAATCACATCAGAATAGAACATTTTATGTATTTGTTGTGCAAATTCGACATCGTTTTATCGGAATAATTTTATAAGACTTTAAACTTATTCTTTGTAAAAATTTCATACGTGCAAGTTGCTGAACATAATTTCTCATAATGCATTCACTTCAATAATAAATACTGTTGGTAGGAAAGTTTATTTTGAGAAATGTAAAGGGCATAAATTTATTTAATATAAGCAGCTCAAAACTATAAATTATATTTAAAGAAGTTCAAAATATTTCAATATTTAACAGCGAAATTGATAAATTATCGCCTACGTACTTGAATTGATTCTTTGTCATTTATGAGAAGAAAACTTTTTGGATCTTTCGATGCTAGTTTAAAATTTTTATTACTGTATTTATTTTCTATTTCATGTTCAGGAAACAAATCAGGGGGACATGTTTCATTATCTATGAATGTGCTCAGAGAAATCATATTACTGAAATTATTAGGAGTATCTTCCAAATTTAGTGTTTCTGATTCATTCCCATTTGGAATATCTTCACAAGACAAAAATTCTTCAGACTGAATAGTAAATTTTGTTCTGAAATGATTTTGCTTGGACTGAGTATGAATGAGATGATCGCAGACGAAACAGAAATTACGACAACAAAGAGAGCAAGTTAAATCTGCAAAATTTCGATCCTCACAATTGCCTTCGCATAATTCTTCAGCAGGAGCAACTGCAATTAACTGTCTAGTGTGTAGATTCAATCGGTAATCCTCATGTAGCAAAGCTTCACATGACTCGCACTGATTTGAACCACATTCTTTACATTGATAAACAGCATAAGGTTTTATACCCCTGCACGCTAATCTTTCGTCACAAATTTTTCGGGAGCTTCTTACTTTCAATGCTTTAAATTTTATCAATCGTGAATTAGCAGCAGTAGTTTTGGCAGACATCAAATCACGGAGAACAAATTGCGTCACTCAAGTCATTGATAAGGAAATTTAAGATAACTTTCAAGACGCAACCCATTTGTATATTTTGTCTCCGGACTACAAGGAAAACTTCCCTATGAGGTCATGATCATGATGTTGTTTGGCAACAAAAGTCACCTCACCTTATCGTAATCAGTTTAGTTATCATTTTTGAATAATTTTTAAGGTGAACATTCAATATTTTTAATGAAACTGTTTTAAAATATAATTTTTGTTTGCGTATACTTTCAAAATTCTTCTTTTATAAGTATAATTATATTCAGAAAATTAAATTTTAATAAGGGACAAAATATTTTGTCCACGAATTCCTTTGCATAAAAAATTGTGAAATATATAAAATCTGAGAAAAATCAGTCATTTCAGAAATAATATTCTATCAGAAAAGCTTAAAATTTGTTAATATTTAATTTGCAGAATGAATTTTTAGTTTTATTATTTAATATCCCAATAATTAAAAAAGCATAAAAAACTACTATTTTTTTTTTCGAAAAAGTAAAAAATAACGTTAAGATTAAAAAAAATTAAGTTAGAAGGAAATTTAACTGAATAAATCTCCCATATTTTATTTTTTGGTCAACTGTTTATTTTTTATGTTATTTACCTAAATATATTTTTTAAAATTAAATTGATTGGCACAGCATCAAAGGCTAAGAAGCAGAAGAGTACAGACTTGAAAAACGGAACAGAAGAAAAGGAAGTTATGATTGTTGATCAAGCTGCGTAACTAGAGATGGATTGAAATCAAAATAATATAAATTTCTCTAAAGTTTATTTTCTTTAATAATTCTTCTACTTCACATTAATGTTGTCAATATTCGCAACTATTATTAGTGGAATGAAATATGAATATAAAACTTCAAAAATAGTATAAGCTCTTGTGAGCCTAGTAACAAGAAAAACTTTTTGTTTACATTTTTGGTTATTAGCATTCTAAGAGACAAACTAAATTCTTATGCGTAGTACATTTTTTTATATTTATTCCAAGTCAAAACGAGTTGTTAATTATATTTTAATAAAAGATTTTAGTTGTTGTCATAATCAATTTTTTAGGTATGTTTACAAATTTATTACAAATGTATATTCAAAATATAATTTTAACGTTTCTGTTAGAAAAATGTTTAGCAGGTTTTATTTATTGATTTGTCGATGAAACATTTAGTTCTCTTTAACCAGTTGTTTTCTAATTGTAAATAGTAAATTTATAAAATGCTCTAGTGTGGTAAAAAAATCTTTTATATTTATTCTGTGTATTTATTCCTAATTTAAAATATAAATTACTCCTGTTAAGATTAATTCTTATAATTTATTTTATATAGGTTGTTTTTTAGAATGAATTATTTTGGAACGTTTAAATATCTCATTCGGCAACTATGATTTTTCTGTAAGTAATTATTGTATAAATATTATTTAAATAACTTTGAAGAATGTGCTATATAATTGCATTCAAAGTTTTAATAAACTATGAAGTTAAATTAAAAGCTTCCTATTACAAATATGCTATACTTTTTCAATGTGATTAAAAAATAATTTGTTTAGTATTTTTTCTTTCTATATAATAAAAAGACTTTTATGATCAATAAGAAACCATTGTGTAAAAGGTTTGTAAATGGGTTTTAAATGAAAGTTTGACAGCTTATTATAAAATTTAATATATTTTAATGAATTAATTTCATTGCCATGTTTAACTTGTAATTTTCTATTCAACTATAGAAAAAGTATTTTTTTTTCATTATCTGTAAATTTTTTTGACTACATTTTGAAACATTAGGCATAAAATTTTTAAAATAGAAGAATTTAATTTTTTTTTTGTTTGGAATATAAACAAATTTTATTCTTAGTAGAAAAATTATTTGTTACATTATGATGACTCTAGTTTGTAAGTAAATTTAAAATAAGAGGGAAAAACAAGCACCTGTTAATTTTTATGTCTCTATTATTTAATAAGTGCCAAAATTATTGCTAACTTATTTTTTATTTAGAATTGTTGAATTACAGTTTGCGGTTACTGTATTTCTGCAATTAGCTTCATCAAAGCATTAAAGGCGACTTTTCCCAAGATATTAATATAATTTAATCTTGGAACCATTTTTATTTATTTAAACTCAAGTTGAGGTTTCTATCTAAGACGAATGAAATCACATCTTCAAAACTTATGTATAAATTGCAAATCTTTCTTTAAAAAGATGAGCTGGTAGCCAAATGGTTAGCAATCTTGCCTTTAGTTCAACAGTTTATGGGTTTCCAATCCCACCTTGGGTATGTATATTTGTAATCATCCAAAATCCACTTTTAACTATAGGTCTTAGTCTAATTTTCCCTTCTGTGAGACTATTGAGCGAAAATCATTCTTTAAAAATAATGGGAGGGAAATAAAAAAGAAGAAGAAATTGAACACTAACCGAAATTGCTTAAAACCACCATATGTAGTTAAACATTATTTTTACTCTACATCTAATATTTTGATTGGCACAATTTTTGGCAATTTATCACAGGAGCAATAGAAATGAATAAGTATTAAAAAAATTTAAGTATTAGAAATTGATATTACTAAAATGATTTCATTCCTTATTTTTCATTTGATGTTAAGCTCATTTTAATATTATAAATGCTCATGTTAATAATATTATAAACGGTATATAAGATTTCTTGTATTATAAAATATTCAAAAATAGACAAAAATTTTACTAATTTAAATTTTTTCACAAAATTAATCAGTTTTAGTTTTAACTAATCAATTTTTAAAAATATCATTTTTTTATCTTTTTCTTCCCAAAATAGGAATTAATCTATCTTTTGAATATAATGATTTTTTAAAAAAGTATTTGAACTTGTGGTTAAAGGCTTATCATGTTGACCTCTGTTCAACAGCTTGTAGTGTAAAACTCCCATCATGCATGCAAATTACATATGTCTGAGAAAAGTTGCTTATTTTATTTGTTAATGTTGTCAGATGAATGGAAATGAGAATGTCACAGGCTGATGCTGCTTCATGCCTCAGTATGTCTTGCAGTGTGGCCCACGTCTCTGCAATTAATATTAAACAATAGCTTATGCATCTAGAACATGGTTCCTGGCCCACCACAAGCTACAACACCTGCAGAAGACTTTTTTTTATAGCTCCTTTGACTTGAAGGAGAAAAGCATTTCTGTGTTACAACTTGTTGCAGATCACTATGTAGTATCTGTAGCTCTATATAGAGAAAAATATCTGCTAATATGGTGTAAAGGTATCTTCACAATGCAAGATGACAAATTGTGTGTGTCTCCCTCACCAGATCTTTATCTTTAAGGGCCCGCTTATCTTGGGTAAGAAAACACATTTATTGGAACAATGATGGACTTCTGTATTTTTTACAGAGGACACCAGATTCATGCAGGAGAGTGATTCAGGATGTGTGCTGATTTGAAGGAAACAAAGTACCTGATACTAGCAATCCAATACTATGTAAAGACACAGTTAGTGTAATTGTCCCACTGGCCTGCATTTATTCCAGGTAGGAACTGTGACTGGTGTGAGATATCAGGATGAGATGCATGATCAATATGTTCATCCATATGCTGGTGCAGTTGGCAATGATTTCATTCTGATGGTTGATAACGAATGACCTCCTCTAGCGATAGTTGTTGAGAAATATCTTGAAGGTCTCGGTTTCTTGTAAATGGAATGGCAAGTTAGATCTCCAGACCTGAATCTCATGAAGCATCTATGAAACTATCTTGGTAGATAGATTACTGCTTTAAGTCCTCCTTTAATATCTGTAGGAGATCTGGAAAACAGCTTACTCTGTGTCTGGTCTTCACTTTTCATTTTGGTAACTGACAACTTGACAGCATGAAAAGTAGATGTTAGGGGTTGGCATATCTCTTATTAAAGCTCCTTTTGGTTATGTTATTTACTAATGAAACTGATTATTCTTTTTTCCAAGAATGGACTTTTCCAGAAAGGGTGCTTTTTTTGTAAATCATTTGTGTTTTTCTTGAGTAAGCTTCTATGTTGCAAACAATACATATCTGTTTTGTGCACATATCATCCAAATTTGGTGTTTCTACATTTCATTCATTTGCAAATTAGGCATAAAAAAGGGTTGTTCCTGAACCATTAATTTTTTTTTACTATCATAAATTTAAAATCTTTTAAATTTTATTATTTTTTTTACTTTTAAAATATTTTGCTGTATTTGTTATATGGTAATATACAAATTGAAGAAATAAACATTTAGAAATTTAGTAAAATATGAGTATAATTAAAACAACTATTGAAAAATTTCTATATAAAAATTATTTTTAAAATTAAGTTTTTCCAAAATTTTCTGGTAGTTCTTGTTTTAAAAGGAAAAGTTTGGTGAAAATTCAGCATAGTTTTCTTTTAAATAAATTTTATTTTACTAAATAGAATGATGGTTTATTATTAAATATTCATCAGATGTTAATTACTTTCTCTCAGCTATTAATTCTTACATGATAAATTAAATAGTATTGTATATTTTTTAACATTTAATCTTAAACAAAACAGATTGTTGAAATTTAAAAAAATAAAAAATTCTGAAATTATATATATCAGATTATCATAATGTAAAATAAATAAATAAATACATACAACATTTATAAGTATGACAATATATTGAGTGCAAAAGTGGCTTAAGTAAAATTACCACAAAATAAGTATTGAAAGATTGGTTTTAAATATTAAACAGTCTTCAAATATATTATATAAATGATCTAATGATACATTTTCTTTTATACATAAATCATAATTTAATATCTTTACAGTGTTATTAACTATTATATATTTTCATTTATGTATTAAATTACATTTTAGAATATATTACCATATGCGGCTATGAATCACTAGTTTTTTTACTTATTTTTTCTGCAGGCATCATATAAGGTTTCAATTTATTTGCAAGATTAATGTATACAAAAATTTACTTTTACCAAAATTATAATAATATATTAATATAAAATAATAATATAAATATAATATAAAAATGATAAAATTTTAACAAAATAATTTTGATAAAATGTGTAATATTATAATTATAAAAGAGTGGATTTAGTATTCAGTTACTCACTCAGATTCTAGTAAACATCAGTTTCTTTATTATATCGTTTTACATAAGAAAGATATTTATTCAAAATTTTTCTCAGAATTTTAATTTTTCCATTATTTTAAGGACTTGTAAAATGATTTTTACTATAAATTTTCTTTAAAAATGGTGGTATTGAACTAAATACTTCAGATATATATGTATAATATCTTACTGAAAGAATGAACTATGAAATTATTAGGTATCAAAATGTTTCCATAAAAATTAAAATACTAACTTTATTCTTCTTAAATCATGCAAATCAAGGAGAATAAATACTTTGTTACGTATTGAAAAAAAATTCTATATTCTTTTTTTATATATTATGCTTATATTGCTAAATGAGTTTATATACTTAATTTACATTTATTATTTAAACATAATTCATTCTGAATAACTATTCATTAAACAATAAATATATTTGATGGAAAAGTTTTTAATATTACA
Source organism: Latrodectus geometricus (assembly GCA_026290005.1). Lineage (NCBI taxonomy): Eukaryota > Metazoa > Arthropoda > Arachnida > Araneae > Theridiidae > Latrodectus > Latrodectus geometricus. Next base: position 7,337 of record JAPDSC010147939.1, read on the forward strand.
TTAGACTTAATTTTTTTAAAGAATTTACAGATTACCCAAATTAGTTTTTCAAAATAGCATGTTTATAAAATTCTAAATATAATCAGGAAGTTATTTGAAATTTAAATTACACCTTAAAATTGACTTTCACTTAAATAAATGTGCTTATAAATTATAGTCAGTGACAAGAATGCTCTCAGTTCTGTAAGTTTTATTAAATTTTATTCTTTATGTTGAGATAATATGCAGAAAAATTAATTTTCTCTTTGTTATCTCTAAAATTAATTTTATTCTGTTTTTAGTTTAACATATGATTCATTCACTAATATAATTAGTCTTGAAAACTTTTCTACTAAATTTTCTCATTAACTTTTTACCCCTAAAATCATTACTAAATTAATCTAAAACTCACTGAAGCAACTTTTGAATTTAAAATTATAATACAAATTATATAAATTTTCAAAATTTGTTAATTTTTTCATAATTTTTCTTTTGTTTTCTTTTTAATTTCTTCTGAGAATACTATTACTATTGTATTTAAATGATAATTTTTAGGAATACTGATATGATTATTTTATTTAATATTGCTTTTATTTAAGGATTCATGTTCTTGTTTGCCTTATAAATACTTCTTGAAATCCAAGTACAATGAGTCAAGATGAAGCAAAATGGACTTGTAGTGTTTGTACTTTTGAGAATTGGCCCAAATCTCTCAAGTGCACCATTTGCCTCTCCCCAAAACAAGCACATGTTATCTCTCAAGAAGAAACTCAAGATATTTATATGGTTGGTTTAGCATTTTTATTTTCAAAGATAAATAGTGTTTATTTGATGTTACTTTTTAAAGAGAGATACTATAAATTGTATGAGTATTTTATATATTTATGTATATAATCAGTAGACTTAAATATATTCTTTTTCTCTTAATTCTTAAATTTTACTTATTGTTTGTTTCCTGTTTTTTTTCCTATATTTTAAATTTTTAATTACATTTGTAAAATTAAAACTTTCAGAAATCTGTTTTAATTATTATGGTCGAGTATATATAATACAATATAACACAAAAATATTAGATATATATACTGATTACCATAATCAATTATAATAAATTTTTAATTTTGTGCATAATTTTTATAGCTATAAGATATGTTATTAATTCTTAAGAATGAATTTAATTTACTTTTAAAAAAGTGAATTAAATTTATAAAAATTTTATATTTAAATACAACTTCTATAAATCAAACCAATTCTTTCCTTTTTATTGCAAGTAAATCTGTTAAATTAACATATATGTGTGAAAAATAATTTGTAATGAAACTGTCCCCCCCCCTTTTTTTTGGTAGTATGCTAAATGCTGATCCATCTAGTATAATCTTCATAATTTAAGAGTTTTAACAATAGTATAATGTTTAGAAATGCTTAAGTTTGTTTTATTTCAAGGAAACATTATTTAGTCTAACCAGTATTATTAACATTTATCATTATATTTTTTAGACATTATTAATCAAATTAAGAAATTTAAAATATGGTCTCATAACTTCACATTCAATGCAACAAGGTATGACAAGTATGTTTATGAAATTCTTCAAATGATCCATTTTTTCTATCTCTAAAGCAGTGTAAACTTATATATATATAATAGATAAAAAAATTTTTTTTCATTATTTTAACGAATTTTTTTTTTTACAAAAGTAGGAAATATTATGTTAAAAAAATTTTGTTGGGGAATTCAAAACCTGAGTTTCTACTTGCTTCATAAGAAAAGGAGCAGTATTTCACTGAGTAGTTATCAAAAAGGAATTCCCTTTTGTACTGGATTTGTGTACCTTTTGAACATTTTTTATGTTAAATAATTCAAATGTTCATGCAGAAAAAATGTAATTTTGTTTGAAAATTTTGTTATTTATGTTATTTGTTAAATCTTTCTTTAAAATTCTTTGTAGCTTAATAATTTTGAATTTAAATGGAAAAGTTGGCATTATATACAAATATAAGATTGATTTTTATGAATTAAAAATAATTAATCTAGAATTCTCATAACATATTACATTTGTGAAATAAACTTTGTTTAATCTGCTTTAATTATTAATTTACATTATTTTTAAAAATTTGCATGCTTACATAAACATGGATAGTTTTGCTTATCGAGTTTTTAATATAAACTTTTCTACTAAAACACTAGTAAATCTTCACACCTTCCATTCAAAAGTGCTTCTTTAGAAACATGTGACAGTTGTCAAAATCTAGTAATATATATGGACTGATTAATATTGCATTTATTGTTTTTCGTAGTATAGAGTGTTGATCCATTTCTTTATTTATCCATACTTAAATATTTTTAAATGCAAATGCTTCACTCAGGAAAATTATTAAACAATTAAGTTCTATCTATATTGTTAATGCAAACAAATTATTTTTACGAATTATTAAAATACCTGATCATGCAATGAAATTAAATATTTTTTAAAAAAATTTAATTCAGATATTTCAGCATTAATTTAAGCATTGTTTTTTCTAGTTCTTAGATTGCAAGTTTATAGTTAATTTTATTCAATATTTAACAATAGAACTATCTGTCATCATCTATTTTACCGAAACTTATGAATAAAAAATTCTGACCATATAATAAAGCCATTGACCATAAGGGAATAGTCAATGAAAATATAATATTTTAATTCTGGTTTGGGTATTTAGATGTTTATTATTATTTAAACATTAAATTTGTTTGTCAAATGTGATGATAGAGCAATTAACTTTTTTAACAGGCATTTAATTTTGATTTTAAATCAATGAATATTCTTTATTCTAGATGGCACCTTTAATATCTGAAAATAATAGCAGTCCTCCAGCCCAAAGTAGTAGTACATCATCAAACCCCCATAATAAATGGTCATGCTCATTTTGTACATACCTAAATTGGCCAAGAGCTACAAAATGCACTCAATGTTCATCTGCACGAAAGCAATATCAGTCACCTATAGAGTCATCCAATAAGAGCCCAAATGATCAGACAAAAAATACAATAACTGATATTACAACGACTACAACTATTAATTCAGACAGCTATTATAATGATAGGAATAAGTCTTGGAGTCGTACCATAAAGTGGACTTGTGCCTCTTGTACATATGAAAACTGGCCTAAATCTGTAAAAGTATGTATATTTCAGTCCTTTTTTTTATTTTATATATGTATATATATATATTTAAGATATTAGTTTATTTTTAGGTACGTTAGTTTTTCGACAAGTTATTGAAAAATAATTTGTGTACTCCTGATAGTATTAATTACAATTGATTTTTTAATCTATAATCATATTTTTAAATGTATTTGTAATGATCAAAATAAAAAGTACTTCAAGTGCACTTCTGATGTTTTGTACTTTATGAAAGTTTGAACTATTTTTAAACTTATTTAACAACTAATTTTTACTTATTTAACTCCAAAGTTTTTATCATATTTTTTACTTTAATATAAGAAGATACAATGTAGATCAATGGAACTTGGAGCTAATAAAACTTGAGCTTTACTTTAAACAATTGATTCAAAGATGCACATTTTTTCTTTAGATTTTATGCTGGAAATTTATTTCCTGTCATTTACTATGCTATGGTTATTTTAGGATAATAAATTAATTTTAATACTAAATAAACTTTTAAAAACAAAGTAATTTGCTGCAAAAATAACAGCATAATTAACGAGAAATAAAGTAATTCAGTAGTATGTAAAAAATGATGTAATCAAATGTATATATTAACTCTACCATGTTTCTTTTTTTCCTCTTGTAAATGAGTTTTCATTTACAAGTGGAAAAATGAAACATTATAGAATTCTTATTCCAAAGTTCTCATTGTCTCAAGTTAGAAATTTTTTTTTTTTACACGTTTTCAAATTGTGTTCTAAGACTAAATACTTAGCAATATGTTTAGTATGAAAAGTTTAGTTTTTGTCAAATATTTTCTTTTCATCCTTAAACTTCTTTGAGTGATTTTTCTTTAGTTTAAAATTATTTTAAATCTCAATAAGTGACATGGATTACAATATTAAAATATATTTTTAGTGCTAAAATTTTGAAAATTCCTTATGGAAACTAATTAAAAAAATACTGTTGGAGAGTTTTGTAATTTGAGCTGTTAGCCAAATGAGTAGCACTTTTATCTTCAGTGTAAATGCTTGTGAATTTGTATCCCACCTTGGGCTTGGATGTTTGTAATGTTTTGGAATCTTCTTTAAAATAGTTTTTTGTTTAATTAGTTGTTACATGCAAAAAATGACTATTTAGTGACAAACAAAATAATTAAAAGAGTTTTGTGTTTAGCATTAACATAAAACATTTGTGAAAGAAATGTAATTAAAGGCAAACAACATAAAAAAAAAATTTAAAAAGATAAAAAAAATAATAATACATATATATTTCTCATTTAAAATAATTAGTAAACTAATAATTACATCATTCCTTGTATTATCTACTTTCTAGTGTGTTTTGTGCCACTCCACTAGGCCTAAAGTGGATCAATCCTGTCAAACACTGCCGGATGATGACAGTAGAACTATACAGCGATCTTTTTTTTCTCCTATCAACTGCTCAACATTACGCAGAAATGATCATATATCCACAGAAACAACTGAGATACAAGTGAGGTTTAGCATTTTTAGAACATTTAAAATAAATTCTTGTTCTGTAGGTATAAATCATTGGCTTTCCAAGGATTGCTCACACTTGTTATGAAATTGTATTAATTTTTCAAAAAGAAATTAATGTAAATTAACTTTATTTTGAGTTATGGTATTTAGTGGACTTCACAGTAATATCTTTATATTTTATTTTTCCTTCAAATAACATTTTAAAAGCAAATACTATATGAATTAAAATCATTTTCACTTTTCTACCACAATAAATTTTTTCAATCATTTTGCAATTTTTTGTAAACTAAATACTGTAATTTTCAGTCTTAAGGTTGCAATAAGAAATGTGCAACCCCTTAAACTAAATACGAATTTTTAGTGCTTTGTAATTTGGCTCTTGCTAGAAAGAAAATAGAAATTTTAATCTATCCAATTTGCTTGTTATTCTATCTCATGAATTATTTTGATGTTAACAATACTGTATTTTCCTGCATATTTTCCGTAGTGACATATTATCTGTAAGACTTTTTTTGAATAAAGGAAAAAAAAGCATTGTGTAATCTGTGCAAGTTTTTATGTTGAATAGTTGAAAATATATACTGCTACTGTGGTGTGACATAAAATGAAAAATACACTGTGTGATTAAAAATATAGTAAATAGTACAGAAGAAACATCTAATTGGATATATTTCATTGCATAGTGCAGTAAACCATGATGAAAAGACCAGATGATAATTCCGATGCAACATCAAGAATGATAATTCCAAGAAGCTCTTAGTAAATTTAGTTTTTAATAACTTTTAAAACTAAGGTTAGACATATTTTACTAATAAAATATACTTGTTTTGTTAATAATTAATTGAAAGAAATAGATAATTTTTGAACTGCTCATTGGATAAATCTTTTATTTTGTACTGCACATGCTTTGTTTTTCACTTTACATTAAGATTTGTCATAATTTTTTATTTGGCTTTTCTGTAGCTTTTAGCTTAAAATCTGGTATGTAACTTATACACTTTCACTTCAACATGACAATATATGAACTTAAATATTTTCAGAAAGAAACAATTCAGATGAAGACAAAATGCAAAATGACAATAACTAATAGCAACATAATATCTTTACAAGGAACCATATTCATTCTTGAAAGTAATTGGACAAAATTTGATTATAGCTGAAATAAAACAGATGAGTTGTGACACCATCTATTATTTATTTTATAAAACATAAACATCATTTCTTTCAAAGCTTTATTGTAAGATTTTCTGCTGGAAAATGTTTTTTATCAGATAATCTGCATAGCAGATAATGTATGCAATAATTAGCAGCGTAATATTCAAAACATTTTTTAATGTATAATCTGTGGATTATATGCAAGAAAATATGGTATATATTAATATTAAAATGAAATGTAAAATTAATTGTATATATTTCATTTTTTAAAAAAAAATTTTGTGGAATGGCTATTTTATACTTAATGTTTGCCTATTTACTTACATTAATATAAGTAAATTTCTATCATTCTGAAAGTTCATATATATATATATATATATATATATATATTAATTTTATCACTTAAAATCATCTTGTTTAGAATTATTAATTCAAAAATGCAAAAATACATTTCAAATAATTAAAGGTTTTTTTAAATTTATGTCAATAATCAGGAAGCTTGTACACTTGGAGGCTTTTGTGATATTTAGCAAGGCAGTTAAATTTGCTGTATATGTTAAAAAAAAATTGCATTAATTTTCTTTTTGGTTTTCAAGATTGAATTGAAAATTTTTTAACTATAAGAAGCCAATTATCATGAGTGAATAAATTATCAAATTTATAACGTTATGAAGTATAATTTTTATATAAATTTGTATAAATTTTATATAAATTTTTATATAAATTATTTAATATCCAATTACAACAAATCACACAATCTTTTTAATCTTATTAACATAAGTTTATACTTATTAATTATTATTCTTATTAACATAAGGATACTGATATTGTTATATTGAATTTAATATATAATTGATTTCTATATATTTAAAGCATTTTTATTTCAATATGAAAACTCAAAAAGATTGAGGTGAAAAATCTACTAATTTTTCTTTTAGATATGGGTAATGTGTATTTAAGTATATTTCTTTAATTCTTAGGTTTCTACACCTTTGGCTTCAGCTAGTAATATATCCATAACATCCAACAATTATCTAGAAGAATGTCGACTTCGTAATAGCAGGCGCAATAATCGAGAGGTGGATTGGACTTGGTTGAATGCTTGTATGGGTGTAGTAGATGGAGACGCTGACCCAGTAATTGAGTATTTGTCATTAGGTGGAGATCCAGGCAGACAACTGAATGCAAATGAAGTTGCTCTCTTAAAAAGACCTTCAGCATTTGATTCTGGTTTTACTCTTGTGCATTTAGCTATACGTTTTCAGGTAATTACTTGCAAAATGTATGTATTATATAATTAGAAATGTTATATCAGATAACATAAATTTGAGTCTGATAACTTTAAAATAAAATTTTAACATTATAACTTTTTAAATAAATAATTATTTTTTAGTTTTACAGATTTTCATCATTTCAAATTTACCAATTTCATTTTTGAATAATAACTTTAGCATTCTTTGAAAAAAAAATTTTTTTTATGACAAATTTTGCATTTTCACTTATATGTTTTCATGTTCTTTTTTCAGAACATTGTTATATACTATCCACATGTCATTGCATATGCAAAAAGAATTCTATTACAATGAGCAAAGGAAAAATAGCCACATTTATGCAATCAGCAGATTTTTAATAGAGTTATACAGTTGAATTATAAACGTCCAACTTCGTCAAAAGATTTTCTTCAATCACAGATTCTCAGTATTGTCATTAATATTGAAAGACCATGTCACTCTTTTTTGTGAACCTTCTGTGAAAATTCATCATTCCGAAATTTATTAAACCAATTTTTGTTTGCCAATGGCTAGAATACTGTCTAAATAAATAACTGGAATTTTTTTTATGCAGTTTCAATATTCATACCTTTTTGACTTTAGAAAGCATTATATCTTAATAAATAACCATTTAATTTAAAAAAGTGATTGTACTCAAAACTGACCCATTTTATATCATTATTCAGTGCTATAAGGATAGTGACAAGATATTTTTGTCTTAAAAGTTTAGGAAATGCTACTAAATTTAGCATCAGGGTCTCCCTATAAAGACACTGCTGTTATATGTGGAAATCTAATATCTAACATTACATTTGTAATGACTTAATAAATCATTACAAATGCTAGTCATTTGTAATGATTTAATAAATTTTCATTTGTAATGACTTAATAAATTTATTATAGCCAAGTAATTTCTTTTTTATGATATTGAATCTCTGCATAATTTTAGTATCTCTAATATATATTGCAACTTTGCATTGTGAGTAGTCTAATAGCTTTTTGTTACTGTGAAGATTTTTTTCGATATCAATAACTTCTTTTCCTTCTGAAATTTTTTTTTATTGATTATGGACTATATTAACTTGTCAAAAAAAAAAAAAAAAAAAAAAAAAAAAAAAAAAAAAAAAAAAAAAAAGAAAAGATAACGAACGATTTTAGGGACTATTAAAAAGAATTGGTCAGGATAAAATCCTGAAAAATCATTGAAAGGAAAATATTAATTATAATAATTTATTATTTTTTATATTTGTTGAGCTCAGAATCATGAGAAAATGTGAAATTGATTTTTAAAATTCAGACTGCACTAAAATTTAATTTTAGTTATTTGATTTATAATAATAATTGCAGTTCAGAATGTTAAACATGGTTTTGTTAATGATTATCACTTTTTTAAATAAACAATGCCTATATTAGTAAAAATTTGATAAAAATTGCAAAAGCAAGATGATTATTTTTGCAATTTATTGATTGATAATTAGAGCAAGAAACTGAAATTTCTAAAAATTTAGAATTTTTAGGAGTTTTGAATTGTAGAAATGTAATAATAATTAAGTTATTTTTAAAATAACAATATCAATTTTGATTAACTAGTATTAAGGCTTAGTTAAAATTTTATCTTTGGTTGCTTCTTCTCTTATCATTTTGCCAACCTGGCAGGCGAACAATTAGTACTCTTGCTTTTGGTTCAATAGTTTGTGAATTCGAATCTGGCCTTGGGCATGGATACTTGTTGTGGTTCAAAATCCACTTCAAATTGTAAGTTCCTAATTAGCTCACAGCTACAAAAAATGGCAAACCATTCTCCCATCATTTTGTTTCATTTTAGCTAGTATTTTTGATATGGAGAGATCATATATTAAAGAGACTGTGCCAGAATAATATTCTAAAAAGTTATTAAAAAGAAAAAAATTTAACTAGTAATATCTATTTTTTCTATAATGCCCAGCTTGAAGCCATGAGAAAATAAGTGTGGGAACTTTAAAAATCAATGTATCTATTAGGTCTTAAAATTTACACTGTATTGAAATTTAAAGTTAGTTATTTGATTTAGGATAATACTTGCAGTTAGCATTGTTAAGTATGTAATTTATTTGTGAATTTTATTTTCATACTTTTTAGGTTTCATGCATATGGTCTTATTTAAAATTTTGTGGCTGAAACAGATTTTTAAATAAATTCTCAATCATATTTAAATTTGTATCATAGAAAATATTTGTTACATTTTTATTATAATATCCTGAAGTAGCTGGATATTATAACCTTATTCAAAAAACATAAATAGACCATCCTTCTTAAAGTAATATTTGGCAATCACTAATCAGTTCACAATATTTCTCATATCATTAATTTTGCATTTTATGTAATAAATATATTTTGATAAAGGTTTTCCTCGTATTTATTTAATCTGCTAATTGTGTTCTCAATGTTAGTTGAAGTTTGATGATATTTAATATAAATAATGAAGTTTTATTTGGAAATAAGTAGTAGAAGTGTTTTTGAGCATGCACATTGTTTTCTTTCAATATCATGAAAATCATATAATTCTGAGTAAAAATTAACTCTTGTATAAGTAAGGAGTGCATTTTTATTCTTACCTAAAATTCAAAATCTTTGTATAAATCATGCATTAAACAAAAAAGTTAGCTGTTAAAATTTCTATTGTAAACCATGAATTTTTCATCTTCATGTGCATATAATTTTTTAAAATGTTTCAAATTGTTATTCATCTAAGTTATTATATGATTTTTTTAAAAGTTTCATTTCATAAAAATTGTTCTTTCAGTATTTTCAACTATATTGCATTAATATGTTTCTTCTGCTGTTTGATAAAGCATATGAATTTAAACAAATTTTGACTATCTTACTTTATTTTTTATCCGCAATTAAATGTTATTGTTTTTAAATTATAGCGAGAAGATCTGCTAACACTTTTACTTTCTCACACGGGTATGACAAGACCTGCTGCAAAAAGAGTTCCTGCTGACATCAGTCGAACATTGGCAGCAGATATACGACATATGATCACTGCTTCTTTAAAACAGCGTAGGGGAGAATTTCCATGCTATTTTGTTACTGAATGTGTTACTTTTTCCCTTCCTGCAGGTAGAACTTTTGCTATAATTCATTTATTATTATATAAAATATTGATGAATCAACGATCACAGTTTATTAAATTAACTGAAATGTTTCATGAAATCATTATTTTATTTCACCATAAAATGTTAAATTCTTTTGGTATAATTTATTTTCTATGTAGAAATTGAAGATTTTAATCCTATCGTACAAGAAAAATTATTTGATGATCTTCTAGATCGAGATGCACAAAAAGGTAATTGGTTTAATTAAATAGTTAACAAAATATTTTAAATTTACTTCTTGATGTACTATACTATGTTATGAATAACTGACTTTTGTATTAATCGTATCAGCTTGAAATTTTGCATAAATAATGAAACTTGCATATAATGATACTGTCTTTAATGATTAGTCTCTACAATATTTCCTTTGATCCCTGCAGATTTTCTATTTACTCAGCATAATTTTGTAACTTATATTTTGATATATATTTACAATGATATTCCTAATTCTTAATAAATCTTTTAACATATATTTGTTCATTTTTCTTTACCTTGAGAAAGACCAAATGTAAAATAATGAAAAGTCTATTTCTACTTTTTTCTTCCCCCTCTACAATATTCTATTTTAATGTGAGGTACAAAATATTTACATTGAAGTCAGGGTGATGAGGATCAGTAATAAAAAAAAAAAGGCATAGTCGTTTTTTTATTTGAAACAGGTCTTCAGATAATCATTGTTCAACATTTTTGGCAGAGACTCAAAGGAATTGATATGTTCTTTAATTCTACCACAGCGTCTCCCAGGAGGATCCCAGAGTCCTTAGGAGACTGAGGTCAAGGAATGGGAAAAAAGTAATCTTGTCTTTATTGTATTCACATGTTTTTATTGGCTTCAATCTCTTAATTTTTATGATTGAGAGAACAAATTTTTAAATAAGTGAAATTTTTGAACATTTTAAATTCCATTGTTCTGAATTCTTCAATACTTTAAAAAAGACTTGCATTGATCTAACACAAACATTTGTAAGAAATTTAGATGAAATTTTGTTATCTCAATTATCATAGCTGAATTCACTTTAACTGTCTTGTATACCTGGAAGTGAATTTTTTCAGTTGCCAGTTAAAAACATTTAAAAGAAAATTAAATTGTCCTTGTTGATGTAAACTAACCATAAAGTGGATGCTATGATTTATTTATTGTTTGCACAAACAATCAAATATTAATATGTAATGTGTTTTACATGCTACATGAAATAAATTTATCTTTACTTAATAATTAATAAGTATTTATTTTTAATACTTTTATCAAGAGAGATAAATCTCTAATAATATATAAAAAAACCAATCCCACACTAAGATATTGGCCAAAATTTTCTTTCCAACTGCTCACTGAAGAGCTAATCCCACTGACAAATTTACTTGTTTTTATATTGGTGTATCAAATTGTATATTCAACATTATTGGTGAAAGCGATTATTGTCTAGCTCACACACCAATTATAAGTAAAATAAAGTGACGTACAGGTGATCTCAACTGTGTAACAAAAGAAACAACCACTTTATGGTAAAAATTCTCTTTCAATGTTGATAGAATATCACCAATACAAAAAGGAATCAATATAATATTTACATGTCTCTGAAGATAAATTTTTTTATTTCTACAATTTGGAATTTTCCAGTTACTTTTGACCATGTTGTGAATACTTTTTTAGTTTACTATTCTTAGTTAATAATGGTTTGCTCCATATCTTTCAGAATTAGAAGAAGAGTCTCCAATAATAAACTGGAGTTTAGAATTGACAGAGAGACTAGGTTCCAGATTGTATGCGTTATGGAATCGAAGTGCTGGTGATTGCCTATTAGATTCTGCCCTTCAAGCAACCTGGGGAGTTTTTGATCGTGACAATACTCTTAGACGTGCCTTGGGAGAAAGCTTATGTGAGGCAGCTGCTGTGTGAGTATATTGTTCAGTCAAATGAATTAAACATTTAGTTTGCTTATTAACAATACTGTAGTTCACTCCTATCATTTGAAATTTTGTCAGTATGCCTGCTTTTCATCTTTTCTTTTAAGATTATTTTGTAAAAAAGTAGCACTGTAAAAATTCTTTTTGTTATTTTTATAGAATTTAATATTTGTATTCAATAAAAATGTTGTATACAAAATCGCATATTTTTTGTGTTGAATAACTTTTTTTTATATTTGTTCTAGTATTTTTGAATTGTATTTGTCATTTATTTTATTTTTCTGTTACGTATTATTCAGCTAGCTTTTACTGAAAACATTAAACAGTTTGATATTGTGTAACACTGCGTACTTATTTTATTTCATACAACATTCTAAGTTATTTAAAAATTGGTCACACCCTGTGAAAATGAATGTTTTGATGAAATTGAATTTTATTTATAGATTTAATGAAAAAATATTTTTAAAAATCTTATATGCAGGGATTCAGTTAAAATTATATATATTGAAGAATGTACACTTTATATGTAAAAAAATCAGATTATTTGATAAAGGAATTATGTGACATTAATTAAATGATAGATGATCAAGCAAATTTGTTATACTTCTTTGTTTTTGAAAATCTTTTGGAGTAAAAGTAAACTATAATTAATTTATGATACAATTTTTTTTTAAGTATTTTTATCCTAACAATTTTCAGAATGTTTTATTATGCTGTTGCAATTCAATAAATTTTATGAATAATCAGAAAATAATTGAGTACAAGCATGAATTGGTGCAATTGTTTTAAAAGAAAACTTAATGTATTCGACATTTACAACAATAATAAACAGTAGTTTTATTTTTAGTGTTCCACTGTTTTAATCAAACTTTTCTGTAAATTGTAATTAAATTATTTTAATTTGAACATATTTAAAAATGAATAACAAAAAGTTTTTATAATTATATCTAAAAACTTAAAAATTATTAAGAAAAATATAATAATTCATAAAATTTTGCTTAAAAAACTGGAATTAGGAAAATATTTTATTCTATTTAATATATTAGGTATATAAAACATGTCTGAAAACATGATCGATTTGCAAGCATTCATCTCCTACAGTTTATTCTATGCACTAATTAAAAATAAAATATCAAATCTGGTCTAATTTTTTGATTATAGCTTTGAGTAAGCAAAGAAGTGAGATGAAAATATCATAAGCAACTTCAGTAGATCAATTTCATTATATTTTACAGATGCATTATCTTGTAATTGATGCATAAATACTTTTCATAATTTACAGTATTTAGTTTAATCATGGAATTGAAATACACACAAAAATATTAAATGTTATGAGTGGAATGAGATAATTTAATATCATTCCTTGTGTGATATTCAATATTTAGTGTATATTAAGTAAGATTGGCTATTGATGATACTGTTATTTTATATAATTTTTAATTTAAGCATGTAATATTATTTACAGTTTTGAGCATGTAAAACATTTTTTTGTAAGGAAATGAAAAAATTATATATTTGGGTTAAATAAATTGTATGATTTTGACTCTATCACAGTTTCTTTATTTTTGCAATCCACTTTCATCCCTTTTATTTTGTGGCACTTTATTATTGTTTTAAAATAATTTTTTAAAGGAAAGATTTTTTTATGTTCTATAATGTGTGGGAAATCAAAAAGGTTTAAATACAAAATTCATATTTTCTACCATTTTCTCTAATTTTGTTTATTTGTAAATATTACTATTAACGCTCATTGAGAATAAAAGTTATAATTTAAGTTAGATGTGTTCATTAAACAAATTTAAATGAAAGCATAATGGCAATTAAATTTTTGTAATTAGAGTGAGTAAAGGCCATTACCAAAAGAAAATAGAAAACATTTCCAACAATTTTGTGTTTTTTCATTAAAATTATTATACAGTAAAGTCATTTTTTTTGTGAATTTTAACTGTAGAAGTAAAATATAAAATTTTATTTAAGTAGTTTGATCAATATTTTTGTGAGCAGTATTTACAATTGATTCAAAATCAGTTTTAAATTCTGATCAAAATGTATATGTAGATGAAACTTTAAAAACTGAAGTTGGATCATTTTCTCATTTTTATTTCATTATATCAATCAAATTAATGTGAATTATTATTAAAATTATTAGAGATAACTAAAAAATTATTTCAAAGGTTAAAGTGATTTAGCTCAGAGTTAGAATGACTTCTGTTTGCTATTATATGTATTTAAGTGTTGGTTTGTTTTGTTTATCACTCAAGGTAATTTCTTGCACATAAAGACTAATTAATTAGATTG
>JAPDSC010147939.1:21735-35073 GCA_026290005.1 Latrodectus geometricus
TTCTATATTAAAAATATAATCAATATTTTTAATTCTTTGTTCATTACTGTGTTTAGCTATTTCTAATAAATTGGCCCTCTTAATTTTGTAAAACAATTGTTTTAACTTTCCATTTAAAAATTCTTTTCTTTTTTTTCAGGGTACTAGGCAATCATTAAAGAGAGATATGTACATAGTGTGTTAATATCCCGTCCAGAAGAGGGGGACTGTTTTGTGTCAAAGCTTCTTCAATCTGTAAATTATCAACATAGTGGGAGGCTTATTGTCCCCACTCAGCTATTTTCTCTAATTCTGTACAGATAGCAAGATGTGTATTTATTCAATTTTAATTTAATCAAATATTTATTTTTCTCTTAATCAAAGAGAATGTTTCTTCATTGTAATGATATTGTATATTATGTGCAGTAGGGTTGTAATTAAAGTAATATGCAAATTTTAGCATATTTATTTAATGATTGTTTTATTCTTTCAGTGAGCAACAAAGATGTGATATAGATTCATTCGCATTTAAACTATAACATAATTTAATGAATCTTTTTATTAGTTATGAATGTTGATATGTTAGAATAAAAGAATATTCTGTGACAGTTTTTGATCACTGAACCAATTACATTTGTAAACAAAATATATAAAGCTTGGAAAACAAGTTTCATATGTAAACTTTTTCATTAAGGGAAGGTAGAGTTATTACAATTTGTAGATAAATATTCCTATAATGAAATATAAGCAAGAAAGGAGGTGGTGACAATCAAAATATCCAGTAATTACTTAACTGTAGGTAAAACAATAAGGAAGATTCCTACTGTACAATGGATGTTTACTGCTTCTGTGGAAAATCTATGTATATAAGCTGTGTGCTAGTTTCTCTTTCCAAGAAATTTCTTTTTAGTTTTCAGTCATTTGTGTAATAAGATATTTTAATTAATATCATTTGAAAAATATTTATATCTGTAAAATACAAATGAATCTCATAGCACAAATTTAATATATTAAATAGTTTTCTAAAATCATATATGTAGAATAGCATTTATGGCTTTAATTAAAGATTTCTAAATTAAGAAACAAAACAATAAACTTAGTCAGTTTACTGAAAAAATACTTAAATACTTCAGTTAACTTGATTGAATCAGAAATACACCTAACACATCCTAATGATACAGTAATGCTGTCAATATAAGCAAGAAAATAATCGAATTTTAATCCTAGAAAGGGGAACACAATACTGAGAATAGAATAAGAACCTGATAGATATAAATTTTTGGCAATTAACATAATTTGAGAAAAGGTTACAATAAAAAGTGATTAGCACTGTTGTTCACTTAGTTATTTATTCTGATCATACCATAAAAGGCATTGAGATATTATCTGTGTATAGTTAACAGAATTTGGGATAATAAGTAAAATGTAATAGAATTATGTTAAATGCGCACAAACCCTAGTGATTCATTGATCCCATCATAACCAGTTCAAACTACAGTAATACCAAATAAGACAATGATAGAAACCAGACTATTAGTTAGTGGTATTTAGCTTTGAATATTTGCCCTGAAAGAATATAGAGGCAATCTTGTAATGTATAACATTATATCGATCATATGGTAAATTTTACAAATGCTGATGTGATTTAGAAGGCTTATTTTGACCCTTACATTCTACTTATTTATAATAAACCATCTCCGAAAATGCAATATTTTTAATAACTATTTTCATTATATTTAATAGAGGATGAGACTAATTTGTTTATTGGTTGGATGTCGAGTATTTCCTTTACAAGATAGACATTTCAGCTATCTGCTCTGGATAACTGCTTCTGAGCACATGTAGAACCAATTCATATGATGTTATGTCATTCTAACCACAATTTAAAGGCAGCAGTTCACTAGTCTGTTTCATAAGAACACATTAAATGTCACTTGGCATTAGTGGCACAGCACATATTGTTATGTTGAAAATGTTTAAGATTGAAAAGTAAAAAAAGAAACATTTTTAAAGTATTTTTAAATTTCATTAGTTGGTATCATATGTGTAAATCTAAAGAATAGTAAAGCATTTCACTTAAGGAACTTAAATATGAAAATAGCAAAATTACTTATTTCATATCACTAAGCAAGTATACAGACCAATACATGTAAAAAATTAGCATTAATTATAGTATTTTAAATATTTATGAAAAACAGATATATGATTAATGCTCACAGTAATTTGACACATATGTAACATCAACATGTAATGGGCCACAAGAGCTTTTACTTAATTTTTTACTAATCACCATCAGCATTGGCACGACAGCCCTTTGTGGGCCTGGGCCTTCCTCAGAAGCTTTTCCCAATCTGCCTTTCTCCCAGCAATTGATCTCCAATTCTTTACTTTTTACTTATACAATGGCATATTTATTTATTATTTACAACTATGCCTTACATTAGAACAGGACTTAAATTTTTATATTGACATTTATTTTGAAAACTAATTTCATAACAATATTGCAATTTTCTAAATTAATGCTTATTTAAAAATATTTTAAAGAATATTTTACTACACTTCTAGTGATTTGATGAAAAATAAACATCTTTTAAAAAAATGTTCTCAAAATTTATTTAAAAAAAATAAATTATTTATTGACAAAAAATGAATAACATATATTTTTCTTATGCATATTATACTATAAATATTTAATTATAGATTCATTTTTTGAAGTTATTACATATATTATTGATTCAGTAATGTACTGACTATAACTTTGCCGTCCATCGTACCACAAAGGCAAATGCTGCTTTCCATTGCAACAGACCAGTCAACAGTAACCACTGGCTTATTATGCCCGCCAATATCAAGCACAGAGGTTGCATTAGATCCATTAACCTAAAATACAATTTCACTTCAATATATGTGTTAAAACGAGCACACTTACATTATCAATCAATATGAAATTCCCTTAAAATAAACACGAAAATTATAAATACATGGGAAGTAAAAGATTATTCTTAGTTTTTTACAATAATGCAAAGTATAACAGTACTCATTTATTTTTGTCCACTTGTATATTCAGTTACAAAGTCATGAAAATGTAGAATACTTTAAATATTTATTAAAAAACAAATAGGCAAATTTGTTACACATAATACTTATTACATTTTTCAAAATAAATACGTTAATCTTAATAAATTATAGAAAAAAGTATTTAATCCAAATTTACACTAATGCAGAGTATGACTGTAAAAATAATATATTTGTAAACTGAAACAACACAATGAAACAAAATATTGAAGTTTTTAAATAAGAGCTTTTCATGATAAAAAAAAAATATAACTAATTTAAATGAAAGCCACACATAATTAACCCTTCTTTGCATGATTTTTTCTTTATTGGTGAAATTAATGAAGTTGATATAATTTATGTTCAAAATTAAAGGAAAAATGGTTAAAAAAATCTTAGTATATATTTATAGTATAAATTTAGCAAAAAACAATATGCTAAAAATTTCCATCATCATCCAAAGTTAGATCATTAGCTTAATACTAAATAGAAATAAAAGAGGAAAATAACAGAAACACGTGTTACAAACCTTTCTTCCACTCATTTTCAATTTTTTAGCAATAGAAACTCTAATATAATAAAACAAAATTATGGACGAAATCATACGTTTATTGCAACTACAACAAACAGCGGAATGAGACAACTTTAAGCTCGTTTTACTGATAATGACACTTGTTTATTTTTGACAGCTATGTTTCTTTTTATGCAATGGACATTAAAAAGGTATCCAAACACGATCAACTTAAAGTGAACTTGTTCTTTTATATAATTTTTGGGCATTATAGGTTATGATGGAAATTTCCACCATTATGCAAAGAAGGGTTAAATATGTGACAATGGTAATTATCTCTTCATAAATTAGAGAAAATATTGGCTTGCAACTATCACATTTTGCACTTGCAAACTAATTTGACATGGGCAAGCTTAAAATGAATTCCTAACCATAATAATAATTTAAAATGAAAACATCATGAAACTATTAAATTGAAAGCCAGAGTACCAATTCATTAATTAGTACTCTTGTTTCAATTACTAAAATTCTTATTAACATATAGAATGACACTAGTTTTCCATAGAAGATAAGCTAGCTGTAAAGTACTGCTCTTGTCAAGTTATAATTAGTAACTGATGTTTTATGTGAAGAATTTAAAAAAAATGAACATCAAAAAATAATTTTTAGATATACTTTTTGTGAGAAGATGCATATGCTGAGACATAAGAATGTCACAATTATTATAAATAATTATGGTAATTCAACATAAAATTGAATATTTAAATCTCCATGTATAGATAAAATTAACTTTTGAAAGAGAAGTTTTCCATTTCAGACTCTGGTTAAAGTTGCAGTTAAGTTTAAAAGCAATCGATGTAAACAATTCCTGTTATAAAAATGAAGGTATCAAAATTTTCACAATGTCTAAATTACTTGCATACTGTTAGAAAATTTTCATGTTAATTATTTATTATTGAATAGCAGTTATAATGATTACAATAAGACAGTTTATATAATGCCTTAAGTCGAAGATAGAGAGTATGTTTAGAGTTCTAATTTAGCAATTATTTTGAACACGATTTAACAAATTATGCCATCACATTTAAATCAATAAAAGCTATAAGTAATCATTAATATAACAGTTTTTAATATAGCGAATTCATAAATTCAAATGGCTTTTTAAAGTATTAATGGAAAGAAGCATTTTATGAAAACATTGGTATTGATAAAACAAATTTAAATTTATCAAAAATATTGAGGCTATACATCATTAAGAAAGACAACAGGCCTTCAGGTTTCATAATGAACTTTCAATCAATCGTAAAAGTTATAGTAATTTACTTATGTGAAATACTCTAAAATTTATCATATTCCTTTTTCTTTATTAATTGTATTGAATTAGTTTTGCAAAAACTATCGAATCGATTTTCATTCTTAGCACATCATTTTTCATCAAAGTTGAGAGTCACTAAAATCAATAAGTTTGAAATTAATTTTTTTTAACGGTTAATACAATTTCTTATGAGAATTTTATTTTATACATTATTATCTAGGTAATAATAAAGGAAATAACATTATATTGAATACAAAATTATAATTAATGAAATCAAGAAGCACTACCACTAATGAAGGGTAATTATGATAAATTTCAAAAAATAAATAGTTAAATATTAATAGTAAAAATTAAATGCTAAGATTAAATATTTTGTTACAAAGATAAAAACAATCTTATTTTCAAAACATATTAAATGAACACAAAATACCTTTCTTTATAAGTAAGAAAATAAACTGTTATAGTTAAAAAAAAAAAAAATAGCTAAACTCATTAAATTTTTCCACTATATTGTAAGTAAAGAACTGGCTTCCTAAAAAAAAAATGATACATAATACATTCAATAGCACATTCAAGATTAATTTTCTTTTAACAGACAACTTTTTTGCATCATATAAGTATACACATGGCAAATAATATTTCACTCAGAAATAATCTTTAAATGTATTATTATAGTTTTCAAAATTATTTTATGATGGCATAAAGATAGGAAAGAAAAAAAATTCTTACAGATACTTAGAATTCAAGCAAATATCATGTATGCAGAGAAAGTACATAATAAATTTTATATTTGTGTATCAGTAAGAAACAAATAAATACACAATAATGCTGGCACATAACTATAAAAAATATCACCCCATAGCAATTGAAGTTAAAATATGCTTACTTTGTATATTATACCACCTAGAGGACCACATGTTAAAACATGACTACCTTCACTATTGAATGAGAATAATTTCTGGACACAATTAATTTTCTGAGATTGCTTAGGAACTGATTCTGGATGTATTTCGAATTCTGAGTATTTCTGACCCATTTGATTCACATTCCAAGAATAAAACTGAAAAGTAATGTTTTATTAGATTTCATATTATATATATATATATATATATATATATATATATATATATATATATATATATATATATATATAATTGTATTATTTCAATTTATTATAAGTCCATATGAATTACAAAGCTTTTTATTCTGTAATCAATCTGCTTATTACTTTATTAATGTTCTTTACTTGTAGTTATTTCGTAAAGCTTGTTGAGTAAATTCAAAATGTATTTCTGTATAAATGCTGATACTCATCAAGAACTATCAACTCAAAATGGAATATGTAAAATATTTTCATTCTTTAGTTAGTTTATTATAATAGAAAAGAAATAAACTGTTATCTAAAGAAAAACACAGTTATTAAACTGAGCATATTTTAATCGCTGCAGCCTTTTTGCTTTTTAAGTTAATACATTTAAAAAGGAAAAAAAAAATTGTCTTCAAATAATCATAATATTTTAATAATCTTAGATATGTAAATAATTAATGCTTTACCAAAAGAATTGATAGATATGGTAATATCATAAGTATAAACTGAAAGGACTGAAAACTTAGCAAAATGCAACGTTTTTCTCATTTACTGATAAAACATAATTTTTTTCATAGAAAAATCTTAGATTTACTAATATATAAAAGAAATAAAAAAATTTATTTACTGTAAATAAAAACTTAATTGAACTATTCTTTGAATTTACATATAAAAATAACTTTAAAAGCTTCTTCCAAGGTAGATTACTATTGTTCATGTGACACATTTAATTTCATTTAACTGCCAACAAGAAAGTTAATATCTGAAAGGCGTTATTAGAATAATGACATTATAATAATTTATAAATAAGAACATTTACAAGTACATATTTTTCCACTTACACTTTCAAAAATGAAAATGGAAAAATGGTTTTCTCATTCAAAAGAGCTGACATAAAAAAAGTATATAAAATTATTATTGTTTTCAAATTATCCATTCGCTTTTATAATCACATTAATTTTTGTTTTACACTAACAATTATTGTAATTTTAATTTCATACATCAATTTTTAAGTATATAACACATTAATATTTATAAACGAAAGTGAATATGTATAATTTTACTATTTCTTTCTACACTAGTTAATCAGATTAATATTTAGTTCAGAATTAATGCAGAAAACTAAATATATCAAGTATTACAAAATTATAAAGAGCAAACTAGTTTTTTTATTAATTTTTTTAACTTAAAAAAATAATAAATGTTATCTTTTTAGGATAAATATAAGGTAATGATATTTAGAAAGTTTATTACTGTCTACAACTAAACTGTTTAAATATAGTGTATTCAAATAACAAAGATAGGTTAATACAGAAATATTAAAAATAGGAAGAAACTGAAGAATTTCAAACAATGTGCATAAAATTGGTACAAAATATTTCACACTGAATCATTTAAACAATTTTTACTTTGCCATCCTCTCCCATTGTGTAGCACAAAGTTTCATCAGCACTAAACTCTGTGGAAAGCACACCACCATTGTGAGAAGACCAAGAAGCAAAATTTTCATATGTTCTTAGATCTGTGAAATAAAATTCAATAATATTTTATTTTACCATGAAAGAAATTTTCAAGAGTTTTTTCAATATGATGAAAAATAGGACAAAAATACTTAACTTTTAAAGCTTTATTGAAATAAAAAATATAAAGTTTAATATACACCATTTTAATAAAAGGTACAAAATTTTACATAATTCATGCATTTTTATTGATATACATCATTATAACCATGAAATGCATTAGATTTAGGTTAAATTGTTAACCTAGGTTTAATACATTGCTTGGAAAAATATTACTATTAAAAATACAAGAATTTTTTCCATTAAACTTTATAAAAAAATTGTGTAAAATTTAAATTTATTTATAAAGTTAATTTTTTAATAACTTTTAGGAAAATCTACCTTGTTATCAAAGACTTCATGTAAGTTTCAGTACATATTTATAAAGATATACTATACACCATTAAAACTTTTGCATCAGAAAAGACATGTAAATAATAATACCATATTCATCATCATGTCATAATTAATTGATCATAGTAAGTTCATTATGCCAGATTATAAACAATCTTAGATTTTTCTTAGATTGTTTATAAGATTGTTTTCTTCTTAGATCTTAGATTTTTAGTTGGTAAGAGCTTGAAAAAATACCAATCTAAATAATAGTTGATGATGTTCAGCATTAACAAGGATAAGGCCAATATGTATTCATGATAATTTTGTTGAAGTGTAATGTTATAAAGGACATGAAGATAGGTTTGGTTTATTTATCTCTGAACAGTTATAATTATTATTGCACATAATGGCTAATAAACATCCTTTGAAAGATTATTAATTAAAAACAGAATGTAAAAAATTGTATATTTCATTATCTATTCTCAAAAGTTATTTAGTTATAACAAAGAAAAACAAGCACATGATTTGTTTAGTTTGATATGAAGTATCTTTCCTTCATTTGAATGCAGTTAATGAGATAGAATGTTAAGAAAAGCAATCAGATATCTTATTTTAAAAATGAGCCATTTATCTTCAATAGTATTCAACTATTTTTATCATCTACTTTATCATTCAAAAAAAGAACATATGTTAATGTGTTAAGAGATTTACTGATAAA
This sequence comes from Latrodectus geometricus, assembly GCA_026290005.1. Taxonomy (NCBI): domain Eukaryota; kingdom Metazoa; phylum Arthropoda; class Arachnida; order Araneae; family Theridiidae; genus Latrodectus; species Latrodectus geometricus. Next base: position 30,295 of record JAPDSC010147939.1, read on the forward strand.
CTGCTTGTTTATGATAATGTTATTTCATTTATTAAGCCAGTAAAATTTAATAGAACTGTAAATATGACAAAATTAACTAGTCATTCAGAAAATGATATAAAATAACTTGTGATAAAAGTTACAATTAAGAAAAATTCACAAGAGAAATTGATTAAACCTTAAAGTAGCATTTCTATTGCCCTATATTGAAACAACCAGTATCATGATATGGATTGCAAAAGACTAGAAAGTGTAGCTACGATTTGTAAGATAAATGCCCAGAAAAAAAAAAAAAAAAAAAAAAGATCAAACTGAAAGCTTTTAAACATAATTTTTTAAAGACATTCAAACATTTATATTTAAAAAAACTTCAGTGTTATCTCATATAGGATTTAAAGTTTAAAATGAATTCCATACCATAATGAACATTCATATATAAGGTGAAATTCAAACCCATAAACTGATGAACTGAAGACCAGAGCATTAACTGTTTTCCTGCCATATTAGCTTTAATGGTTGGTTTGATTGCTCTGTTGCTCAATAGTTATCTTTTACACATAGGGGCTAATTAAATAGGGATTTACAGTTTAAAGTTGATTTCAAACCACTACAGACATTCATGACCAAGGTGGGACTTAAAAACCCAAGAACTGTTAAACCAAAGGCCAGACCACTAATCATTCTGTTGCCAACTTGGCTTTTACAGGCTGATACACTCTCTTAAAGCCTACAGATGACATATTAGTCTTCTCATCCAATGATGAAAAAACAACTAAGACCCAGTACTCCTATTTGCATTCCTTGTTCTGTTTGCCATACAAATTTCAAATCTGTGACTTTTTATGTAGCAATTTTAATAACCAACAATTCACATTTAACAACTACATTAATATTGAATAGCATATGAAAAATATGCACACAGAATTTATAAATCAACAATTAAAGGAATTTGAAATTCATAACAAACCTAAAATTGATGAAGTTCCATCCGATTGACCAACGAGAAGCAATTGTCCATTATGATTAAAAGAACAACAATAAACACAACTTTTATCTGAGAAAGGTAATAAGTGCTTCTGAAAATAATAAAACAATGATTTTAATCAAAATAAAAATATTTAATTTATTAATCTATTTTATAAAACTATTTTCATATTTTTAACTGCAAATAAGAAAAAATCTACATTATTTTGAATGCTTTAAGTTTAGGCCATAGAAATATTGAAAAACACTCATGACACTATAAGACCAATAATCAATAAATGCTTATTGATATATATGATACTTGCATGACATTCCATTATTTTATATGTTCAATGAAATTTCATATGCAGTGTGGAGGTTAAAATTTCTACCTTCTTCCATAGCAGCACAAACCCATAGAGTTCGACAACTAGGATATTTGTAGATGATAAGAATACGGCATATTAACCAGGAATTAACCAATTTACCATTTACTTTACAACTTAAAATATATTTTGGCATAAATACAAAATAATTACACATTTGGTATAACAATTAATATTTATGTCATTTTTATTTTATAAATACGTATATAAATTTCATTGTATTTATTTTATAGCTTTCAGCCTATGCATCTTAGAATTGACTATACCACTTTTAGTAAATATCTCAATGGAAAAAAAAATCTTATTAATATACACATCTATTTTTATGGAATGTTAAAGTGTAGATGATGTTACGTAATTTTTATAAAACACTTTACCAATAAATTTTAATCCTACCCAAGGAAAAACATAACAGACCATAAGAATTAATAAAAAAAAAAAACAATTTTTAAATATAACACTTCCAATATTCTACATTTATATTTTTCTTAATTTTATTTTTCAAATAAACGAAAATTCATTTTTTCAAGTGTTATAAATTGAGTAATTTAATATCTAACAAGCAATAAAATGCAGTTCAAGAAATTTAAGTAGCACTGACTTCTACAGCGTATTACTCTTTATTCATGAGTTAAATAATGTACAGTAAGGTACCATGAGTAATTAAATTCCATGAGTTTATTAACAAAATAGAAAATTTAATATTTCCTTTATTATTGTGCTAAAAACAGTTTATTGAAAACAATTTTTGAGCTTGTTTTAAAAGTTTATTATTGTAAGTAGCAATTTTAACAGATACTTCTAATTTGTTACCCGAAAGAATTTTGAACATATTAAAATGACATAGTAGATAAATCTTTGTGTTCTAATAGAAATAAAAGCAATATTAGTAATATTGTATACACATATAGTGATGTAAATTATAAGTCTGAATCAAATAAAATACAATGTACAGCAATATTAAAATATTTGAATGTTTTGCTTTGAAATTATTTATTTGTCAGTTATGTGTTATTTTGGAAAACTAAAATGCAGAATAACAAATATTTTATTATTTTATATTTCATAAAATTAATTTTATCAAATTTACAATAAATTATTTTACAGAATAATTTGTGAAGATAATTCACCTGTTTTACTTTTCATATCAAATAATTTAGCAAATATATTTAGCATTAATTAAAATTCAACTTTTTTTTTTTTTTTTTTTTTTTTTTATTTTAAGTTCTTTTAAGTGTAACTTTACTAAATTCATTTGAATTGGTTTATTTATCACATTTTACACATGAAGATTAATTCAAAATAGACTTACAGCTTAAAGTGAATTCTGGACCACCATAAACATCTATGACTGAAATAAAACTTAAATCTATGAGTTGTTAAACTGAAAACTAGAACTACAATCAATCATTTGCCAGAACAGCAACATAAGTGCTTGAATAACATGGTATTGTTTCATTTATAGGACTGTCTACTTGATTATTTCACTGAACAAATGTATACTTTTCTTTTGCACACATATTTATCAAGATATTTAAATCACAGACAGACACAAAATCATCAAGTTTTAAAAAAATAATACTAATTATATTTAGTAAAATAATACAAACTATATTTATGCCCTATGAATATTTCATAGTTTTACTCCTATGTAAATAAAAGTTTTAATTAGTAAGTTATTAAAATTAAGTATTTAGTACATTGCATATAAGTTAAATGTAAATAAAATTTACATAGGTAAAATTAAAGTTGCATTGAAAACTTAATGTAAACAGCATAAATAAATGTCAAATTATTAAAGACAAATAATTTAAAGTTAGCAATGTTGAAAAAAGAATGGAATAGGAGAAAAAATTCTGTTTCAAAATAGTTTTAACAAAATAAATAATAAAGACTTGAAAATGACTGGGCATTATTTATCAGTGATTCAATTTGATTTTTCTGGGGATTATTGGTGCAATGTCCAATATTGGACAAATCAGCATCATAGAATATTTAAAGCTAGAAGTAAAAACTTATCAAATAAAAAGCTTCTACAAAAAAATTTGTAAGGATAGTGAAATAACTTTTTTCTTTTGAAGACTACACTGAACTAAAAATTTCTATTTCATTTAATCAGACTAAAAAGTTTAAAATAGCAATTATGAAATAAATTAGTAATTACATATTAAAAATTTTAAGTTTGATAATACTAGAATAGCAAATATTTCTAAGTCAATGAATGAAATAAATTATTCTAATTGAAACTTACTCAAATTGGCTTTTACAAAATAATTAATTTGGCATTTTCAAAACAGCCAAAAACTTAGTATGGGGAAAAAGAAATCCATTATTTTTTTAGTCGATTACTGTATTTTTTAATATCTCGTTTAGTGTTGATCATATAATTTCAGATTTATGCATGTTAGAAAAATCGCATTTTGCACTAAAAATTATTTTTCTCTTTTTCTATTTGGTCCATTCAGTTATAAGATATAGGATGTTAAAAATGGAAGTTGACAAAGGAAAAATTGCAGTACATTCACAGTTTTTCTTTGATAAAAGCTAAAATACAAGTCAGACAATTGAGAATGGTGTTTATAATCTCTATACTGTAACTTGTGTGTAGTTTTTTTCTATGTGTAGTTTCGGTTTCATTCATTCTATTCAGGTATATTCGATGTTACAGATGATTTTTGAACAAGTAGGCCTATTGTCAAAAATATTGATAAAATCACAAAAATGTCCAAAGTTGATCAGCATGTTTGCACTTCAGAAGCTAAAGGTCAATCACAAAACATTTAGAAATCATTTGGACAAAGCAAATCAAAAACATGTAAATGAAACCTTAAGTTCAAGAGTAATATTAATAGATTTCTTTTTCCCCAACCTAATATTATCCAAATATATTTATAGAGTTACTTATTTGAAGCACTGTAAAATCTTTTAATACATAATTAATTATATGAAATATTTTAGACTTCAAATCAATAAATTAGATGTTGCACTATATGAAAGTAAACACTTTATTTATATATTAATAAATGAAATGTTTTAAATACAAGATACTTACTTAATCAAGAAATAAAATAAAAAGTAGCTAATTAAAAAAAATGAAAATTGGTATCTTACTTCTAATGTTAGAGTCTTCATATCCCACAAGCTTAGCTGACCACTATCTTGGATACCAGCTGATGTTACAAAATTTGCTCCAGATGGATTGCAACAAATACAATAAATCCTGAAACCAAAATATATTATATGATTATATACAGATCAATCATGCATTACATGATTCATTTGGTTTCATGATTCATTTGATATCATTTGTATTACATTATATAATCTTGTTTAATGGTGCATTTTAAATAATTCAAAAAGTATCTGCTATGATATTTTAGAATGTAAAAATAAAAATGTAACATTAACACTTTTAATATAAATAAATACCTTTGATCACTGTTTCCAGAAT
>JAPDSC010147945.1:0-14870 GCA_026290005.1 Latrodectus geometricus
TATATATATATATATATATATATATATATATATATAATCAGCTCTGTACTAACAGTTCCTTTCGGAACGAAATAACGATAAAAAAATTTAGGAAAGAAAAATGATTTTTTTTCCATTTAAGTAATATATATATAGATAAATAGATAGATATATATTATGTTATTTACGTTTAAAATAGTGACTTTTGTGTAAATATTGATTTCAATTTTTTTTAATTAAATTATTTTAATATTAAATTATAATTTTTCCATTTCTCTTAAACAATCAATGTTTGGTTTCTTAAGACAATTGAAGTTAATTTTTGGGTAACATTGTTTAATGAACACAATTCACTTATGCTGTTTAAATTATTAATTAAGAAATTCTCCAAATTGTATAGAAAAGCTTAAAACTCTATTGAAAATAGATTTCAAACATTATTATGTGTAATACACCCTTTGTTGTATATGTAATGAATAACTCAAATTTATCTCCTAAGAAATAACTGCTTTTAATCAAATAATTGCAAGTGTATATATTGAAAGTAATTATCAATTTTAATTCTATAATGTAATACAAAAATAATACATATAAAAAATTATTTAACAGATATATGTAAAATGTAATCAAATAATAATTCATTTCTTCATATTGAAAATGTTTTAAATTGCAAAACAGATGAAATGTTATTTTGAAAGGTATTTCCTACATATAGCAATAATTTTGTCTCTTGTTATGCTTGATCAATTCCAATTCAAATATATTCAACAATAAATAAAAAGAATGTTTCATGTAGTTTTGAAATAACCAAGTACCTCGATATTTGTTTGATATTGCATATCTACTACTTATGAATATAAGAAAGTAACAGCACCGTCTGGTATGTTGAAATTTTGAGTCTAGTCAATATATGGAAGTCAAAAAAACAAGTTACTACTTCCTCTAGAAGCTAAAAGTATCTTTGCTATATTCATTCTCGTAAAATAAAACGCAATATCTTCCAAACTATATGTATTAACTTTTATAAAAGATAAAACTAACAAATATTTCTTGTGTAGTATTTTCTCGTTATATAAACCTGGATATTTTATTAAACAATCCTTTTTCGAAAGTATTATTTTCAGTAATCTTGATATTTTCATCTTTAAAAAATATGAAGTGTATTGGTGGCAGGCATATAGCTTGGTGAATAATTTTTGATTTTCAATGAGTTTCATAAAAAATAACTTTAGTTAAACATGCATTGAATTTCGATAAGCTTTTCATTATGTTAGAATTTATTATTGCTAGTGATTTTCCTTATTAATATTCATTGATATTTTATAACAAGCAGCGATATGTCAGATACTGTTAACCTTTAAATCTGAGTTTGATTAGAATTTTAAATATTAACGGAATTTAAATTTCAAAAGTACATTTATGACATAATTTACTCATGTCAATATATTTGAATATATCGTGTTCACTAATGGCGGGTGAAACAGTTTAAATAGGCGTGATCGCAATATCCTCCATATAAAATTATAACTCTAGGGGTGGCAGCTCAATACCGGGATACTTCTACTTGATATCAGCATTGATATAAATGGTCGTTATGTTAATGGGGAATGAACTATAGAATGAAGCAAAGAAGGTAGTTAAACTGTTTCAAGAAATCCAGCTTACATCACATTATCAAGATTTCACATTAAAATAAATTTAAAATATCAAATCAACAAAGAATGGTAACTGTGGGATTCTGGAAGATTAATTTTATCCTAAAATATCTAATAAAATTCTTATCTAATATATTTTTTTAATTATTTATTATTATTATATTATTATTCCACTATTTATATGTTCAGATTTCAGAAATATACATCGAATGCAGGCATATACAATTTACAAACAACATGTGGACATTATATTTATCGATGTCCCATAAGAAATTATTTTTCTTCAAGAATTCTGATATTAAACGCTCCGAATATTTATCCAACATTGCTTAAATACATTTTTATTTTATATATTGCATATTGAATATATTGAATTAAAAGGAACAAAATCATAAAATTTTCCTAATTTCTATTTTAAAGTCTGAAATACTTCTGTAAATATTACGTATCATCTCATAAACATGATGAATACTAGAAATAGATAATAAAACATTCTTGAAAACATTACATTGCATGATATAGAGATCAACTATGTTAGGTTACTGTAAACTGACTTCCAAAAGTTAAGCAGCAACATGTTTTCTTGCTCCCAGTTCCAGTTCATTTTATGGTCAAAGCTCACCATAAAAAATAGCAGTAAAACAAATAGTTGATATGAATGATAAAAATGAAGTTATAAATTTATGTAAAAATGCTTGCTACCATTGTTTTTATAGAAAACAAAAGGTATTTTATGAGTGAAAGCAAAACAGCGCTATTTCGTAAATAAGTGTGTAACTTTCGTTTATTTTCAAATTTTGTAAGCAGATACGTTGACAATAGTCACTGGAGTACCAAATGCCTAAAGGAAACAGTTTGCTTAATTGCTTAATTCATTAAGGGTGGTTTGTAGCATACATGGAAATGTGGATATTACAAGCTGATGCTACTAGGCGTCTGAATTTGTCTCGCTGTGTTTTCCACCGTCCCTGGAATCATTGTCAATCCGAAACATCTGTATCGAGAATACATATTCTAGGCTGATCCGGAGTTGATATATTTTAATATCAGAAAACATATTAATCGCTCCTTCGTTTTGAAGGAAAATAAGTACTTATATGCAGACACTTGTTGCAGACCAATCTGTAGCTTGAGGTAGAAGAATATCCAACAAAAAGGTGCCACGACGTATTCACCGAGTTAGTCTCTATTGAAGTTGACCAGCTATTGTATACTCTTTATCAGACAAGATAAACTGGCTCACCCATAAAAAAAAGGAGGAAAAAAAAAAACATTTTCTTGACTTGACCTCAATGGGCATCTATACTTTTTACAGACGAGTTCAGATTCACATGAAAGAGTTCAGATTCACCGGGCGCGAGCTGATCTAGGGAGAACAAAGCATCAAATACTATAAATTTAACACCATCGAAGACCACTCGATTTTTGATATTACTCGATGATAACAATGAATTGCATGTATTCCAGAAATAAACTATGTCTTAGATATTTGATACAAATGTCGTCCATATGCCGGTACAATTGGCAGTGATTTCTTTCTGATAAATGATAATGAACAACCTCATCAAGCTGTAGTTCTTGAGAAATTTATTCAGGGTCTTTATTTTGAGTGAATGGAATGGCCAGGTCTATCTGCAAAACTGAATCTCATGGAGAATTTATGGGAGTATATTGGTAGACCTGTTGCTGCTTTAACTCCTCCTCAGAAGTCTATAGCAAAGTTGAAAAATAGCTTTCTCCATGTCTGCACTTCGCTTCCTTTTCTGGTAACTGACACCTTAATTGACAGCATGTAAATTCGATGCATCTATGCTGGGAATAAGCATCCCTAATAAAAACTGCTTTTTTATATTTTCATGTTTTATTTCATGAAACTATGTGGTCATTCTTGGTTCCCAAAATGAATTTTTCTAGAAAGATTGTTTGTTTTTTTGTCACAAAGCACTTATTTCTCTTAAGTAAACATTTATGTTGCTATGAAAACATACCCGTTTTGTGCACGTTATCCAAATTTGTAGTTTATACTGTCATTCATTTTTAAATTTCGCTAAAAACGGATTGTTCATTAGTTTTTAGAGGCCTGTGTATATAAAGTATGTGAAATCTTTAACAAAATGTAACATTCTTAATCAAGTTTATTTCTTTAAATAACAATACCATTATACTAAATTGTACAAAATGATATATTAGAATACATTTTCATTTATTAAATAAAAAATTAGCAGATAAAAAGTATTTCTCTGCTATTTCTTAAGTATATTTTATTATAGTTAAGTATAAAATAGTATAGTTAAGTATAAAATTAATATAATCTGCAATTATATTATATTATTTACTTCCTAAATGTGATAAAAAAATCTATTCGCATAGGTTACGGTAGGCTTGCTTATAGCCCCACAGTAGTATCTAAATTCGTTTTCAATAAATGTGTGTATGAAATAACATATCCTTTTGACTAAAAGGTACTGTTCAAAGTTCCACCACACCAACTTGAATTTGTATTTAAGCTGTTCCAAATGTGATACTTAAGTTAGCAAAATTGTATTACTACATTATTTTTCAACTTGATTTCAAGCTATATATATTAATGATAGGTTTATTTGAAATTAATAAAATTATTATCTACGGATATTAATTTTTAAGTTATTGTTTCACTTAAAAATCACAATAATAAAATATTTCTAAATTTTTTTTAATTTCTCAAAGGCTATATTTAATGAAACAAAATATTCTTCAAATTACAGAAAAGCTTGTTTAAATATTCAAAAAAGCTTTAATTTTATTCATTTAGGAATGTTTAGAAATTAAATTGCAAAAAATCCTTCTAAAACTTACTGTACACGGAGACAATCATGTAACATACACAATCATCGTTACTTAATGAATACACACAAATGAATAAAAAACAGTTATTTAAGTCTAATTACTAAATAATTCATGTATATTCTTAATATAGATTATTTCAAATTTTTACTGACATATACATTCTCATTTTATGCAAAAATATCATTATACTATCTATTTAATAAGATACTTTTTTCAGTTACAATTGATTAAGAGCAAATATTAATTTTTATTTCTTTTTTATCTTAAGTAAAAACGTTTCTACCCAAATCATTTCAAACATTATTTTTTAAAAATATTTTGAAGAAGATTGATGTGCAAACTCGTGAAGTGTAAATATATGCTACAGAAAGAAATGGTTAAAGTATATAAATAAATTAGATTTATCGAAAAAACAATGAGAAGAGGAGAGACAGATATTATATGATTTGTTTTGATTAATATACAATTGGAGTTTGAGTTGAATGTATGTCTTGTATGTATGGTAGACTTGAGGGAATGGTTTCCAAACGAGAACAACAATATTTCTAGTTTATTTTCTTTACTTCTGTTTGGGGGAAAAAATTACATTGGTGCTTCATTTTTTGAACAAAATTTATGAATGATAGTAGGATTTCTAATAATGCAAATAATTATTTGTTATCTTGCAATTAGTGAAGGGTTATTGATTTTAAGATTGTGCATGCTGTTTGTATGCGTGATACGTTTGTCGTTTATGAATCCATCAATAATATCATTTGATCCATATGGAAAATTACAGATTTTATTTAAAAAACGATGCATATCTCTATAGTGCTTAAGTGTTTCAGAAAATATTTGATATCCTTCATTATTTTGTATGAACTCGAGTTATTCAATTTATTATCTTCACCAATAGCTTAGTAATAAATGTTATCAAAGATAAATTTAGTGCCGATCTTATTTTTGATAACTTTTGGATAATATATATAGGATTCATAAATGTGAGAAAAATGCTTATGCAAACAATTTTTGCAATTAGAATTTTGCGATGTAACTTTACATTCAAGGAAAAGAAGTAGGTAGATTAAATGGTAACAAATAATAAAAATTTTATTACATTTCTTATATATTACTCTAAAGTATTGATTATTAAAATAAATGTGATTTCATCTATTTTGCACATTATGTTAAAAATATTTCTTAAAATTCGAGATAAGATAATAATTTTTACTGTGAAAGGGATAAAAATGTAAATATCATGCGAATATTTATATTAGGACGTTTGTTAATTAATGGTTTTGAATGATTTCATTTTCTAGTGAAAGAGAAAACTTCATTTGGTATATTATTTTAACCATTTTTAAAATTCGAAATCTAAATCACTTATTACTCTTAATATGTTTATTTGCTAAACATTTGAATCTTTTCTGCAGCGTTTTGCAGCTTCTCCAAATGTACCCGTTTTCCTTTGTTCAATTTAACTTATTTTACATCTTATTTAATGAATTGTCATTCATACATTTTGTGCTATACAATTTCAGTATAGATTTTACCAGCAGGAAATATGTACTTAGTTTTCGGAGATTTTGCGAAATAAAATGAATAAAAAGACTAGCTCTACACTAAAACAGTGAAAACAAAAGTAGGATTTTGCATAATACTCAAATAAATAATATTTAACAAATAAATAAATATCTCAAATAAAATTCATAGTTACATAATACTCAATAATTCCTAATACTCAAATAATTAAAATAATCATTCCCAACTGAAATTTTCGTTTAAAAAGGAAAACAAGAATTTCTACAGTTTAACCTTATGAGAGTGTATGGTTCAAAAATATTTTAATCTGTAGTGTAACTATGAAAGAAAAAATTAATTTTATAATCTTTTCTTCATTCAAGCTGAGTGAAAATGGAAATGGAATTTTCATAAGATGTTTTTGTATGCAATGTACTGAAGGAAACAAAGGTAAGTTTTTTTTAAAAAAATTACCTAAATAAACTTTTATTTAAACATGAAAAATGTGTAGGTTTAAAATTTAAATTTAAAACAATTCACAGATTCCATATCTAAACGATTTCAAAACGATGATCTTATTACAAAACGAAGTCTAATGTACAGATATCATAAAAAAGAATTTTTTCAAATATTGAAAAATTGAACTCGCATTATTTTCATCTATACTAAATTCAGCAAAATGTCAATATTTTTTAATGAAGTTACTCTTAATATATATAACAGTATTTATTTTTAAGATCAATTTCGATATTAAGAAATTACTCAATTAACTTGGTTGTCATAATCTTTAATTTTTGAAAATAGTTTGATTTTAGTAATAAAATGTTCCAAAACATTTGACATTAATTTAATTGCAACGAAGTATGTGATCAATTAAATACTCCCTGAATTACAATATATTTTCTTATACAAAAAAAATTCTTAAAAATATTAAATAAAACATATTTGTATCCTAGAATATTTCAAAATAATATTTTTATAACTCAATTAAAACAATCATTTTAAAATTTAAACATTCTAAAGTAAAACTCTTAATCTAAATAATGCACTTTTCTTATTATAAAAAATGACGGATTATTATTGTAATATTATTATTGTTGTAATTTCATAATGTTAATTTACATTTTATGTGTCGATTTTGCACAGAATATTGAAGAACTCATTCATTCTGTGGAAAAATGATTAAATATATAACCTTGTTATATTCACCACTCTAACGACATAATCTATTTACGAGAGCTTATTATGAGAAAGATATACTGAGCAAAATCAATTATTTAAAAGCAGGGAAAGCTATTTTTGAGTAGATTTATCACGAGCAAATAATAGTCAGGATAGTAGAAGTTAGGAACAAGTTATATTTTACACATGAAAATTCAACTCATTATCTCTCACTCTCTAAGAAGTAATCATGTTGAATAAAATACGCATTCAATTTTTTTTCACATGATGATGCAAAACGAAATTTATAAATGTGATATCTTATTTATTTCATGGTTTTATGCACTAATTTCATTTGGTTAAAAAACACTTGCTTTATATTTACTTTGAAATAAGTAGCTTTAAAAATTAGTAAGATAGGTTATTTTAAGCACATGAAGTATTTTAAGCAAATTAACAAAATCTGTATAAATATGAAAATATTCCGTAAAATAATATATTTATAAAATTAATTTTCAGTTTCCATACAATTTTTTGTCATTAAAAATATTGAGCTTAAATAATAATAAAATAATATCTTAAAACAATATTATTTTTTTATAATACTGATACTTTTAATATGTTTTTAATACTACACTAAAAAGCATTGTAACGATCAAATCCATCAGGACCAGTACAATGCAACTTTTATAATGGATAATAAATGTTTAGGTTACAGAGACGGTCAATGAATTATAACTGCAGATCGACGCCCAATTTATTAATTTAGCAATGCTTACCAGGAAAAGTAACTGTATCGAACAAGCGCTGGTAGGACGAAGCAGAGTGCCATAAAGAACAGAAATAGGAAATCCATATATCAAGGCTTTTTTCCTTTTAATCTATCGCTTAATGGTTCATAAAAAATGACAGTCCCAATTTATAAGCGATTAATTTTAGGACAAAGTTAATTTTGTTAATGGACAATCGTCTAGTTTAGTTGATTTCCTTTTAATAAAATGAGTTGTGATATAAATGTTTAAAATTTTATAATAAAATAACATTTTTATTTGATTGAGATACGAAATCAATGATGCAAAAAGTGTTCTGAAATAAGCTTTGAAGCAAAATATTTAAATGAAATATCTTTTTATGGTTGGATTGATTGTTCATTTTCTAAATATAAATGTATTAATTTTTCGTAATTATGTGTGATTTTATAGTTTAAATGTTAAAATAATTATAACAAGTATTAGAATATGGTATTAAATAAAAGTATATCATATAATTATTAGTATAAAAAATAAATTAGTATTAATCATTAAACCGTTTTTTCTTTAATAAATGTTCTTTAATATTTTTTTAGCTGGTAAATAAATCATAGGATAAAAATCAGGAAATTCTGATTAAGATTTCAAGAATTAAAATACAATTACATAACAAAACATTAATTTCTAGAATTTATTTTAAAATAAAAACTGTTTTCTTGTAATTAGTTTACTTATTAAAAATAATTTTTATTAAAAATCATCCTATTCAGAAAATTAAAATATGAATTCAAAAAATGGGCTACACGGAAATAAAACATGCTAATTTTAATCTTAAAATGGAAATTTTAAAATATTTCTTATAATATTAACTTGTGTACAATATAAGTGATTTTAATTTAATATGATACTTTAAAAAATACACTTTTATTTATTAAATGTGAAAATAGCACCTTTCTTAACAAAATTATTGAGTTCAAGAAAATGATGCTAAAAATGTGCTAGTTAAATTCTTGTATATTCATATTTTCAACTCAAAATTGAAAAAATATCATAATAAAAATTAATATTCAAGTTTGGAGATTAGTTTTCGTATTAATCACACATTTTCTAATCAAATAGTCATAAAGTCTTATTTACTTGATATAAATGTTTTCGTGTTTCTATAAGAACGTTTTAAGCATTTGAAAATTTATAGAGCTAAAGATAAATGAAAAATAAAAGAGGCTAAGAAAAGAAAAAGTGATATTAATATTAAATTTGTTGAAAGAAATGTTAAATGTAAAATCATAGCATTTTCCAGATATTTCCTAGAAATCTATTTAAAATTATACATATTTTTATAACAAAAAATTATGATTGCTGTGAGGTTTCACAATTTGCATTTATATTTCAAAGAATTTTGGAAATTTCAAAATAATACAATTTGGTTATCAATTTTATATTTTAAAAAACTAAAATTAAAAAAAAATCGATGCCTTTAAAATTTCATGCAATAGAATGTTTGATTTAAAAGTAACACTGAAAATTAATGAATACTTAAATAAGAAATAGTTTGATGAATAAATATGACAATTATACCATTTATTGTATTACAAGACATAAATATAAACACATGCTTGTTTTTTTTTTTAAATTACTTAACTATATAAGAAAACGTAATATAAAATTATAATATAAAAACATGCCGTAGTTAAGTCATCAATTAATGATTTACTCTAATGACTCACTTTCGGTGTCTTAAGAAATACATTTTAAAGAAATATTTTTGTTGTTGTTGCTTATCTCCAAGAGGTCTGACGGATCGAATCAAGGAATCTGTTGACGGAAAGGAAATCGATGACAAGTCATCGTCTCATAGAATATTCGTACAGTCCATGATATGTTCAGAAGAGATGGGGAAGGTTTTGTTGCCTGCTACGAAAGTGAGGCATTTCAGGTGCTTAGAAGCAATACGTGCAAGGCAAGTGCTGGATTTCCAGAAAGAATCTTTGAAAGAGCCAGAGTAGATGGGGTTTCTACCTTTGTAATAGTGGTGAGTCAGAGGTATCGGTTTTAATCTGGGCTTTTCTCTGAGAAAAAAGTTCAAGGTAGGTAAGCGTGGAAGGAGCAGGATGACCTGAGCCTTCTTTTGTTAATTTGTCTGTAATTTTATTGCCTTTTTAATATCCACGTGAGACGGGATCCATTGCAAGTAGACATTTTGCCGAATGGAAACAATTTTAAGCTTGTTTAGAATATAAACGCTTTTTTGGTCTTCGAAGCAGATCCATTTTTGTGTAGATGTTGAATTGAACTGCAGCTATCTGTTAATATCCAGATATCACCATAATTAGTTTCATTCATGCTGGATCCCAATCTGATGTTAATGGCCATTAGTTCACTTCAGAAAACCGAACATTTATTTTATTAATTATGTTATATTATACTATACATTAATATATATTATATTAATTACATTATATTTTTAATAAAATTTTTATTTTAATTTTATTATTCAACAAAATTTTCTAATTTAGGTAAGGTAAACATTCTTTTGAAATTATATCCACTTAGTAAATCATGTTGTTTATTTTTATTAAATTACAGTGGCATTAATTACAATTATGGCTTTTAATAGAAATTACAAAATAATGACAAAATGTTTCTATGAAATTACATTTAATATTAAGGTTGAGATATATTTTTGACTTTTGTCTTAATAGAGCCACTTTGATTATTAAAAATAAGATCTATTATGTAATTCTTTGATATGAAAGATTAAAGTATCTCAAAACAGATATTAAATACTATAAAAAAAGAAGAAAGTTAAAAAATTATCATTAAAAAGTTGCTATATATTTTTGGAATAAAGTATTTGATTCATGTGTATTATTATTTTATTTTTACTTTCTAATATTTACTTTTATTTTTAGTTAGAGATATCAGTTTTTATTTTAAGGATACACGATAAAAAATAAAATTTTGAAAATAAATTCTATTGAATTGAGATTTTTCAATTCCCCCTGCGTATGTGTTATTTTTATGCCTTATTTCAGTTATCAGAAAATTTATATATACTAATGAATACTATAAAATATATATTTATTAAAGTTATATATATAATCTGTATGATAAGTCATGTTTTTCAGTTTTAAATATTTTATGCAACATTTCTGAAATATCTATAATTAGAATTGTTTATAATTCAGCCTATCTCCTTCGATTGTTTATAATAGTTTCTAATAAATCTTCTAAATTAATATTTTCCAAAAACTCTTGTAAATTCTTAAGAACATGTTGCTTTGCTAAAATCATAAGTAGTGGTTATTATGAGTATAAAATTGAACAATATTCATTTAGCAATATTTATTGACATATTTACATATTAATAGCTTCATTTCTATCTTGCATTTGCCGATGAATATTAGAATAATTATATTTACTGCTGCCCCATTACACAAGTATTAGGTTTGGGGCAAATATAAATAAGAATATTTAATTTACTTTGCGAATAAAATGTTTAATAAGTAAAGTTCACAAAGAAAAACTTTATTAAACTTTTCCAAGAGTTAGAAAATGTAAATTCATAATTAAGTTAAAATTTCAAATGATGTCATGAAGAAAATATGATCAGAAATTATAAATGAAATGTTTACTAAAGAATTAATGAAATAATTAATGATTTTGTGTAGAGTTGAATCTAATATGCATTAATAATAAAACTTTTTACAAAAAAATTAAAGAAAAAAACTAACTATGTCATAATATTCAAATAAATTTCTAGAATATTTCGAAAACTCGTTACATAAATAAAGAATAATAAAATAAAAAATTTTTAAACTTAACAAATAAAAAATTAAATTAACTTGAAAATAAAATTTTTAAAACGAAAAACTATTTTTGATTACCTTATAACTAAAGTAAAAAAATTTTAAACAATCAATTTTTTTATTTCTTTTTAAAACCAAATTCAATTTATGCATAGTAATTATTTATTTTTTGTTGACGAAATATTCCTACAGATGAATACATATTTAATTTTTTTAAACCTAAGATTTCTATGGCAGAAAATAGTTTTATGTTTTAACAGAAGGTTAGCTATGAATATTCGAATAACAAATGAAGTAAAATTTTCATTTTCTTATATAAAATATCAAATACCAGAGCAATGCTTAAAAATTGTAAAAGTAGTGTTATATTACTTATTGATGTAGGACTGCTTATATTATAAAATATATATGTGTTATATAGTTATATAAATTTCATCGTAGTTAGAAGTATATTACGTCGTTAAAATGAATAATAAACTGAAACATAATACAAGAAGGAAGTCAAACTTCTTATTAATAATTTTGTTAAGAATTATAATTTGTAATGGGCTATTTTCTTAAAATAATTACAAATCCTATTATAAAGAATATAAATATCATTATAAATATTTTTTCCATTTGTTATTCTTTTAAAAATAATTTATTGTGTTCAGAGTACATATACACTACCTGACATAGGAAATGCAACACCATAAAATATTGGATAGAATGTGATAAAACAATTGATACACAGATAGAGTATGCATGTATAAATAAGTGATGTTATTTACAGATTTATAATAGAAAGATTAATATATTTATATAATAAAGATTAATTTTATTATTTGTACAGTAAGACCCCGCTTAACGCTGTTTCGTTTAGCGCTGTTTCGGTTTAGCGCTCTTTTATTTCAACCCGGGGATTCTACGAAATCGCTTGCAGCATACGGGGATTCCCCGAAATATTATGCAGCGATAGGTTTCAAATACATATCCGAAAGAGTATACTTGTGTTTCTTGTTTGGTGCGGAAAGAAGCAGCGGCTAGTCTTTCTAATAATGAGCTCAAGGAATTAACTGAACAAGAAGAAAACAAAAATGTTGACAGCAGTGATTCAGAAGACGAGCAAAAAGAACTTTCGATGGCGTTTGTAAAAAGGAGTTTGTTTACCATAACTGAAATAATAGATCAATTCATTGAAAATGATCCGAATTTTGACCGGAGCTCAAAAGTAAGGCATGTTGTTAGAGATGCTCTATCCGTTTATGAATAACTTTTAAGAGAACAACGCAAAAGACAAAGGCAAACAGCATTAGATGCTTTTGTCACAAAAAGGCAGAACACTGAAAATGCGGAAAGCTAACTAAATATGACTGACTTAGAATTTTATTTGTTTTTTTTAAGAATATTCGTTTCGTTATTTATATTTTGTTTTTATTTTTGCAAGAAATAATAATGTGGTATTAATTTGGGCTTTAAGAAATAATTGTTTGGTTTTATTTTTATTAAAAAAACATACTTTTTAAATTTAATACCTAACCAATTTCCTAGCCATCTTCCCCTAACCCCAATATTTACATGTAAAGATAGCCTCGTTTAGAGCTGTTTCGCATTACGCTCTGCTTTGATGGAACATATCCCCCGCGTTAAGCGTGGTCTTACTGTATTGCCAAACAAATAATAAAAAAAAATTAAAATGTATGAATGTAAAGTTTCAGTTTAAGTAATTTAAAATTAAAATAAGCTTTCATATTTTAATAATTTGCATTGACATTTTATTGAGAATCAGTGTAAAAAATATTAAAATTTTTACGATTTATTTTCTTTGGATTAGATTACACGCTTTCAACATGGAGACAAATTGAAAGATTAACAGGAAATTATTGTAATACATCGGAAAATTATAAAATAGTAGTGAACATTCTACAATTCAAAAGTTAACATTCCAGTACATTACGAAATGTTAAAATACTATTACTCTACAAGTTTATAAGTGTTATTCTGGGCATATTCATTTAAATTCAAAAAGTGCCGCGTACAAGAGACATTGTTCTTTCAATTTTCAAATCAATATTAGAAAAAATTCTTCTTCTGTACTTTTGAATATTCATTTGCATTTGCTTGTTTTGCAACATCAAATTAAGAGATTTTCTTATTAAACAGCTTAGTAAATTTTAAATCTAATATTTTAGTAATAAATTTTTTGATGATTTTAACATTTATTTGAAGTGTAAGGTGGTTAACATTGTTTGTTTTAACAAAATAATAAAGTCTAGTATCAACAGAGAGGCATTAATGTGGGTATGTCCCATGGGAGAATGTTAAAATAAGTTAATCACATACACACAACTCTATGAATTTAAACTCATCATTTTTATTTTAATTATTATGAAAATCATAATAAAATAAAATATATTATTTTAAATTATGATATGATGGCAGCATATATAATTATGAATTTAACTAATAACTTTATATATTAATTTTTAAATGTCCTTTTTGTTCTGAAAATAGTAAACCCAATAAACAACAGGAAAATTTATTCAAATGAATTTTGAAAATGTAATACACATAATATATGTCTAATAAATATTATATTTGTTTGTATACCTTATATATAAAAGATAATATTCGCTATATTTTATGAACTGTTTATGTATGAATTATGTTATAAATGAGAAACATTTATCCACAACTTTGATATTTTATTTCTTCCATACGTTTTAACTAAATTTATGATCAAAAATCGTAAAGAAAATTTTTCAAATCATATTAATTACGATATAGTCATTAAATACTTAAATACAATATACTTTATTAAAATATTGCTAACTTTTTTTAACGAAACGTTGAACTTTTTATACGTATATCGAATGTTTCTCATAGCATTTGAAATTTCTAAGCTAGAAAAATAAAGTCTTCTAATTTTTGCTCGAATGACTTTGATTTGTGTTTTAAAGACAATATTTTCCTTAAAAATAAAAGCATAGTATATCAAAGTCATAAAATAAAACAATCATTTTACAGGCTTTTAGATCCTGCCTTTTCGCATTCAAAGTTGTCCTAAATTTTACATTTAAGTATTTTGTGGTATAGAAAAGAAACTGACGTACTAGAAAATATATATATATGTTCTGTATCAGACTTGAAATAATAAACGTATTTCTGCCGAAGAAAATTACTATTCTTCATTTACAAGCCTAATATAAAAG
>JAPDSC010147949.1:0-15314 GCA_026290005.1 Latrodectus geometricus
TGTCAAGTTTCGAATCGTCACACATGATCGACACAAAAAACATTTTTTTCTCCAGACTCGGCGCACTATTAGAAAGTTCAGCTATTAAGACCCAACTTCTTATAAGTGGCCATATTGACATGGATACAGAAGAGAACATCAATTTCGAAATGATAGTCGGGAACAGATTTCATCGTCGACACAAGAACTCTAAATAATAACAGTTTTCCTCACTTTGAATTGCCATGGTTTCCGCCTGCGTATAACTGACATAAAAGTCCTGATAGATTCCTTTACTCCTGCAATTTTCGCTTTCCAGGAAAACGCCCTTAAATCATGTTCGCTTGGGAAAGTTTAAGGTTTCTCATCTTATTGAATAGAAATCCCTGATAATTGCTGTGTCTGACGTGGCTTTTACATTCTTGCTTCGAATAATTTCCCCAATATAGCACTTCCCTTGCGTACTTCATTGAGTTTCTAATTAACGTCTGCTGCATTTACTTACCATCTCGTAATATTCTCCCACAAAATGATTTAAATACATTGGTGGACCAACTTCATATTCCTTTTATTTTGAATTGACTTTAATGATCACAGTACTCTGTGGGAAAGACTCCTGGTAGGCAGATTCAACTGCTGAAATCATTAATTCTTTGTTACACTTTTTAACGCTCACCCTTCATGCACTCTTTTGTGCTAGGATTCAGCCTCTTTTGGAAGAGGGCAATCTTCATACAACTACAGTTGAAACTGCTGATTACCTTAGCATACCACCTTGTGATTTTCTGAAAGTACCTAGTTTTGATGACTTAAAGTTGTTAAGTAAAGTAAATATTTCTTTCACTGTTTACAAATTTTTGGCTTGCATTACAATCAGTTCCATTTATTACCCAAGCAATCATTTATTCCGATATCAAGCATACAATCTCTGACTACATTTATTCCATCTGGCACAATTGCTGGAATCGGTAAATGACAAACTTTTTCATATATAAAACCTTTTATTCAGACCTGGTTTATTATACCATACTGAAGTGCCGACCTTATATTATCTCAACTGCGCATCAGTCATACTTCGTTTGACTAGCTATATTTTATTTAATGAACCAGCACCTTTGTATCGAAGTTGTAAAAATGTTTTAACCATACATCATATCTTAATTAAGTGTCCTTGTTTTAATCATCATCCTCTTGTCTTTTTTTTCACAAATTTACTTTAAATTTGCAATAATTGATTAAGGAAACACCCCATCCAAATCTGTTGCCTTTCTGAGAGCTATCAAAATTTTGCATTGTCTCTAATGCCTTTTCACACTATACCCTTCATCTATCTCATTTTTGTTCTTTAATAAAACAAATTTGTGTCTAGGTTTTCATTGCTACGATCTTTTTTACCTTCTGATATTTTATTGCATTTTATGTCTGGTTTGCTGGATTTTACGCATCATTATTTTTCATTAGAAATGAATTTACAAATTTTCTCTCACCATCACGATATTTTTATTCTATTGAAATCTCCATCTCCAAATGGTAATTTACTTAAAAGAATAAAAGAGTAAAATTGTAATGCTTTTATTCATTTTCAAAACTTATAAATGATTGAATATTTATGAAGAATTATCTTTTAAAAATAGACAGTTTAATAAAAAAATTATTCATTTAAAAAAAATTGCATAAATTGCTTTTTAAGCTATGAAATATGAATGTATTTGTCAACAACCTTCCCTCGATTATTGGTACCAGTTTCGACACAAACTGCCCAAACCATCTTCACACTATAGGGATGTTGTTCGCCGTCCAATGGTGCATGTCACGTTAACAGCAAAGTAACATGGCGCCCACAGGGAATGTGCAATAGAGAATGTGAACTGGAGAGGAAAATAATGATGCAATATTCTTTTCTCTAACGATTCCGTTTTTCTCTTCACCCTGATAATAGGTATGTTTTCATTTGGAAGGATTCCTGCGTTCGTGTATTAAAGTGTTAGATTTATCGTCGGGGTAGTGATGAAGGTCGGGTAGTGATGGGGGTAGTATAAGTACACTGCCTTATGTTGACATCTCGCCAATGATAAGTGCACTGATCTCCATATCATTTGAAATGGAGCTCTGGCTGATCGCCAATATAGGGATGAGATCCTCAGGCCTATTGTAGTCTCTTTCGCGGCAGTAGGAGATAAGATTTCATGTTAATGGACGCCAATTGTAGGCCACATCATGCTAACTTGGTGAATGACTTTCTTTTGTAGAAAAGAATCTTACGAACGAAATAACCAGCTTGCTCTGTAAGCATAAATCCAATAAAGTATTTTCAGACATTCTATGCAAACGAGTTGCTGACGCCTACCATCCCAACAAATTCCCAAAGTACTGAAAAGAGCTTTCTTCTGGAGAAATGGCACAGAATACCCCCATACCTTATGTTATTGTTGTTTCTACTCTCAGAACCGTTAAATCAGAGATAGGCAATCCCCATCAACCAGAAAATGTGTAAAAATCTAAAAACAGTTTATCAACCCACTGAGAGTCCTGAAAGACGAGTTGTTAAAACCCAAGCAAATCAATGTATTTACAGGGGATGCCATGCCAGCTAGAGTCCAGTGGCACTTGGGGTATATTTTTTGACCCTGCCGAAAAGTGAGGGCTCACGCATGGCCACTCAGAAATCACGAAAAAGAAGTTTGATGGGATCTCAGTCTAAATAGTTCTAAGATCCCGCAGGGTTTCTGGATTCATGTAAAGAGAAATGAGAAGCTTCAATTGACCCGAAGGTCTAGAGCACCAGAGGGAGCAGACTGACTTAGCCAAGAGTGCCTGTCGGTTTTAGCTGGACATAATGGAAGGCCTTGATGCCCTGGGTGCCCTACCAGGAGTAAACTCCCGACCTACTTCGCCCATTCCGCCCAGGAACACCCCTTCGCCACTATGAGGCAGCAGACAAGACTTGAAGGGTACTAACGCTTCATTAACAGCCTCATTGACTTCATGCTTCAAAAGTGTTTAACCTTACTGGCCTTTTTCTGGGAAACCATAACTCCTTCAAAAAACGATTTTCTTTTTAAAAAAACATACTTTTATTTGTTTCGCCATATGCACAAATGCTCAATACAGCGCAATTTTTCTGTAAAAAAATTTCATTTTGTCTCCTATTGCAGGGATGGCCAAGACGTCGACCACGATCGACTGGTAGACCGCGAAGACATCTTTGGTAGTCCACGCGACCATCCCGATAATGACCTCGGATATTAACAATTTAATTTATGACTTAATTCTACGCTTTAAAACCCAAAACAAACTGTACAAATATTTACGATTTAAAGATTTATGATTAAAGATTTACGATTTAAAACCTAAAACAGACATGCTGAGCGCGATTAAAACATTCAAAGAAACTATAGAAAGGTATGGATCTCAATTAAGAAAACATGAATTGAGAAACTTCTAAAAAATGAGAAAGAGTGCATCCATAATCCAAACCGAGACTTCAAAGATTTCACTTAATACTTACTTGTAGTGTTTGAAGAATTTGAAAGAAGATTCGTTGACTTAATAAGGTTGAAAGAAATACTCAATTTTATGATATTTTCATTTAAGGAAAATGTCAACATTGATGTAGTATCTGAAAAAAATAGAACATTTAATAGATATCCCATCAGTCACGGTCGAGGAAGAAATTATTAAATTAAGATACGATATATTTCTTAAATCCAGAGCATATATTTAGCGATACTGATTTTTGAAAATTAATTTCTGAGGAAACGTTTCCAAATATTTACAAATTGATTTTGTATTTGAAATCATACTTTGGATCGAGGTATATTTGCGAATCTGCTTTTTCAACCATGAACAAAAAACCAACATTGGTCGCATTTAACAGATGAACATTTAATTTCGTGTTTATGCATTGCAATAAGCACGTACCAGCCACAATATGATAAACTTGTGGCATATATACAGTGCCAAATTTCAACTAAACGAAGTGAATAGGATGGTCAGTTTTTGATATATGAATACTTTGATTATTTTGGTCAGTAAATTTTTATTTTGTAAATATTAATATTAAGTGTTTTTTTTTAAAAAAAATACATAATTAACCATTTTTTCTTGTCACCGAAAAAAAATATGTACGTTAATTTAGGTCTGCCATTGGTAGATCGCCTTCGATTTTTTAAATGTGGAGTAGACTCCGGATCCCAAAAGTTTAGCCACCTCTGTCCTATAGCCTACGACGTATGTCAGTAATATATCAATTAACCAACCAAGTGCAACCCACAACTTCAATATTCTTTAATTGTTTTGAGCAGTGTACTTTGGTTCCGAGAAATGAAGCATAGATTTGTTTCATGTTCTGTTCACAGATATCGATTTCCGCAGAGTTTTAAGTAACCAACCATGTCGAGTTTCGAATCGTCACACATGATCGACACAAAAAACATTTTTCTTTCCAGACTTGGCGCACTATTCAGCAACTTCGCTCCAAAGTTTTAAAGTGTATAGGTCGTGCTAGCATGATGTGCTTTGCTTCGATATGATATTGAATTTGAATCAACTAAAAAAAATATGAAATCTATGAAATAGTGAAAGCTTAATTGGGGACAATACTGGTTCCTGGTGAACAAATGAAAATCATAAACGACGTTTTAAATTTAAATGAGCTTAGAGGCTCATTTTCATGCTTTATTTTGGAGGTTGATTATAAGCATTTTATGCACGCGTACACATATTATAAAAACATAATTGCATTACAGCATTTTTCTTTCTGTCAAAATATCAATATCTTGTTATTATAAAAAAATATTTATATGCGACATTTTAGAAACATTGAAAAACATGAACATTTTAGTTTAAAAAATGAAATAGTACTTCATTAATAGAATTGTATCCTGAATTTAAAAAGTGACTAATAAATATAGGAAATTAAGCCTATATATTTAAAATTTTTAATTTCTAAAATCTAAAATGTTTTTTCAATTCATCTTTTTATATGCCTTTTAACTGCCATCCAACTTTAAATATCTATCCACCATATTTTCATTTGAAGTATATTATGATGAAAATCAATGTTATGTCATTCACTATGTGTAATCAGCTTATCGTTATATTTAATATTTACCTAGTTATATATTTTTTAACCTTGATTTCATTTCTTGAATTATTTGAGTAGCAGCTGCTCCACATGTGATCTACACCGTTGTCATGTTGCAATAGTTAAATCTTTATTGTTAAAACTGCTCTTTTTCCACAGTTCTTAAGTTTATCAATTTTTTAACTATTCCAAGAGACAAAATTCTAAATCATATTTATTGTAATAATATCTGTTACTGAATATAATTCAAAACAAAAAGGAATTAAAATCTATTATATGAAGAAAAAGAAGTTTAAATATTACGAGTTTAATTAATTAGTAAAAAAATTATATACTAAAAATTATACTAAAATTATTAGCATAAATAGTATTATACTATAAAATATGCAATAAAATGTAAAAAGTAAGCAAACACTTTTATTTATTAAATTGTGAAAAACATAATAAATAATATAGTTTGTGAACAATACACGTACTATTTCAAGATACTGAATTCTACATTCTGGACATCCTAATAGTTGAAAGTTGTTATGAGAGATTTCAAAATGCCACAGCGTAGAAACTACTTAAAATACATTTACCCGATATAACTAAATGCCTGTAAAATGTATATTAATATCTATAAACGTATTTATGTATCTATCACAAGAGGATAGCGCAGTTTGTCTTTTTTGGACCTTTCGCCACAAAACCCAACCAACCAAATATCACAAGAGGAAATTCAGAAGATTGCAAGGCACGATATTTGACAGAAATGCATACAATAAATACAAATCCATTGTTCATTCTTAGGATAAAATTTAAGATATTTTAATTTGTAAAAAGCGTATGTGTGTAATATTTATTTATATTAGAGTTAATATTTACTGACATTTCCATAGAAACCCTCCAGGATAATAGGTTTTTATCTTTCAATAGGTGATATTATCATATTTTCAGAAATCTTTTCACTCTTATAAATGTTAGATAAAAGATCTGTAGTCTTATTAAACTTGATCATAATGGTCTCTCTCTCTCTCTCTCTCTCTGTTGTTGAAAGTTTTTATATTAAGATTATGAATAATAAAAAAACGCAAAGGCTGCACCAACCACTTTAAAATTATGATATATAGCAATTTAAGTGATTTATGGTAATATGTTACCATTTATAATTTTGGAACAAAACAAGAAATTTAGGATAAGAAAAAAATATAAATGATTCTAAAATTTTTTTATTTATTTTTGTAGAGTTACTTATACTGTCTTGCTAAGTTTCTTCTGTAATTAACATAATTAATTTTTAAACATTACAGAATTCGATTCTATTTATTTTTACTGACCGAAGCTATTGAAAACATGTTAAACAACAGAAAAGAAATGCTTTAATGTTAATAGAAATTATCAACTAATATTAATAGAATCGATCAATTAACAGCCACGACTTATCACAAATTTCATAGTTTTTCTTACCTCACCGAAGAATATATTTTCAATCTCGTGTATAATAACTATCTGTATAATATCTGTGTGTAATAACTGAAATAAATGAGGCTAAATATCTAAATGTAAAAACAATTTTTTTTCTCCCAAATCCTTTATTTTTATGAATGACATACTCCTTTCCTGAAGAATTCTTATTTTATGACGATATCTAAATTTAAATTATAATTTTATAATATTCCCTTAGAAATATTTTTCGAGATAACAATAATTCTAATTTTCTTCGGAATAAAGATTAAATTCAAAAAGCCTAATTCAAACAAAAGAAGCTGAATAGGAATAAAGCTAACCAGAGATGCTTGGAACCTAATTTCGCATTCTCAAAAATAAAAACATACAAGTAGCCTTATAAGATATTAATGGTGTCATCATAGTCATTAAAATAAAATTTGTCTTGGATTGCTGACCATTATAATTCAAATTAGTACCACTCCAAAACCATGACAGTATGACCTTAGTCGAGTTTTTAATATCCTTTGCTACTGAAAAATTATGTTTTTTATATAAAAATAATGAATGACACTGAAGATTTTTAGAGACGAGTTCGTAAACGACCTTCCATATATTTTCATTTTTTTCTTTTATCAAAATTCAACTAATCTTTCTCGATTTTTTTTTTTAATTTTGTCCTCAGGATCGAATGATTTTTTTTCACGTTTTTCGTTTTCATTACTAGAGTAATTCATTTTTCATCCTTCACAGTAGCCATCCTCTGGCTCTAAAGTAATCGTTACAAAAAAATTGGGCATTCTAGCACGTTAATCCAAATAAGATTCGAACACGTGACTGGAATGGGTCACATGTACGCCATACCCATGGAGACACAGTGCGTGCCTAGAATAATCAGTGTCTCAAAGGAACGCAGTGAGCATTCTAGAATTTCTAATACGGTCGTTATTTTAAAAGTAAATAACTTAATACAAGTTGCGGGACAACCTTCTAGATACGCTATCGTTCATCGGGGAATAAAGTTTACTATGATTTACATTTATTATTGGAAATTGTTATTGCTTTCAGCTGTTTTACATTACAAAGGCCAATAGCTCCTCTTATTAAAAAATCAGAAGAAAAGAAGCTTAATTTGGTATATAATGAATCCGGGAAGTTATCATTTCCTTACTAAAAATATAATAACATGCTTAATTATTCACTCCAGTAAAATTCCCACATAAAAGTACTTTTTATATGACGAACATAATAATTTTTATATAGATTTTTCACAATATAAAAAACAATATAAATATCATATTTATTATATTTTATTATATTTTACTACGGTAAAATTTATAAATAAATATGATATAAAATTTCTAAATATAAAAAAATAAAAAAGTGATAATTAAGCCACATATGGAATTAAGTTCTTTGATTTGCATATCAAAAATTTTATACATAATTGTTATTGTCTAACATAAACATAATTATTATTTTTATTAACTATTTTTATTATTTAAATTAAAGTGTATGGTACGAGACTGCCCATCGAAGGGCCAAGGCCGATAGTAACAATCTTTTTTCTTGATCGAAGGATCTAGGGTGCGAAGCATATGTCCTGTGGTTAGGTGGTCAGCCTGATGAAAACTCCAATTGTTTAGTTTCCAAGTGTTCTTATTACTGAGTTTCATCGATCCACTAAAGAGATGAAAGGCTGAGTCAATCTTCCCAGCCTAAATTTGATATATATATATATTGTAGTTTTCTACAATATGGGAAAGTTTGTAACCTGAATTATTTTACTGTACTTATAAGCTGTATCAATCATACATAATAAAATTAATTTATGACGTGATTTCGCTAAATGAAGCTTATTTTAGAAAATCTTCAAAAAAAAAAAGTTGTTTGGAGTACTCGCCTATTACCAAGTGCCTCATAATTTTAAACCATGCTCAGGTGATTAGATAATACTTGAGCTGGCCCCTGCTCACCATGCCAGAGGAAAGACTTTGGACGCCAATGATTAACGAAGACACATTTCCGACTCTCGCAACTCTAGCAACGCTGTTAGGGAGAATGTGATCACCTTACCAAACACTGTCCGTGGAAAATGATGTTTCCCTTTGATGATCTTATCGGGAAGTGTGGAAAAGCTAAAGCCACTGAAGCTCCACTTTTGACGCCTACAGGAAGACATGGAGAAAGATTGAAAGAACAAGTAGAAGGCATGAAGGTTGCCAAAATTACCAATTACAATCTAAAAATGTTCAAAAGAAAAAGTGATGAACCATTTTAAAGGAGTTTAAGACTCTAGGCCTGTAATACTATTATGATAAAATCAATGTCATTCTTAAATAACATTTAAGTGATTATTCATCTAAAATTTTATTCAAGAACACATGTTACCATCAAACATATGATATAATAGTGAGAAAAAAACTCTTATGATTCATCATCCCCCCCCAACTACTTAATATTAGTCATTTCTAAAATTTACTCTAAATATCGATTCATTTTAAGCTCATTGTTTCAAAACATATGGAGTAGGTTTATGGAACAAAAAAAGAAGTGATCTTAAAACTGCTAAAAAATGTGTATAAAAGGCTTTACAATTTCTACAACTTCTTACATATCTTAAAATAATTGTACTTGTGAGTGTCAAAAAATAACTCTTTTTTTCTCTAAGCAAATTTAATTTTAAATAAAAAATAAATTAAAACAAAATAAAATTTTGAATTTTATTTGGAGTTATTTTTTTAATTTTTTAAATATTATTTTAAAATTTTAGTTACCTATTTTTATGTGAGTTGAAAAATATTGCAATATCTTCTGCGTAATAAGTAATTGAAGTAATGTATCAAAGAATATATTAATAACAAAATAAATACTAAAAAAAATAAATATTATGATAAAAGATAAATCACTTAGAAATTTTGGAATAATTTTATTAACACTAAGTACATTTATATATCTAAATTTATGAATTTTACTCATTTCTTAGTAATCACCAAATAAAGAACTACTTTTAATAAATGTAAGAAAATATGTTCTTGCTTCTTCTAAAATTTATTTTTTAAAAGCAATAACTCTATTCTTAAAAAATCATTAGAAAATACAGTTATTTTGGTATATAATTTTATTATTCATATGTTATCTAAATTATGTACAAAAAATATACTGTCTAAATATTTGGGGTATTCTTTTAGAATACAAACTTTACACTAGATGGCAGCACTAAAAGAGAATAAGTAACAAAAAGCTATGTTTTAGATTTTTTTAAATCAATGTCAATTTTTTTTCCATTACTAAAATTTGCAAAAAATATAGTGAAACCAAGCTGTATGTGTGCAAAATTAGCAAAGAATTTTTATTTTAATTTAATTTCAACCCAAAATACTTACACAACTTTTATTCCTAATAATTTTATACCTATATGTGAAGATAAAATGACAATTCTCTCCTTTTTCACTGAAACACTTTTCTTCTACTTTATTAATGTCAAAAAATTCAAATGTAAATAATATCAAAGATTATAATAAAATTTCTAAATTTTGAGTTTTAGTTTGAATTTTTTTAATTTTATAATCAAATAGAAGATTGCCTAACTATCAAAGGATTGTATAAATTAGTCAGAGGGGATTTTGTTTTATTGCATAATTTAATTGCATAAAATGATTGTTCATAAAGCTCTCTTATTTGTTTATTGGAATTAACATAGAAAAACAGCTCAAAAATATCAAACTGGAAATACTTTGAAGGATGAGGTAAAACAAAAAAGAATCTGATAAAAACAAGGATCTGACAAATTTTTATGGTTAATTCTTTTGAGTTCACAGTCAACAAATAACAGAGAGATTCTATGAAGTAAAAGACTCTTAGTCTTGATCTCACCCACTGATAAATAAAAAACATGAAACATGTTTTTAGGACATATTTTTTTTTTTGTTTTTTTGTTTTTAACAGGTTTTTTTAGCATACATTTATTGATAAATAATGTTTAGTCTAACAGAGAGAGAGCTATATTGTAAAAAGATTTTTAAATATCTACCATTTTATTGCATTATTATTTCCCGAAAAGACATTTCATAACCATAGAATCATATTCAAATGTCCTATGGGAGAGAACAGAAACAAGGAAAGGTTATTTCCTGTTGTTGATTAGGGAACAAACACTAAATCAAATATTTTCTGTACCAAATAAAGCCAATGAAAATAATTAGTTAAATTTATTTAAGACACCATGAGAGAAAGAGAATTCCAATCATCTAAGACAGAGTTGCTTCAATGAACTATATTCTATACAACTGTATTATAAATTTTGCTAAGTTCTAAAAAGGATCATTCTATTTCTTCTAATTTAGAGAGTTGTGAATAAATATAAAAACAAATTGCATCTATTTAATTCCTGAAGAAAGAAAATGAGTTATATTAATGTAAGTCAAAATTATATTTTTTTTAATGAAAATCAATATAAATAATAGAATGTATCTTGAAAACATTCTATTATGAATAGTAGCACTATGTAATTCCCTTAGTAATGTCGTTGTTCCCATTTTTTATCGTGTAGTTTCTTAAAAGTCTACTGATCTAGGGCTTAAAAACCTTTTGAATCTTAACAATTAATATCAGAACTAGTTTAAACAGAAATATATCAATAAACTATGTTGAAATCTCAGAATGTTTTCTGAAGATCAGTGCAGATGAAAATTCCAGCTACTAGAAAGGAAAATGAAAGTTTAAATATCAACCTCATTATTTAATATTGGTTCATATTTGCAAGTTGTTCATATTTAGTATCTTGGCTCATCTGGAAGAAGCACGTACTCAGAAAGATATTGCAACAAAACTTATCTGTTACCTCGAATTATTTTGTACCAGAGCGCATTATTTCACTTTTGGGAAACATGGACAGCCAATGAAGATATTAAAGATTTCGACGTCAATCCTATATTTTCAGGCTTAGGAAATCCTATATAGGCTTAGAAATCCTATATTTTCAAGCTTAGGTGTGTGTGTTAGTAAAAAAGTTCGAATATTATTGCTTTAAGTCAGACTTCGAAGTTTCATTGTGTGCAAGGAAGCATTCTATCTTTCGAAATATGTGTGAAACTTATGTTTATTTATCCAACAAAATCACCCATTAAAGTTTATAGATCACTTAGCAAATTATGATGAGATGCATCAATTATAAAATCATTTTTATGCATAAAAATCTGAACCAACACATTTGTCCAGTTTGTATGAATTTAGATGAATCACTTTACAGCTAGAATTATTTTAATGAAAAAACAACTTTATAAAATATTCAGCAAATTGTATTAAAGCGTTTGCTTAAAATACGTTTAAAATATTATAAGTTCAATACATCCCAAACTGTAAATTCAGTAATGGAAATAAGATATATCTTTCCTATTGAATCGCAAAGTATATATTGAATGTTATATAATTTATATCACAAAATATATGGATAAATCCGCTTTCAAACTTGCTAAAAAGAGGGGCAGCAACTTTGAAAAAAGCACAATCATGTTACAAAATTTACATTTAGGCAGTTCCTTAAAGAATATTGAATATATTGTAAGTCACCTCAAGCTATAAGCTCAACAGACGTAATAAGTGGTACTTTATATATTGAAATACATAATTCATTTTTATAATTTTATAGTATCAACTATATAGTTAAACGTGGTATCAAGACTGCTCATAACGCTAATCAAACTCATAAGCAATCCTGGAATCAAATTTATATTTAAGCAATTGCATAAAGTACGATGAATATACTGCCACGGTGGACTGGTTGACTAGGGTATCGTTCTCAGTATTGGAAGATAGTGAGTTCGAATCCAAGCTTAACCGAAGATCCGTCTTGTTAACTAATGGCTACTGGGGCACGTAAAATATGTCGTGATAGCAATGTCCTCCATGTTCCCATTCCAAATTAATATCTCTGGAGGGGTTAGGAGCTAGGATATGGGTCTTCTTTGGTTTCCTATCTTTAATTTGGAAGACCAGATAGTGCTGCCATCTATGAGGTGCTGCTATCTTCCATCCTCATGTTTGGGATGTTCTGTTCAAAAACTGAAGACGCTCTTTCTAACTTCATTCACCCAGTGTCATTAGTAACAACTACATTGGATATATTGTATGTTCAATAAGTCCCAAGTTACAAATTCAATAACGAAGTAATATAACTTACATATTAAAGTATGCAGTATCTATTCACTAATATAAGATATAGTAGAGACATGAATAGATATTATATAATATGAAAGTCCCAAATTTAGTATGTATTCAATGCCGAAAATGGGGACAGAAAGTAATCGATAAAGATCTATTTCAGATATGGTAAACACTCGCTTTTACGAAACTCTAATTTATGAATGCTTACAGTTTTACGAAATAGTGGCTGGATACTTACGTATTATCACAATTACCTAGATATGCCGGCAAAACTGATGGCCGGGAAAAAATAATATGACGACTACGTTAGAAAATCTAGGCCCTAACAGGGGTTGTAAAGGGCGCTAAAATAAAGAGTATTATGCAAATATTCTTTAAATCGTGCTAGTCTCATCAATGAAAATTTTTATCTCTAAATATTGCCAAGGTAGTCATCATAATACGTAAGTAGCATTGGCTGATTTCTCTAACATGATCCCAGAGACGAAAAAATTATTTTAATTCCTATAATAAAATTTTGAAAATTCTCCTTTTGGCGAACTCAAAAATTTGTGCTTCTTTCGTTTAATTTAATTTTTTTTTAATATATATATATAATTTTATGTTATGGCAGAGAAATTCGGAACAACATTTACATTAGAGAATCGTAAATCCCTTAGTTGGTAGATAATTAACAGCACATCTAATGTTGAAATTCCGGATTTTTTTTAAGCAATTCGTATGGGTACTTTCTCCAATCTAATCTAATTATCAGTATATTCAAAGATAGATACCGTAAAGTACTTTTGCGAGATGTGATCATGGCTTGGAATAAACTAATAAATTCCAGGTGCCATGAATTTGTAAATCACTATTTTGGCAAGCAGATTTTATTAAAGAAAACACTGGGAATGAAAACCAGGTCTACTTTCCACAAGTTCCTGAAGACCGAAATTTCATTTCCAGACTTGTTATATATGGACTCAGATGTAAATTGCAAGTTAGAAGTAATAGATTAAATGTGTGTGTTTAAGAATATAATTAATGACAAAATATAGAAAAGAACTTTTGGATTTTAAACATGAAAATGGCGAAATGCGACTATAATATCCGATACAATTCTATGTTTGAATTTGTATTATGATTTGTAGTGAAATAATACGGTTTTAAAGCTAATATTTATGATTATGGCACAGTCTATTATTATTGTATTACATATTGTGTTATCATGTATGTTCTTTTCCACAGGGAGGTAAATAAACAAAAGTGAAATACTCGAATGTGATTGGCTGAATGAATATGTAACAATGAGCGTGTGTTCAAAGGCACAATGAAAAACAGTGCACTGAATTTTTGTTATTTATAAAGAAAAGAAGCAAATTTCTTCCAGAACTTTTTGCATTTGTGTTTTCCAAATAAAAATCCAGTTTAATTTCATATTTTTAAATACCCCCAAAGAAGTGATACAAAACTCAATTTTTAACTGTTGTCCCTTACTGGTTTCAGCAAAATGTCTAAAGCGAATGAATGGCTAACAAGATTGAGGTACTTTTTGGATAAAACAATGATGAAATGCTTTGCTACAATGAAAAAAATGTGCTTTTCCTAATATAGTTTTTAAAAAAAAATGGAAAATAAGTTATTACTTTGCCTGAATTTTAATCATTAAAATGAAATTTTATTTTGCATGCGTTTCTTACATAGTACACACTAATTAATTTTTTAATTAGTACTTTATTTACAAAGACCAATTTGAAAGACAACTAAAAATTATAAAATATTTAAAATAAATGAAATAAAAAAAAATTTCGCTTTGAGATTTAACATTCATATTTTATTTTATGAATTTTCGATTTGATAATTATTTTACCGGTCCCTACGAGTTCGTAAAAAGGAATCTACTGTGCAACGAGCACCATTGATTTTATTTATATCAGACTTAACTGAATCTCTGTAAAGAAAATCTCCTTTTACAAAAATATGACATGGAAAATATAGCATGGATGGATTGTTAGAAAATATTTCTTTAAATAATTCCATCCATTTTAAAGCAAGTGTCATGGATATTATAGTCAAGACAATAACATTGACAAATAGCAAGATCTGATTACTGAATAGAAGGTATTGTACAATAATAATTGTATTTCAAAAAATATCTAATTATTGTAATTACAAACAAACATGATAAAAAATAAGAAAATTCTAGAACATATTCAACAGCCATGACTACTTTTATCCTAAATACTTTGTTATTGAAAGTGAAAATGATCTCGCAATCTCTAACCCTCTATTTAAAAAAAAATTAAAATAGTAACAATAAAATCTTTCATTCTTGCACGTGCTTCTGACCTTGCTCTCTACTTTACCGGAAAATCCGGTTGGGCCGACGCATTTTTCATGGACATAGACCGACAGACCTTTACCCCCCACAATACACAAAACCGGACGTGAGAACCAGTAGAAAAAGATGATACGGAATATAAAAACAGAAGAAAAAAAGAATAATAACGATCGCGCCTCTTAAATCCAAAAAGAACAAAAAAAGCAGACGAACGAAATACCTTTGAAAACAAAAGAGGCTCGAGTTTAGACGTCAGACAGCTGCTGAAGCGTTTCATGATCGTTTGCAAACAAATAAATATAAAGGAAACGTGTTTGACGTCAGTAGAAGTAAAAA
>JAPDSC010147950.1:0-10681 GCA_026290005.1 Latrodectus geometricus
TGTAAACTTATGTGTAAAGGCAAGAAAGATATACATATTATGTAAGCATAATTGTTTGAGAATAAAAAAAAATCTTCAGTTATCTCTGAAAATCATTTATTACAGTTACCACAATGAGAGAACTGTTACATGACGATAGAACTCAACAAGTTCCATCGAAATCAAGTACATGACATCTGAGTACTTCATTTCATGACAGCTGTAGTTCCGTTCCACTTGAGTTTAAATGCCACTGAATCCTTGGTAATTGGCATGTATTTAGTTCTGTCTTCATTAATAATGACATGGATTTTTCTGCTGATTTTTTAAGGACAAGATATGCCTCTAGCATTGCATTCCTGAACGAAACATCAAATATAAAGATTGCATGTTTACATTTTTACTACATTTTAATATAAAAATGTTGAATAAATCTCATATAAACAAGGTTAACAAAAAATGTAATTTTACGAAAAATTAAGAAACACATGACACATATATAACACAAAACATTAAGAATATGTTATAGTAACTAATTGTTAGTATAATTTTTTGTATGATTATAATATAGAGATTAAGGTAATTATTTCTTGGATATATAATTTATTGAAGTAATTGGGAAATTTAAATTTACCTTCTAAAAGTAAAATATTTTACTACGAGCTTATATAATTACTAAAAATGAATAAAGAGTAATTAATAATCTAATTTAAGAATATCACTTATATACAGTTTAAATAATGCTAAGGAACAAATAAAAAACTAATTACGAAAAATATCCTAAAATCAATGAAATTTTTTCTTCAAATAAGGATAACCGGAAATATTTTCTTTTCCTTTTTCTCTAAAATCTATGACTATTGATTCAGTTAAGTAAAAAATTCTTTCTCGCTCTTAAGCTATTTTTTTATTTCATACTTTTCAGAACATTAAGCAAATAGTTTTTCTCAAGAAAGTTAATACATTTGGTGTAAAAGTCTTTTTTGGAAAATGTATTGAATAAAAAGAAATGAATATCAAAATTGCTATGAATATTTTAAACAGCTTGTCATTTATATTTTCTTATAGAAACTTAAAAAATATGTTATATCAATCCTTATAAAATGTATAAAAGTTTACAATAAAGAAACAGAGAAAGAATGAGATATTATAGAATATATATTATATATATAGAAAGAAATAGAATATATATAATTTATATAAAAAATAAGTTAGATATTGTTTGTGTGATTTTCAAAGTTACAAATATCATTCATTCTTGAGATGTGATTTTCCTACATAGATTGTTTTGGTTTTTAATATTTTGAATTAATAGAAATATGATCTTTGTGTGTAGGAGAAGTTTAACTAATATGAAAATAATTTTAACCAGAAAGCTTCGATGTTAATTCTTTGTAAATCTCAAATATGTATTTCAGCAATTGATGTCATTGAATTTATTGACAAGCTAAATACATTCTCTGCAGGTCAGTCGATTTCATTTAAATATACAATCAACATCTGAATAAATATTTTAGCTATTTTATATGTTAATATAAATATGTATTGAAATTAATTACAGATCGTTTATTATGAAATGATTGATTTATATTTATATAAAATATTTAATATACAAGGATTAATTTGTTGATTTTAAATACGTCAGTTTTTTTTTGTAATCAAGGATGGCTATGTGTGTGTGTATGTATGTACATTATATATAATATTCTACAGATTAATTTTACAAATTCTAATTTAATAATTTTAATGAAGCAAAATATTAGTTTGGGGAAAAAGTTATCCATTATTTTTTCGGTAGACGTCTGTAGTGATTGCTATCTCGTGAGGTATCTATCAAACAATTTCAAATTTATGCTCATTGGAAAGGTGACATTTGACAGTAAAATATTCTCTTGCGGTTTTTTGTTTGATTAATTTAGTTATGAGTACAAGGTTTTAAAAATAGAAGACAACAAACAGAAAATTCGATACATTTTAGTTTTTCTTTTATAATGGCGAAAATGCTAACCAGGTGGCTAAAATTGTGAAAGGTGTTTATCGTCCTATATATGACTGTAACAACCAGTTACGCACAATTTTGGTTTCGTCGATTCCGTTTGGGTATTTGGATGCTAATGTTGCACCTCGCATGGATACAACATCATCGAAAATGTCTATAAAATATCAAAAATTATCAAACGTGACAGCATGTCAGCAGTCGTAGTTCGCACAAGACCTAAAAATCTACATGAAAACTGTTTTAAACCTTTTTACAAAGTGAATCTGAAAGAAGTTACAAAAAGTTCACGTAAAAATAATGGATTTCTTTTTCCCCAAACTAATATAAGTTTATGAAAATAATGTGCAAAATAATTTAAAGTTTTAGTTAAGACTCAAATACTTTTTGGTGCTACTGTTTTAAAATATTGCATGTTTTATTAGTATTAATTTCTTACTTTCAAATACTTTGTATTGATTCAGCCTTCAGCCACAAAGCATTTCAAGGTATTCATGTCTTCAGTGTTTATGAGCTTAATTTTAAAAATTAATTATTTCCGAATAACTAAATGCAATTAAAAGCATAAATATTTATCTAAAGATTTAATGATGATAATCTTATCTCAAAATGTTTAATATCAACAAAGATTTATTCATCTGAAAAGTTGATACATTATAAGAAAGGATACATATTAATTGATATTTTCAAAATTGAATAAATTCATTGCATTCCTCAGTCATCTCAGTTTTAGTAAGTCGAATGTAATCTTATCCTATTTCAAATTTCAGGAATTAAGTGGAATATTTAAATTCTCTCCTAAATATTTTGTTTGCAAAATTTAATGCAATAACTGAAATGAAGTTATGAAACTAATTCTGTTTATTTAAAGTAAGTTTGTATTGTATTGATTGATATGAAATGAATTTTGTCAGTGTCTTGTTTTCACAAGCGACTTTCTTAATTCTAATGCCAAATAAATCCAAAGGTTTTGGAAAACCAGTTCGCCTTTAAATATTTATTTACATTAATCTTTAAAAGTCGTACACAACGCTAAAATTGAATAATGCATTTAAAGAATTTTAAAAGGGAAATGCGTTATCATGTAAAGAATGTTAGTGGAATGCTATTTAAATATTGCACACGTTTATGGAAATATATAATCTAAAAGGTTTAAAATAGAAATGGGTAACCATTAATTTGGAGAAATATTTGGAGATAAATATTGGCGATAAAATTTAATTTCTGGTAACCCTTATTAACACCTAATTTTATCTTAAATTAGTTTTTGTGTTGCTACAGCGATAATGTTTTTAGTCACATCTTGGAGGTTATCTTGGCGTCAAAAAAATTGTCAAAAAAGTCAAGGATTCTCCTTCATTTTTTTGGAAGTGTTTTTATAAAATTAACTGTAATAATATTTAACTTAGATGAATTTAGATTAATGGAACACTTAGATGTATAATAGAAAGTAATAACACATTTAAGTTTAGTATTTTATTTCATAGTAATTTTCTATTTGAAGTAGAGTTACAAAATGGCAAATGGGGTAATTCGAGGATATTTTTACATGTGTTTTAATCACCTAATGAATTTAAACTCTGTACTTTATGTATGAAGTTTGCAATTTGCAAAATCCTTTTTAAATGCATTTTGCAAAAAATGTTTGCTTCCTGATGCTTGTATTCCACAGACAATTCTGTAACAGCAGAATTTACCTTTAAGTAGATGTCATTTTTCGAACAGAGAGAACAATGCTACTGCTAAACTCTTCCTTATAATCTAGGATACAATATTATCAATGTATTTGTATAAATATTAATGTTTTGCCTTCATGAAATCATAAGATAATATATTTCTTCTGATTTGATTAAGATAATGTGTACATAAGATGATATATATTTGAATTATTAATATTTTATCTTCATTGAACCATCCTCTGCATAGTTTGACTCATGTTTAACCGATATTAAGTATACATGAAATGTGTTGTTGTTTCATCAGCATAACTCTCTGTACCTAGCCCAGAATTCGTCTTTGCCAATTTGGTATTAGAATTTTTATAATTTAGGATAAAATTCCTAAATAGATTAAAAATTATTTTTTCCTAATACTTCAGTTTTATGCAGCTAAGAATTAGTGTTTAAAAGTGTGAATAATTTTAACTTAATCAATCTGTTACAAATTCAAAGTTTTAATTGATGTATCTTATTAATCCTTGACCTGTATGTATCAATACTTGGCCTGCTATCCACAGAGGTATCATTTCTCAATGAGGACATTGCGACCACGACATATCGTTCGTTCCCCAGGCACCTTTAGTGAACACAAGTGTTCAGGTTAGATGAGATTTTAAGCAAGTAGATTCAGATGTTTAACATAAAGCCCTAATTGACAAGGACTCCTTGGCCACATCGAATTTGCCATTATCAATGAAAGTCATTATTTTAAAACTTTTCTATTAACAGAATAGGTCTAATTATATTAATTTCCTGATGTTTAATCTTATATGGCGATATCTAATAATTTCCAAAACTTACATTCTATTTAAGTTAAATTTATGTCAGAAAGGAATTCTGTAAACTAGGACCACGTGTGTGATTCCAACTTGCAGAAACATATCCGTCTTTCCTGACATAAGAATAAACCAAATGAGACAAATGCTGTGAACATTTTTATTTTTTTTTGAAAATTTAACCTACATGAGACGTTCATGTGGAAAGGTTTTAAATTAGTCAAAAATATTCATGGACCAGAACTGCAAATTAATCTAAAGGATAACCAAATTTATTCAATTCTTACAGTAATTAAACATATTTTTTTTTTAAAAGAGAAACTAAATCATCTTTTTTCAGTGCCTTAAAGCAGGTTTAATTATATTTTTTCAAATTGCATAAAAGATTAAATGAAATTTTATTTCTCTTAGTGATGGAACTTTGTTTAGTATTTTTAACATTGGTTAAAATTTTCAGTTATACTTTTCGCATGTCAATTTATGTATTGTTTTTTGGAGCTCTTTATTTTTCATATAGTAATGATATATTAGTTTGGGGAAAAAGAAATCAATTAATTTGGCTTGAACTTCAACAATTTATTTAACATGTGTCAGATTTGTGTTGTGCAAATGGTTTATATTTTTTTATGGTCAACACTTAGCCCTTTGGCCCTGATAACATGATGGTCAAATTTGAGGCTTTCTATAATTTTATTGATATTTTCTACGATGGGCTTGATTATTGAGGTGCAATCTTTATCATCAAAATATTTGAGTGGAATCGATGAATTTAAAATTGCAATTTAATGGCAGTTATTGGCATCGTGAATTCAGGTAGGTAGATATTGTCATTCTTTATGCTGAAATGGATATTGGAGTATTTATGGAGCATAAGCTTTACGAATCGTGAAAATTGTCGATTGTATTTAAAAATATAGGATGGTTTTCTGCAGTATATGCTTGAACGTTTAATAGCAGTCTTAATCTGCTGAACTATCTCTATGGTATTGAAGTAATTTTTTTACCATTTAACATTCTTTATTATTCTGTTATATAATGAACAGTAATAAATTCTGTATAAAGGCAATCAATTCTTTGATGTAAATTTAAAAACCTCTAGCTTTACGTTTTTTCATCTAAGTATTTTAAGTTATAAGTTGATTTAAATTCACTTTTTTATTTCAAATGGAAAGGTACATCATAATATAAAAGAAACAAACAAGAAGAAAAAAGAAAAAAGTTTGAAATATCATAAAAATATACGCAGGCAGACGGCCCAATAGTTCTACGCTTCTGAGATGCCCGAATTAATTTACATCATTTTAGGTGGTCTCTGTCCAGATTATACCGTTGCGAAGTGGACAGTATAAACTCGGCAGGATACCTATAAGAAATAAATGAGCCACCAAGCAGTCGTGATCAATGATCAGCCGGAAACTCGCAGTTGTTATTTGGTGGGGTCAGTCAAGAATGTCCTAGATAATCCTCAACCTTTGTGAAATTTCTACTCATTATATCATGATGGACACTAAGGATTGAAGTGTTTTAACAATACATTTGACAGTTGAAAAATAAATCTCATTTTTAATTCTCTATAAAACTATAGATCTTCATTTGCTAAGAAGTTAACTTGTTCGCTTCCAACCACACCACAATGAGCAAGGATCCACTGGAGGATAACAGGAATTTTTTTTCTCTTGAAGTTTTTCAGGAAAGTTCGACATTGAACTACTTCTAAATATGTAAAAGGAGTATATGTAATATGTAAAAGGAGAAAATATGTAAAAGGCAATTGCCTGTATAGTTGCCTTGCTGTCAGATAATATCGCAATTACGAAAAAAGGCAATTGGGTAATATCGCAATTACGAAAATTTCTCATAATAAGTTGCTACAGAGCTATCTAAATAGCAGCTATTTGACTATAAAAAGCAGATCCAGAATGTTCGATAGGAGAATAAAATGAGAAATGCCCTCATAACACTTCCGCTTGTTTGTTCGGCGATTCATTTGAGAGAGATGCATCGGTATAAACTGAAAGTTGTTCAGGTTCTGGGTATCGCAGTTCTAGAGTATGCAAAGTCATAAACGCAAAATT
Source organism: Latrodectus geometricus (assembly GCA_026290005.1). Taxonomy (NCBI): domain Eukaryota; kingdom Metazoa; phylum Arthropoda; class Arachnida; order Araneae; family Theridiidae; genus Latrodectus; species Latrodectus geometricus. The sequence continues at coordinate 6,545 of JAPDSC010147950.1, forward strand.
TCAAAAGTATATTCTTTCTAATCGCTTGGGAAATAAACGCTTTATGTTATGAAATGACAAGGGCTTGTGGGCCCTACTGAATCCTGAATCTCATCCTTAAAAATATAAGAGGTGTTCCAGGATTTTCTAAATTCCTTTGTTTGGGCTTCAAGTTTCTCCAGAAAATACCACCAATTCCTGTTACTTTTTTATGTAAAATAGCAGCCTGATCACTTATAAGGGTTACATTTGATTTGTGTGGCCTGGTTGGTAAGGAAGGTCGTTCTCGTTACCAAAAGGTTGTGAGTTCGAATCCTGGTTTAGCCGAAGATCCATTGTGTTCACTAATGGCGACTGGGGCACGTAACATCTGTCGGGTCGCAATATCCTCCATGTTCCCATTCCAAATTAATACCTCTGGGGATCGTTGTAGCCAGGCTTTGGGTTTTCACTGGTTTCAATCTCTAAATTGGAAGATTCAGGTGGTGTTGCCATCTATGAGCCAAAAGTCGTAATTCCACCTTCGTAAAAGGGTGCTCTATTTAAAAAAAAAAAAAAAAAAAAAAAAAACGGAAGACGCATCTCTGATTTTATTTGAATTTTGGCCGGCGGGCGGGCTTGGCATTGCCAAGTGTCATTAGAAACAACAACATTTGATTTATGTTGTCTGTCGAAAGTAACATTGAGTGATTTTAAAAGAAATCTGCTGTATATTGCGTCCTATATAAAACAGTCGTTATATAAAGCAATATAAACAATTTTTGTAACAACAACTTTTAGGTATTCATAATTGTTTTTACTCATAACTGATTTTATATCATACTTTTTTTCAAAAAAGATTATTTATCAAAAGATTTATATTTAAATATTTATAAAAAATGTCATTCCTTTTAAGATTTGAAATGAATACATGTTTGCTAATATTTATAATTAAAATAACAATACAGTTTAATTTAACATTTAATAATAATTAAATATTTTGTTTTAAATACATATTCTTAATGATAACTAAGAATTATAATTATTTAATTAATTATTTATAACTTTCTCTAGAATTTCGAACTAAACAATTCTATAAAAAAACATACACACAAAGGAAATAATATTTACGACAGAAATCTTTCAACAATTTCAAACAATAGTCCCTTGCCAATAATATTAATTCAAATAATAGATTATACGCCAAATTTTAAATTTTTTTTGAATATTTTAGAAACTAATGAAAGCTACTTATTTATAAAATTTATATACTTATTAAATCATTCATAAAAATTCATTATATATTTTAATATAATAGTAAACTAATTAACCACAGATATTTATTAACTTAAAATTACTTTTTTCTGAATACTATTCTGTAATGTAATTCTATTTGCGGCTTTTAGCATTCCAAAAAATAATTAAATTTTGAAGAAAATCAGAAAAATATATTGATAATTTTTTTTGTACAGAATTTTTTAATTATTAATATTTTTTAGTGTTTTATAATATTCCCAAAATGTATTATACATCAATTAACAAAATCATAGCCGCCCAACCTGTCTAGTGGTTAGCGTACCTGACTACAGATGGGTGGGACCTGGGTTCAAATCCTGGCTCGGGCATGAATGTACTTTCTCTCTCTCTTTCTTGTCTTTGTGCTTTCTTTGTGTGTGAATGGTTGCCTACCTTATAAACGGGTACCAATGACATGTGTGTACTGAGGAAATCGGACTCAACACCAAATATGGTTCAGTTGGAAAAGTGGAGTAGCGCACCCCATATTGCCGGCCTGGCTGACACACGACAACGAAACTTTTACGACACGAAAGTACATCCATGCCCGAGCCAGGATTTGAACCCAGGTCCCACCCATCTGTAGTCAGGTACGCTAACCACTAATTAGGTTGGGTGGCTCTATTGCAATTAAAAGAAAGATAAAAAGAAGAGAAACATATTACAGCATCTAAGTTTTAATAGCTACATTAGAACTGAATTGAATCTAATTGGAGTTGAACAAGGTTTGTTATTGACACTACTGAATGACAACGTTTGAAATGAAAATCTATGTTACAATGACCAAATGGATTAGCGAAGAACGAATGTGCAAAGGTAACACGACAATGAAACAAAAATTAACCCATATTGCATACTAATAGCAGTTTAAATTTATTGGAGTTTTTACCACGTTATAAAATAAATTGCTTGAAAATAAAAAAAAAAAATGTATCACAAGAGATTACTTTACACATTCAACCCAAAAGAGAAAGAAAAGCTTTCAATTGTTCTAAGAGAAGAAAGTGCCTTTTAAGGTATCGAGGGGAAAAAAGATTGCAATAAATAATGGGAATAGTTTAAAAAAGGTTGTATGACAATGGTACAAAAAGAAATACACATGAAATGCTATAATGATACAGGTAGTATGAATAAATAACGTTACGTTGGAGAAAGGTATGACGATTCGATTGCAATGATAAAATATTAGGATAAAATCCTAAAAAAACACTAAAAATGACGCTTTATATTAACAGAGAGATAAAAGAAATTACATTATAATACTAAATAAATCAGGGAAATACTAACGTTAAAAGGAGTGCAATTTTCATTAAAAATTATATATATATATATATATACATATATATATATGTACCTATAATTTTTTGAATCTGTAAATGTTTTATATGGTTAAATTGGGACACTATAAATTACTCTGCATAACACTAACATCAGAACAAAACTGAAGTGAAATAAATGAAAGCAAAGAAATGACATTTAAAAAAATTTAAAAGCTAAAGAAGAGAGCGATAAAATTACTATTGAGAATAGGGTATTCAGCATGCATCTAGAAGTATATATTTACTGCAATATTATAAAGACTGAATATTTATATTGCAGATTTTTATGACTATGCAATATTATAGTCTTCTATAACTGACATATTGAACGATTTATGTCTTTCCATCAATGGCATTTTCAGTTTTCAATATACCCAGTGCAGCTGCTTATGATTTCATCCATTTACAAATAACATATTATTGTTTAGAAAATTATGTGTTCAATAAAGTCTTAAATTATTTAACGATATTTTTTGTATTTTAAATGATAGGATTAAAAATTAAAGTTGGAAATTTTTATTCCGTGAAAGATATTATTTTAAGCAAAATGATTTTTTCGATTGTTGTGACATAAATATAAATATTTGTGTTAAAATAACAATTTATAGATTTTTTAATCACGTTTTGTTAACAAAACTGAGATGCAAAATTTACAATACATGTATTTTTTTTTTAAATTTAAAGTTTTAACATTAAAAATATTATCATGACATTAGTTCCTTTGTAAAGAAATAAATCTGTCAAATATAATATTGTAATATGAAACAGAAATTAAACTTTACTCTTTTGTTCAGAAAAGCATACTTTATATGAATTATAGAAATTTTAAGTGATTAATTTGTAAAGAGAGAAAATAATCACGCCATTAATAATAATTCAATTATATAATTTGCAGCAGTCATGAAATTTATAGATTTATCCAAGGCTGCAGTTTTCCTATGACGGAATGAAATAATTAGTAATATATTCATAAAGAAAGAAATAATTACTTTTCTAAATAAATTGCTTAATCTAATTTGCCGCAAAAATAAAGTTTTCAAAATTGCTTCAGGGTTCTAAACTGATGGATGTAATATATTGAATAATTAATAATTTCAAAATATGGAAAGAGAGTATAATGCGTAATTAATAATAATTAATATAGTTAAGTAACGGAAATAAAAGTAAAAATTGTTTCACAGAGACCATATTTAAAGTGATTGATTAAAGTATTTACAAACTGAATTACAAATATAGTAATTATTTAATTAAATTGTATACACAGTAATTAGTTCTAATATTAGTTTGATAAGTGTTAGTAATTCCAAAATCATAGATACTAAAAAGAATAAAATTTAGAAGCTAAATATTTGAATACAATGGTATGAAAAACAGATTTATGAATTCAATGTTCTGCAACAAAATGCCACTCAAATGAGTGTTTCCGATGTACGAAGAAATTTCTGAATGTCACTTATTCAGAAAAGTTCTTCACAGAATTATCTGAATATTAAATATACCAAAATTCCATTTTTTAAATTCACAGAATTTTAAAAATGGAATTTTGGTATATTTAAAAAATTTT
>JAPDSC010147964.1:0-42556 GCA_026290005.1 Latrodectus geometricus
TGTTAAATTTTAACAATATAACAATTATTAAAAATGTTTTTATTTATTCTACTGATCACAGCAAAAGTACTAATTATATTTTGCAACTTAATATCATTATATTCTGCAACATCATTCCAAACATGGATTGATAATTGTATTATGGCAAGAAAGTCAATTTCATAAGGCGATTTCAAGTCATGATCACTCCTTGCAAGCATACCATTTGGTATTTGCACTTAAAGCTATTGATTACACATTGGTGCATGTGCTGTAAGATTGGAGTTAAATTAGGCAGAAAAAATTTCATGTGAATTGGTCTAAAAAATCCAGTATTTCAATGTCCTCAAGTTATCCATAAGTGATTTACTATCCACAATTTGAAGGATTTCTACATTAAAAATACCAACCCAAATTTTTTCATCAGTAAAATAAAAGTAGGTAATAAAAGGGAAGAGAAAGATATATGTAAAAAAGTAGAATAAATTTTTAAAATCTTACATAAATTAAATTGTATATATGGGGCTATGTTAGGGTTTACTTATTTGTTTATAAAAATCGAGTGTTTACTGTGACTGTAAGTGCAAATTTCATCATTTTATTGAATCAGGGAACAAAAATTAGCACTAATTGTATATTAAAATATAACTATATTTAATTAACTCATAAGTCTTGAATATCTAAATATGCGTATATACTACTTGAACAGGTTTAAAAGAAAATTTTTTTACATTAAATAAAAATTATTAGCAAAAAGTAAATTATTTAAATTTTTGTAAAAAAAAAAAAAAAAAAAAGGGGGGGGGGGAAAGAAAAAAGAAAAGAGTATTTAGTTTTCTTTTTGTTATCGCAAAATTGCCAAATGTATTTTGATTTTAATATTGTTTTTATGCATCTAATGAAGATACTGTGGATTAGTTAAAAGTTAGCAAATTTTAAACTATCCATTATATACAATTTTTAAATAATTAACTTCAAAGAATTTCAATGATTTAAATGGAATTTTTTATTTTATCTATAGACTCAGTTAATGCCTTTGAAATAATCATTAATCTTAAAAAAATATACTAATACTTATCTCTTTGGCACTATCAGTATTTGAAAGTACAGTTGAAAAACATTAGAATGTTATTGCAGAGCTATATTAAATAATGTCTATAATATTTGTTCAATATGTAAATGTCAGTACTTCATTTGAAAATTTTATGATTCCAAGAAAACCTGACGTTTTTTCTGAATCTGTTTGTCACCGAAAAACACTGAAGAATAATAAGAATCTTGGGGTTTAATATGCTTTAATGTACTCCATGTAAAAGATACAGTAACTATCATGTGTGTTCTACTTTAGTCATTGATAATTTTATGTGTAAAATTTATACTGTATTTCTATATTCAGAACCCCTTTTACTTAAAATACTCCTTTAATTAATTCTCAAAGAAGGAAAATTTTATTTGTAATATTCAGTAAATTTTGAAAGGAAATATTTCTACATATTTGTATTTGCTAATATTATTTTTCATGAACTGTTCTTTTTAACTTTCCTTGTTAAATATATATTTTTTGCTAGACCAATTAAATTCTCTTTAAATAATTTTAAGTATTCTGAGCAATTCTTGTTCTCATTACTAAATAATAAATGCTATAAATTATAATATTAAAATTCTAAATTGCCATTATTAACACTACATAATGAGTGAGTATGGTTTTGCAAAAAATATTTGACATTTATCAGAATATTTATTGTAAAAAACAGTTTTACAATATAGTTTTCTATACTGAAATGTGCATTTTTATTTGGTTTTGTTATTCATTTTTTTTCTTTTAGAAACTGTATGCTGTTAGTGACCTTGCAATGAGCATCATTATTTCCAAAACTACTAACTTTGTTGTGAAAGAATTTCCAGTTGAAGCTACATTACCTTCAAAGTGCTACACAGAACAAGACAAAGTAATTTAAATATAACTATATTTTATTGTTTTGTATGATAAACTAAAACTAATTTTCTTCTCAAAAAATAAATTTTAAAGTATACATTTCATTTCAAAATATGTTGATAAGGATTTTTGAAGTTTTCTCGAAATTTTAGTTTCTGTAAAATGAGAGAATAATTATTATCAAAATATAGAGATCTCAGATTTCTTTTATCAAAATTTCAAAAACACATTTTCAATTTTTAAGCAATAATGTGGAATATGTAAATTTCACGATTTTGCCTCCTAATGAAATTTTAGGTATTTGAGATTTTTTTTTTTAACCTCCATGATTTCTGTTTTCAATCTATATTATATATACCAATTTTGGTAACCACAGGCTTAATTATTTATCTTAAAATAAAATGGATGTGATAAACTACCATGATTTTACTGACTGTGAGGATATCATTTGAAGGTTACTAGCTTGTTTTTGAAATTAACTTTTTGATATGAGATTGAAAACATCTGTTCTTTTCCTCCATCTCTGTGGAGCTAGAAGAGGTACTGTGTAGTAAAAAAAGATACAATATCATATATATTTAGTTGTAAGATATATATTATGTTAATATAAAATATTACTCTTTTTATTTTGAGACACATTATAAATATTGTTTAAAATTAAGAATTTCAAAGTATGTGGATTGTTGATATGTAGAGAGTGCTGTCAAAAATTCTATATCTGAATTTTTTTCACTCTAAGGAAATCAAATATAACAAACAGAATGTAAAATAAAAATCATTAAAATCAATTATTTAAAATGATGCCATTTTCAATGGCTGTTGGAAATAGGAAAGTTAGAGTAAATGTTGACTTTGTTTCACCTTGAAAACATTGTAGGCTAATTTTTTTTTCAAAAGTATTAAAAGAAAGAGAAAATTCTAAAAATAAATTGTTCATTGTTTGAAAGCATGTTGCATATTCAAAATTTTCTGTGTTTGCAGTGGTTTATTTAATCAAATTATTTTGCTTTAAAAGACCTCTTTAAAGTTTTTTATTTTCATTTTTGAAATGAATTTAAAGGGACTTAAAATAAATTAGTTTTACATTACTTTTGCATCAGCTTTAAAATGATTGCGATTTTACTGCTTCAATTTTGTATATTCTAAAACTTTTATGTTCTCAAATTAAAATGTTTTATTTTAGACTTACATCAACTTGAAAACCTATCTCCCACCTGAACTAGTTGTCAATCCTCCTAAGGTAATTTAAATATTTTTTATTACTTTAAATATAATGTTTTTAGAAGTATTATATTTTATTTGTTTCATGTTATAGAGATTTAGAAAAATAATTTTCAATAACCAGAGGTATAAAATATCCCCACATTTCTAAAGTACTGAAATAATAAACTAACAAAATTTTGTGCTAACCAATATTTTATATACACTAAAATTATTTAAAAGAGGATCATAATACTTAAAATCTTAATTTTGCATTTTATTTAACTTTTTGTTATAAATTACTAAAAGAAATATATATGTATTGAAACAATATTAGAAAATAATTTTTGTGTTATCTTGAGTGACAAAGAAGTAATCTTTATATTTTCTAACTGACACAAAATGTACACTTAATATTAAATTTAAAATATAACTTTGTAATGCATCATTGTGAATATCATTTTGAGTTGTCACTCCAACATTTGTTCAACATATTTTTTTTACTATATAACTAACATTGTTGACAAAATAAACTTAGGTATTAAACTTAGGATTATAATTTAGGTATTAGACTTTGTTACAATTAAACATAAAGTCTACAATTAGCAATATTTATAATACATTCAAAGACTAAATTTTTCCTTTTGTATTTTGTGGAAAAGCAATTATCTATCTTGAGCATATAATATATTTGATTTCTTTCTTTTTATAAATAGTACGAAAATTATTTTGACATAAAATTATATTGTACACACTTGTATATCATACTATACGTACATACTAGTATTTCATATCTTTTGTTGTAAACTTTAAAATAATACTAAATGTGTTGATATGGGAAAATAATTTATAATTGTTAGGAATATGATTTTTAAGTATTTATGGGATAAGATTCATATTTTTTTATATTTAATGCAAATACACAGTTGTAATAAAATTTAACTGCTTGAGAAAAAATTAACTCTTTTCACATCATGATTTGATTCTAAGAAATTTAGAGGGATTCTTTTCTACAAATTTTATTTTTTTAGAAGCTTTGTGTACTTCTTATGTAATTAAAAATCATATTTTTTACATTGAAAATATAAGTTTTTATATAAAAATTTTTTTAAAAAATTTAGTTTTTTTAAATTTAAAGTGGTGGTTTTATTCAGATATGCTGTTATTTGATTTCTAATAGTTATTTGTTTGTAATATTAGAGATTTTCTATTCTTATTAATGTTTAGAATTCTGATTTTGAAACCAAAGAAGATATTACTTAAAATTTCCTGAAATAGTTACTTTTTAAATTGAACTTTTGACTATTTTGTTTTCTTGTCCAGCAGGTCCAGCAGTAGGGCTCACCAGTTACCTTAGTGTCATTTTGTGTTCTCTGAAAATCGGTCAGAGCTTCTTATATTATCATCAGAATTGCTCCTCACATCTTCAAATGTGCACATTTCAAAAATAGTTTTCAGTAATAAATTTATCACTGTGTTCACTTTATTATCAAGGAACTTAGAAAATTTGAACAACAATTCTGTCTATTGGTTTGTGAAAATGTTGCTGTCCATTGAAAGCAAATTGTATTTTAGATTCATTAAATGTTTTCATTTTGACACAAGCCTTTTAACAAGAGTCAATTGTCTTACAACACATGACACCCATTTTAAGTGATGAGACATCTTATTAAATTTGAAATTTAAATATTGGTGTATTGTATTTAATCCCAAAAGCATCAATTTGATCTTCAAACATCAAAACCATTGTTCAGCAACCTCTTTTAGCCACTTGCACACTGACACAAGCTGTTTAACACAGCTCTATTGGATTCCGACAAATGTTATTCAATTTGGCAAAATATATGAATTAACAGATTCAAATAGTTTCCTTCAAAATTGTTCAGATTAATGTTATTAGAAAAATATAATATAACCTTGATTTCCAAGCAATTCTAAATGGATTTGATCCTCATGCCTATTGATGCATATTAATTCAAATTATTCATAGGTTGACATTAAAACAGAAAAACAACAGAAAAATAACCACTTCATACTTAAAATTCATCCGGCAAAGATAATTTAAATGCTTTTAATTGTGAAGCGTTTTTTTAAAACTTTATTTTGGTCAAAATTAGTTTCTGAGAAATTTTAAGTTATGATCAGTAAAATGGACATTTTTCTCATGTAGTTGCAAAAATTACTTTTAGTAATTTGTATCAAAATGTTGCATTCATTTTTTACCATATTTAAAAGTGCTCCGATTTCTTTCTCCAGAAATCTGGTTTGGAGCTAGAAATGCTATTTGCAAATGCTCGGACAAATGCAAAGAAGCCATTAACTGCTGATTCTATTGCTATAGAAGATCAGCAAGGAAGTAGTCAATATGATATGAATAATGTAATTGCTAATGCAGTTCTCGAAGGAAATTTTGAAACTGTTGATGGTGATTTAGAGAATCATCAAAATAGGTAAATATCAGTGTCTGGATATTTTCAATATTAATGCTGTACTTTGTAATTTTATATATAATAATGTTTAAGCAGTTGCGAGAATGTTAAATGGAATAAATACGATTAAACAATAAATCAAGATACTTCAATAAATTTAATTTCATTATCTTAAATTTTGCTATCAAATAACTCTATAAATAGTCATTATGGGTGTAATATTTTTAATTGGAAGCCTTGTATAATTAATCTTAGTTTCTGAATCTTGTATTTGATATGAAAATTGGTTTTTGTCATGCATTTTAAAATACCAAATGAGGTTTTCTTCCAAAGTTGTTTCTCTCAATTTAATTAACTTAAAATACAAAATATATAGCTTTCATTGAAAAATTATTATCTTTTTTGTGTATGATCATTCTAAATATATATCTCAAATTACAATTTTTTGTCCTATAGAAGTTGCATTACCATATGTTATGATTGTGACGTTTTATTATAATTATGTGTCTTGAAGTGCAATATTTTTAATCGGAAAATATTAAAAAATAGTTAAATTGATCAAAGACATTTTACAGGGCTCGGAGTTGTCCTGATATTCCTGAAATTCCTGATTTTTTAAAAAACGTCCTGAAATGTCCTTATTTTTCAAAATAAATCCTGGAATTCCTTAATTTTTTATTACATTCCTTTGAAAGTTTAATTTTAATTAATAATTTTATATTTTTCGGTTGTAAATTTTTCTTTCAGTGGAATATATTTTTTCTTTCAACTGCTTTCTATGCAGAAAGAAAGAGAAAAATTTCCCCCTTTTTTGTCTTTTTCAAACCTGAAATAGGGTTGCCATTCATTCGTCTCCGCCTCGTTTTCAGCCATTGCTCACGCATGTCTGAAGTCAAAAAAATTTAGGTTTGGGTTTACCATTAAATTCTATTTTGTGCCTCTACAAAGTTTCTGGTTTTAGTAGTGCAAAACTATTTACAATGATATCGAAATTGGGAGAATTATTGGCCTACGTTTATTTAGAATTACGTTTATGCGCATGCGTGAAATGCTTATCGCGCAATTTTGAAAGATTTTGATGGGTGTTTTGAAGAATGTTTATTAGCAAGCTCAGAATTTTACTTTTTGAAAACAATTAATTTGCTTTTAAGAATGCCATGGAAAACGAAATTTTCCGACAAATGGTTGCAACTGCAAGATGGGAATAAATGCCTAATCAAGAAGACATGGTGCCGAAGTGTTGACGATGTTCATTCTGCGGAGTGCTTTGTATGCAAAAGCAAATTCAGTGTTTCAAATATGGGTTTTAGACAAGTGCTTGCGCATGCAGATGGATCAAAACACAAAAAAGCTGTGAACTGTTACAAGAATCAAACACTATTTACTATCAAGTCATCAACTTCATCTGAATCCTCGACATCGACTGTATGTAGTAGTGAATAACAAATCATGGCTTCCCAAAACGACATCACAGGAAAACCATTAAAACTGAAACCATTTTAGTTTTGGTGGCAATAAAAAATTATTCTTTTTCATCTTTGAATGGATTTAGCTAACATTTACGGAGAAATTTTTGATGATTCCTCCACAGCAAAAAATCTCAAATTACCTGACAAAAAAGTCAGGTATATGATTAATTTTGGATTAGGTCCGTATTTCAAAACTCTTTTGTTTCGGGATATCGGCACTACATATTTTGTTTTACTTTTCTATGAAACTACTACAAAACAAATAAAGAAACAGTTGGATATTTACATCTCATATTGGTCTGATAAACATGGTAAAAATGTCATTTGTTACCTCGAATCACATTTTTTAGGGCATGCTGAAGCCAATAAAATTGTAAAATTAAGTTTTATTCAAAATAATGGTTTAAATTTAGAAAAATTAATGCAGTTGTCAATGGATGGACCAAGAGTTAATTTAGCTGTTTTAAAGCAAATAAATAGTGAACTGAGTAAGCAAAGTTTACCAGTACTAATTGATTTGGGTACATGTTGCTTACACATAATCCATGGAGCACTGCGTAAGGGTATTGATAAAATTGATTGTAATATTGATGAATTTGCTATAGATATTCATCAATTTTTCAAGCTATCTCCTGCAAGAAGGGAAGATTATCATTCCTTACAGTTAGAAATACTGGAAGAAACTTTAGCTAGACATAGTTTCTTCCTTCGTCATGTTGAGAGCCGTTGGTTAACTTTGGGCTCAGTTTGTGAGAGAATTGTTGAGCAATATGATGTTCTAAAGGAATATTTCATTGTTAAAGTACCTAAAGAGTCGAAATCTCCTCTTTCTGATAGACATCTTCGGATTATAAAACATTTGAAAGACCCAAGACTCTGGCATATCAGCATTTTGTTTCATTTTTTTGTAAAACTTTTGAACCTTATTCAACTTCTAATGCAAAAAATCGAACCTTTAGTACATGTGATGTACAGAAAGTTAAATGAACTTGTTCGCAGTATTATATTTAAATTTTTAAACCCAGAAGAAATCTGAAAAAAATGGAGTAAAATTGCTACAAATTAATGTTGATTCAGGAAAAAAATGGTTAAATTTAAACAAGATTGAAGTAGGTCATGGTGCAAAAGCAATGCTGGAAGAACTTACTGATAAAACAACATTTCTACAAAAAATTAGAAGCTGCCATAGCAACTTCAAAGCATTTGCTTCAAAAACTTCCTATAACAAATCCTTTACTCAAAGATCTCCAGTGTTTGTCTCCTTATAATAGAAAAAAGGAAGAGTCTTGGAGTTCATGTAGCAGATTAATTCAACATATTCCTCAAGTGAATAAAGCTTCTTCAGATTTTGATAAGATGAATGAAGAGTAGATTCTTGACATGTGTGAAGATGTGACTTTGATTGTGAATGATCAAAATTTCTGTAAATATTGGAATGCGGTTTTCAATATAAAAGATGCTGGTGGTTATATAAAATATCCTACTCTTTCTAGAGTGGTTAAAGCATGTCTGTCGTTATTGAATGTAAATTCCCAATCAGAAAGAGGGTTTTCAGCTAACAATTCTGTTGTGACAAAGGAGAGAGCTTCTTTATCGGAATTAACCGTTCAAAGTTTACGGATTTGTCATGATGTTATTCGAATGCATGGCAATTCTGTTTCCTCCATTCCATATACCAAAGAAATGATGCATTATATTCAGAAATCTCATGCAGAATATGCATGATATATGAAAAAATCAAAAGATGTAACACAATTAGAGAAGAAAAGAAAGGATGAGGAAGATGTAGAAGCTACTAGTGAAAAAAAAGGTTTAAACAATCGCACCTATTAAAAAAAATTAAGGAACTTGAGGAAAAAAAGAAAAATTTGCTTGATAATCAGTGTGTAGCTCAAAAACTTTTGAATGATGCAACTAAAAAAATAGCATGTGCTATCAGTGATGATAGTATGAGTGATGTGAAAGTTGGACAAATGATGCTATCTGCTGCTAATGCAGAAATTGCATCTGTGAATGATAAATTAAAAAAAGTGCAAATTATATTATTGGAATTAAATGCTAATGCATCCAGTTCAAAATGAACATTATTCAATGATACATAAATTAACTGTTAATTTAAAGCATTCATGTAACTTATTAATTTTCAGAAAATGTTCAGTATAAAAAGTTTAAATTTCTGTATTATTTTTCATATTGTTGTATTAAAAATGAAAAAACTCAGAATTTATTAAATAAAATGTGTTTCTAAAATGTGTTTTATGCATAAATAGAAATTAATATGTAGAAGTAACATTGGTTTTCTTTAATTATTGAAATATGTCCTGAAAAATGTCCTGATATTTCTTGAAAATAGTGTCCTGAAAAAAAAAATCCTGTACTCCGACCCCTGCATTTTATGTTTAGTATATTATGTTAAATTACATTGTTTATTATACTAAATTATGTATCTTATCAAATGTCTGAGGTTCTATCAAATAATTTTTATGTAGTAAAAATTGATTATGTTATTAAACATAGAATCATAATTAGTAAATAACTATCTCAAATTTAGATTTTGGTTTTTGTTGTGAATGAATTTAAATAATATGCCAAATTTAAGGATCTGAAGAATTAATTTATTTGCAAGGTTTTGAAGGTGTGTAAACACTGTTTAATTCATTTGCACACCATAGCTTATTTGTTATTACTACAGATACAGAGCAATTTTTGAGATTATTCTTTTCTTTGTATGTTAAACAATTATATTTCTAATTATATCTTCTGAAACTTTTAAATTATACCTTTATTTATTATTTAATGATATTGAAATTTGTTTTAGAAGTGAGTAAAATGATGTGTTGGAAAAAAAAAATTTGGAGTGTTGTATGCAATAAGGCATTTGAGAAATACTATTTATATATATCTGTATGAATGTATAATTATTTTGAAAATATATAATGAAAGTTATCTCACGAATGTATTCATTTATCTGAACTAATAATTTGTTAAAAAGTTCAATAATTTTTATAGAAAATAGTATATTTAAACTAAATGGTATAAAATAATGACTGAAGTGATTGCATGAATAATTGTTTATTGAATGCCTAATATTATAGATATAAGAGGTCCTCAGGATATAAGTGTTTCTTGTTAACAAATTTGCTTATAATTTTTTCAACTTTAAATGAAAGATACTTTATAAAAGAACTATAAACTTTGCAATAGAAAAAAAAAATTAGAGCTTTGTGCTACTAATATACTTAAATAAATATACTAAGTAAAATTATAAATAAACTAGAACTAGTTAATTTGGTTATTTATATACCTGTAATAAATAGTTTGATTGCTTTCCCTTATAGCTTTCAAGTAGAAAACAGTGTAGGTGTTAACATCAGTGACTTGAAAGATGTGCCTGCTCCCCCAACCACTGCTGCCAATCCTCCAAAAGTCGCGAAGCGACCTCGTGGTAGACCTAGAGTACATCCACTTCCATCATCTTCAGCCATTGAAACTTCTACTGTTCATGAAATATGCGAAAATACTCCTCCTAATTCTGTTGAGAAAAGGAAAGAAAGTGAAAATGTGACGGAAAGTGGAACAGAACCCAAAAAACAAAAATTGGAAGAAGACAGCATTGATGAAACTCGTCTAAAATATCAACAGTATTGGGAAAAACATTGCCAGCCTCGTTCTCAGACTTCCAAAAATTCAAATGGAACTGGACCTAATAAAGGAGACAAATCCAACAGATCAGATGAACAGGGAAATCGGTAGGCCTAGGCGGAATATTTCACCTCATTTATACACAAGTTTATTTAAGGATTCAACATGTTTTTTACTGGTTTCTAAAGACTCATACTACAAAAGTGGACCGGTTATTTCATAAAATAAATTCTCTCTTTTCATTTTCAGACTGCTTGAGTACAATAAAAATCAACTGTGAATAACTATAGCAGTGTATTGTACCATGTTCCATCAACTTCTAGAATAAATGCTATTTTAAACATCAATAAAAATTTTAAAATTTCTTTTCTATATTTTCTATGTACAATGTGTTTAACTTTGAATTACTGATTCTGAATGAAAATTAATTTAATCATAGCAAATAAATATTTTAAAAAATTAATTAAAAAATTTTAAGTGCAAAATAACAAAATGCAAAAAAGTGCAATTTAAACATCATCTTCCATTTTTATTCATTGTTCCACTTCACACAACTTATTCCATTTTTACTCATCTTTTTATATTACTCTACTCATTTTAAATATACATTCACATTTTATTCGTGTTCATTTGTTATTTATACATAAATAGTTGTTTACATTAAGCTTTACAGAAAATTTAGTTATTTAATATTTTATGCTCAGGTTGGTTAAGTTCATTGTTTTTCTTACTTGTCAACTGGAGATAATTGAGAAATATGCCTCTTAGCAAAAGTTTTGCTTCGTATTGTTTGAATTGCCTGTAAAATTTCAGCTTTAAAAATTAATATTTTAAATTTTTTAAAGTAATATTTAAGTTTAAAAAGCAGTAAATTAAAATTTTACTAAAAGCTGTAATTCTGTTTAGTTATAATAATAAAATTTTTTTCCTGAAATATATTTTTATTCCAAATTTTATTAATGCTTATGTACTGTAAAAAAGTTGTTACAATGATGAACATGAAATTTTCTTAATTCAAAATTTCACTTGCATTAGTTTTAAATATTAAACATTTTTACTAGCTCTGTAAATTCTTATTTAATATTTAGGAAAAATGTTATGAAATAATAAATAAAGTTTTTTCCGTTTTTTTAAAGACCAATAAATAAAAACTTTAGAAAATGTAATCTGTTGTCATTCCTCAAAGTAATCTCCATTGACATCCTGCAGCTTCTACCAAATGTCTCCAGCTTAAATTCAGGTTTTCAAAGTCAATTAATGCTTGCTGTAAGCCGGCTTCGTTGGTTCAAATATCCAGACCTGAATTTTAAAACCAGTGCCTTACAGTACGTTCATACACAGTACTATCTTCAAATTTGAGACATTTGGCCTATAGCTGCTGATAAGCCTTTTTAGAAGTCAAGAGAAATAAAACTTACAAAAGTCCTTGGATACTTTCATTTGTTTTTGCTACTCTATAAGTTGCCATCTGTGTCATGCCTTCTATAATTAAACATTGTGTAGGAAGCATCATAAACATTAGTCACTTGGCAGATGTCACAAAATTCTGAATTTGAGAATGGTGTAATTATTGGATTGCATAGAAATGTATGAGCTTTAAGGGACATCTATTGAGTAAAACACTCAAAAATCGACAGTGGCTTTTGTTATTAAAAAGAGGATTGTGAGTGCATTAATGACTCTGACCTTAGGAATCATAAAACTAAGAAATGGTGACCAACAAGCACTATCCGTAGAAATTCGGAAAAACCACTGAATAATGGCCATCATACTCAAGGAGCTTCTACAAGGTCTGGGAATGTTGTTTTAATAAATTCCATCAAGGAAATACATTTGATTGGTTTCCGTGGGTGGTTTCAGGTGGTGCGAGCCATGTCCATCGATGCTTGGAAACAGCTTATCTGGGATGTTGAATCCAGGTTCAAGCTCTACCAATGAGATGACAAAGTTTGGGTTTGGCATATTCCTGGAGAATGCCTTTTGCCTACAGTAAAATTTTTCGTGGTATGGACTTTGACCCTTGATCTCAATTCATGGTATGCTCAATGATAACATTGTTACTTCCAGGATGATTATGCAACTTGTTATGTTGTGAGATCCACCATGGATTGGTATGCTAACAGTGGGGTGAACCGATTGGACTGATCAGCCTAGAGTCCAATCTTGAATCCTATAGAATACCTCTGGAATGAGATGGATTGCTGAATTAAGGAGTGCAGCAACATTCAAAACAGGCAGAAGTATTAACATGTAATAAGCCAAATAAAAGAAAATAACACTGTCCACCCAAACGCTTAAGAAAAATATGTCCCACAGTTTAAAGCTGTAACCTTAAGTAATCTCAGTTTTTGTAAAATTAGTAGTTGATTTTATGTGTTGATGTAAGAAGATATATTAACTTTCTAAAATATTAAAACTATTTAAGTAAATGCAATTGAGTCTGTTAATATTTTAAATATGATTAAATGTATTTGATTATAAAATTAGATTTATTTAAGAGAATGCTAAGATAAAATTATAGTTCTGTAATGATAAAAGAATAAATGATTTGATGTTCATTTACATATAATGCAAAAAGTAATGAGCAGTAAATGCAGTTAGTGCCATAATACTTATTAATATGTTTAATTAAAGTTGTCTTAGATTCTTAAGAAACAAAAATTCCACTTCTCTAGTAGTTATTAAATTTTTCCAAGAAGTACTCACAGGTGAATATTATTTCCCCTTATTTTTAATCTAATAAATCTACAATGATTTACACATAATATTTTTGTTTATATAAAAAATTTGATCTTGTAAAAACTAATATGAATATTTTTGTTTTAAATTATATTTAAAACCAATGATTATTTCAAAAGCATAAAATAAATTCAGTAGAATAGAAAGAATTTTATTTAAATATTAAAAATTCTATACATTAATTATTTATTACATATAATACTTATTTTTTAAATACATATAATACATATTTTTTAAATACATATAATACATATTTTGTTCTCTGGTTTTAATTTATTATATAAAAAAGGTATATGAAAATAATTTCTATTAAAATTAAAGGGAAAAAAAAAAAAAAAAAAACTTGAGTTAAACTAATGATAAAAATGAAGTCAAATAAATACACTTACATAAGGTTTAAATTTAAATGTGATTTCTATTTTTCATACCACTACTATTTCATAGAAATAATAAATTTTCTTTTTATTTTAAAATATTCATCCATGACATATTCATGTTTTAAGTTTATCTATTTGATTATTCATAAGGCCATTTTATTTCTGCATTATGCTTTATTATATGAATCCTTATTATAGTGATATACTTCAATCTCAAGATTTATAATTTTAATACTGGGGTATTTTTACTTTTCTAAAACAGCTGACATATATTTCGTATTGCATTTCCATTAAATGTTTTCTCGTATACTATATCATACTATTTTCAATTTAATTTATATTATCCTGTAAATATAATTTGGTTTTTAAATTTAACAATTTCATGAAACAGAGTTAGACATTTTCTCTCTTTAATACGTTTTTTTACATCTAAATATAATTGTTACTTTTGCCTGGCACACTAGAAGAAACAAATAGGTCTTGCTAATTATTTTAAAGATGACAATGTTTTAGATGTAACATTAATGATATATTTTGCCACAATCTAAATTTTGTTTCTTACTACCAACTTCTTCAAAAAGATAAAAAAAAGGGGGGTTCAACAGAGGCTTGGCAATGGAAAAATAGTAAAAGTAAATTAAACCCTGTTCCATAAGTGACAATTTTATCTACTGTATAAAAAATAAAAAGAATTTATCAAATATTTTCAATATAATTTTGAAAATGTACAAATATGAAGCTACAGTTCTTTTCAAAAGCTACTTTGATGTATTAATTTTATACATTAGAAAGTAATAAAAACTTCTGCATTTTATTTAAATTACTTAATACATTAGTAATTACATTGTTTCATGCAATGAAATACAAGTAAATGTTTCTTTCAATTCATTTGTGAGGTATTAAAAAAACTATTTACAATTTAAAAAAAAATTCATCTTATTTCTTGTCCAGTCTTGCTTTTTTTTAATGTTGTAATAATTTTGCTTATATCGAAATGGAACACCAAAAGCTAACATGTAGTTTTTTTTATTCATTTCATTGGAAATTATAAAAAGTATAATTTAAAATTGATATTTACTAATTTTTTCTAATGGGGAAAAAATCTACCAAGAATTACTATATTTTCTAAGAATCAATTCAAAATCATAGATTCCAAGACTTTGGTAAATAATCGAATTCCAGGAATTTCAAAAAGCTTCTAGGAGTTGTACAATTCATGATTAATTTGTTTTAGCTAATAACTAAATAATTAGTACTTTGGCCTTCAAGTTGTAGATTTGGTTCCCATTATGGGCAAAATGTAGTTAGAAATCCACTTTAAAAGTATAAGTACTTGTCAAATTAGCTTTTGTGTTCAAGAACTATCTATATATAGATGAAACATCAAATCGTTTAATAACTCGTAGTCTAAGTAATCAAATTGAATTTTGAGGTATTATATTATAAAATTATTTTCATTTTATTTTTTTTTTAAATTTGTGAGTTATTGAATTTTTAACTTCAGAAGAATTTTTTTCTATTTTAAATATGCTAAGATTTACAATTTCCCTAAATTCAGCCTAGTAATTTGATAGAAAGGTGTACAAATTTTTTTCATATGCTACCATATTTTCTTGTATATTATATTCGCAGTGTTAAAAAAGTTATAAATTTTGTTGTGCGTATTTTACGCCACTATGCATAATCTGATATAAAATATTATCCATCTAAAAGACAGTAAAGTTTTGAAAAAAAAAAATGCCGTTTATGTTTCATAACAGTTGGTGCCACGACTCTGCCGACTTATTTCAGCTATAATCAGCTTTGTCTAATTGGATACATTCAAGAGTGGCTCCTCAGAAAGATATTACAGTTACAATTGGCTATCATCATTTTGTCTTGATCTGAGTAGTTTTGTTCTGAAAATATTAAAATTTTTTATGTAGAAGCGAAAACTATTAAGTTATACAGTGGATAATTATTTAAATAATGGAAACAGACGTGTTAATGTAAGGTGAAAGACAAAGCATGTGTAGTACAAAGAAAAATGGTTTGAAATACTTTCATAGAGTTATTAAATGAGCAAATACATTTTATTTTTAAAATGTCTAACCTCGCATTAAAAATTTTTTAACTGAAAATGGACTCTAGAATTTCTAAATTATTGCTCTTGATCGATCTCGTGCTTTCTTCTCAGTTTATCAATGAGGTGGATTTAAACAGATCTTATACATTTAAATTTATTTTTTTCAGTACAGTTATTGTACTTTTAATTACACAGTGTATTTTTTATTTTATATAACATCCATATTATCAACAGTATATGTTCTCAACTGTTCGCCGAAAAAATTGGGAATTATATACAGGAAAATATAATATTTATTTTCCACAACAAGGAAGTTACAGTTAATTTGATACTCTCCTTAAAGACAATGTTATCATAAAATAGTTAAGTTATAAAATTACTAAAAATAAAAAAACTTTGAAAGTATTAAAGGTTTATTAATAATGTGCTTGCCATGAATAAAAAAATTGAATTTTCATTTAAAAATCAAATCATTTAGTATTGTTTTCTAAAGCAAAAGTACTTAAAATTAATTGGTTTTAAGTTTCTGACAAAATTTATCATATTTATGTATGCTAGAAGATTGATTTAAAAACTAAAGTTCTTATTTTTCAAAAAAGATACATTAGAAACTTTTTCAGAATAGGGTTTGTTTGTTGCCCAGCATTCATTTTTTTGCATATAAGGTTAATTACAGAGCAACCTACAGTTTAAAATGAGTTCTGAATCATTATAAACATCCATGTCCAACAAGCTTTGAAACATGAACTGATGAATTTAAAGCCAGAGTACTAACTACTCAGCTGGTGCTGATATTTATTGAAAACATTATCATGTTGCGAACTTCAAAAACTCTTTAAAATATTTTAATAAAAACATTTAATAGTATATAGTACTTTATAGAAAAATATTTTAATGAAAATATTTAATAGTATATAGTACTTAATAGAAAAATATTTTAATAGTGCTTAGAGCATTCACCTTTTATTGCATATTGGTAAATTAATTAAAATTTGAAGTATTTATTCTAAGACAAATATAATTATAATTTGAAAATTAAATAAATGATTAAAATGTTTTTAATAAATCAGCAATTTTTCAGAGAAAAGGATAACTTATTTTTTAATTAATTTAAACAAATACTTGAAATTATATGTATTGAGTTCATAGAAGATTTTATTTAAGATTTTATGATATATTTCCTATTTTTTTAAAGTATTATGTACAAGTCATGTATAATGAAAGAAAAGTACTTAGAATTTTTCTTTTTTATTATTTTTGGAATAGTTATTTTATAATTAATCATTTTCAGTTAAAAATAAAATAAACATTGCGAAATGCAAAATATCATGTAATAAAAATTCTTGTACTACTTAAATATTTAAAAATATTTATCATTGCAAATGAAATTACATGTATATGTGTGTTTGCCATGCTGTATATGTATATCCATGTACATGCTATAAACATGTTTCAAAAATGAAATTTCTTAAAGCCTCAAATTTTTTTTATAAATGTTAGAATCCATTATTAAAAGAAATTATTACTTCAAATTTTAAAGAAATAGCATTTATTAAAAAAATATTGCTTTTAATATATAAACAGAAAATAAACTTATAGTCAAAAATTATTTCTATTGATAAGAAAATATATGTTTTGGAGCATAACAGCCATGTACAAATTGATATATACTTTGTTCAATATCTCCCAACAGACTGCTGGCACCAATACGAAATAGATCAGGATACAACCATTTATTTCCTAGTTCTCTTTTCATTAATGTTTGCCACAGAAGAACATCTTTTGAAGTACGAATACCTCCAGCTGGTTTGAAACCAACCTAAAAATTATTTTATATTAAAAAAAGCTACTTTAGAGTAAAAATATTTTTAAATCTATAAATTTTGATGTACCTCAAAATCTGTCTCATAGTAATAATCCCTTATAGCTCTAGTCATAACTAATCCAATAGGCAGTGTGGCATTTACTGCTTCTTTTCCAGTTGAAGTTTTTATAAAATCAGCACCTAAAGGAAAGGTTTGTAAGTTTTTATTACATATAATATTTTTAATGATTTACTATATTTTATTTTATTTATACTTTCTTTCAGATTTTTTTTAAATTTAATTCATAATAGATAAGAATTATAAGTTTTTTAAATTTAAGGAAATTATCAAATTTTCATATAAATGTAATAATTACAGAAGCATTAGAACTAATTACTAAAATATTAACTAGAGTTTTGATTTTTTAGACAGAAAAATATAAAAGTAAATATAACACAAAGTTATATTTACTTTTACATTTTTCTCTCTAAAAGATCAAGAGATAAATTTAATTAGTTTTCTTTAGATGAAAAATAATATTATACATATTTATCACAAGTTTATTTAAATGTATTTGATAAAACTACAGCAATTGGAGTTGCTTTTGCAAAAATGTATGTACTTTATATAAGAATTTCAATGTGTTAATAATTATTGTTAATTAAATTTTAAAATTTAATATTCAAATGAATAATTTATTAAAAACAATTTAGTTGTAGAGTACAAATAAATTATTCTTGTAAAAACAATCTTAATATAGGTTAAAATGTCTAACAACTATTATTTGAAGTAATATAAAATATAGGGTTACAAATGATCTCAAATCTATCAATTTCATATTTTTCATATTTGTGAATTCAAAAAAGAGAAATCAATTTCATTTTGTAAGTCATAAAATCTACATTAATTTTGCTTGAGAAAACACCTCTTAAAAACAAATCATTCAGTTAGTTAATAAGCACAACACATTTAATTGTAATCCCTAGGAAACAATAAATAATTATTCCAGGGGGGAGAAAAAACCAGGTTTATGTATTTTTCATTATATTTCAGAATAGAAACTCGATTTTGTTTGTCAAATATAGGAGAAAAAGATAAATTTTTTCAGAGATATTATATATTTCATAGAATTCTACAAGAAACTTGTTGTCATGTACTTTTAATTTGAAGATTGTAGAAATTCTATGAATAATTAGATAATAACTTTTAATCTAATTCAAAACTTCTTAAGAATGTATTTTTCTTTTGAATTTGATTGCATTTAGCAGTAAAGAATATAATAAATCAAACAAATATATAAATCAAGGTAAAATATTTTACTATAATTAAGATTAGTGAAAGAGTTTCTTTCCTTTTTTTTCCTAAAATATGTGTATAAAAGTTTTGTATAGACTGAAAATATTGTTGATGGATTACAATATTTGAAGAATTTTTCAAACATCAACACGAGAATGAAATATTAAACAGTTCCGATATAAATTTCTAAATCTCTTTCCTTTAAGTTCTTCAGTTGAATCTATATAAAAAAGAAATATTTAATTTTGTAGAAATAAATAGTTACTTTAAAAAGTAAAATTTTTCAGTGTTTTTAAGATTAATTGAAAGTTATTTTATAATTACTTTAACTAATTATACAGTTTATACTTAATCAAGTTGATATGAAATTAAAATAAAGCACATATCTTATTTATAAATCACATATATTCTATATTTTTGATTAAATTATTTTTTTTTTTATGTGTATAAACATTATGTTTACATGAAACAATTTTGATAATTTTTGGAATTTTGTAAAAAAAAAAAGTAAGAAAATCCACACAATTGTTAATAAACAATATAAATAACAAGAAAATTTATGTCAATCATCTTATAATTTTAACTTAATATAATAGCTAGGCTAATTGATAGAATATTATGAGGAAACAATGCTTCTTTCCCTATAATATACTATCAATCAGCATAGCTGTTTCTGGTATATTTAAGCTTTTTCTGGTAAATCTATAAGTAAAGGAAAAATGATTATTTAATGAAGACTAATTGCAGTTGTTTTTTCTTAATGCATTGTTAACAAGACTTTTGCACCATTTAATTTTGATATTTTATAGTTAGGTTGAAAACTATAATATTTATAAAATAGAATATTCAAAACAATAAGAAGTTTTAATTTACCTTTATGACATATTTTATAAAATACATCAAACATGCAGCAACTGAGTTCAATTCTACTTTCCATCCAGAAAAAATATAATTTTATAGCTAGACTAGAGTAAACACAAATATTTTGATTTAAATCTTTAGTAAATAAATATTAGTGGATTTTTTCTACATCGGAAATAAGAACTCATTTTCAGAATTTAAAAATTTAAAATATTAGTTTTCAAATGTTCCATATAACTTTCTTATTTTATAATCATATTAAAAATGCAAAATCTTAAATGGAATTAAATCATCAAAAACTCTTGTAGTAAGAATGAATACTAAATGTCTCATAAATAAAACTTTTGATGAAGATGAATTACAATAGATGAACATTGCTTGTTTCCATATTTTAGGAAAGCCTATTTGTAATATCTTGCAATATGTAGTGAAAGGCATTGAGAAAAGCAAATTACTAAACATAAACCTTAATCTGATTTTAAGGATATACTGACATATATACTATATCTCAGTTGGCATTTTGCACCTATACTGAAGATCAACAACTTGGCAGGTTATGTAAAAAAATATTACAAGTCACTTCAAATTACCCACATTAATGCAGAGGTATCTAAAAGGTGAAAGATATTAAAAAATAGTTCAATTAACTTTTCTTACTATGAGAAAGACCAATACAGTGATTAATATACTATACATAGAATATATTTACAATAAGATGTTTAAAATGTCTGTAAGAATATAAGTAATGCCAATTTATTAAATAGATATGATTACAAACTTATATACAAAATGAAGAACTTACCAGCAGCCATACAAGCAATGCTAGCTTTGTAAATATTGGAATATGAACCTAATTCCCCAGCAGCTATTATAGTTTTAAGAGATGCACCTGAGCCACATGCATTTTTCATTGATTTTACTTGTTCATACAGAGCTAAAAGAATTTTTAGGAACAGATTTATCTTAGTTTGAACACACAATTTTAAGGTTATCTAAAAAAAATATAAATTTAAAATTTTGGTAAATTGTAAAATTTTGCTTTCCTTATAAATAACAACCATTTTACGATTAAAAAACATATGATAAGACAGGAAATTTATCAATTTCCTGTTTTACAGTAAATTTCTTTGCAATAAACAGCAGTTAATCTGCTTAAATAGCTATTAAAATTCTTAAAATTTGGTTATGTAGAACATATTTATTAATGCAAACTGTTAAAATATTAAACATTATTTTTGAAATTTTTATATTTACGATGATAAATATTTATTGATGTTGAAATGTAGAAGTTTTTTCAGTCCTGCAAAAAAAGTACTGTAAATGAATGTGTATTGTAAATTGGTATGAGATTGAAAAAATATTAGTTTTAAATGATGACAAGTATAACAAAAATGTGCCATGTCTTAAGAGTAGAAAGAGTATTAACAAAAAAATTACTTTATAATTTTGACACTAGCAATAAATAAATGCATAAATTATATAAAATGAGAAATTATAATATCAATTGAAAGATACATTTAGATAGTAAATTATGGAAATGATAATTTTTTCTAATTTTTTAAAATAATGTTTAGTAATTGTACTGTCTCTTCCCCCCCTCCAATTCGAATTTAGTAACATAGAAAACTATGAATTTTAGCAAAATTTTTAATTCCAAGTTTTAAGGCATACTGTTTAGATACTTAATGTTAATGGTTATTAACACTTTATACATTCTTTTTATGATTAAAATAAATATGAATAACAATCGGTAAATAATAAAAAGTAATCAACTCAGATGTAAAGCATAAATATTTCAAATATAAAATTTATTTTTAGTAATAAATTAAACATTGTGTTAACAAAATTAACAATTTTTTTCTTAGTGTTAGTTTGGTCTGTATCATCACAAATAGTTTCAATAACAGAAATAAGACATTCTTCATTTTTGCCACAGAAATGTGACCATTAGTTTGATTGAAATTTAATTAATAAAAATAATAGTAATACGAACAATTTATGAAATAAGTTAATATTGTAAAAATAAAAGCATTAATGCTTTCCATTTAAAGTAAATAAATTTTTTTACTATTATAAGCAAAAATTGTTTACCCTCCCAATGTCCACCTAACACTAGATCACGACTAATAACAATATCAATTTCTTTAGCTCCATCTCTTACACAGTATTCAATCTCTGCCAGTCTTGATTCCATATGATACTGGCCACTTGGAAAACCAGCAGCAACTGCAGCAACTGGAATGTTGGACTGGAGACACTTCAAGGTTTCCACACAGTCTTTTATTCGAGATGGATAAACACATACAGCTCCAGTATGAATTTCAGCTGTCAGTAATAAATTTCATAAAAATTTTGTTACAATAAATCAAAATAGAATAAAAGAAATTAAAAAAAAATTAAATTGATACATAAATTATTTGATTGTAACCAGTAATGATAAAAGAAATTATTAATTAAAAGATCTTTTTCAGATAAATAGGTAGTTTTTAAATTAAATTATAATTGCAAATTTTAGACCATTTCAAAGAAATAAATTCAGTAAAATGCAATAAATATTGTACATGTTTAATTGATTTACAATAATTTTAAGCATAAAAATAAGAATTCAATATCATTTACACTAATTCCACACCATTTTGTTAAAGTACATTCTGTAAATAAACTCAATAAAGTACTTTTGATAACTCCAGTAAAATACAGATACTTTTTTACATTTTTTTAATAATTTTTTTACAAAATAATTTATATCAATGCCAAAATACAGCTAAGAACAGTTTTAAAATTTTAATGTGAACTAGTGAAATGAAAATATGAAAGATTTAATTAATTGGATTTGTTTTTCAATAAAAATAAAGAGAAAATTCTTTTATTTTAAAGTAAAATATTTAACAGTTAGATTTGCTATTCAAATAAATCATTGATTTATACTAATCTGAAATATTTTTTTAGAAAGTATAAGAAAAAAGAAATAATTTTCAACATTTAAAAACAGTTTGAAATGAAATATATACATTTAGAAATATTTTTTTTGTTTTTAAATCAAATTAAATAATTGATATCACAGTTTTTTAACACTCATTACAAGTCAAAGATTAAAATATAATTGGAAATTAGTTACAAAAAAAGTCACAATTTTCATACAAACAAATTGATACTTCTGAAGTCTTAAACAATTATCAGATCCAAAATGATGCCTAAAGTTTACTCTTATATATGAACAAAAAATACTAAAATATTATTTTAACCCCTTAATGACCAGTAATTCTAAGCTAACTCGGGCAGAAATTTCTGTGCGTTAACTGGCTATCCTGTTTAACCCCAAGATTTGATAGATTAGTGTGAAATCAGGGCTTGGGAATCCACAGATTGAACAGTCATGGTTCATTTAACTAATATAAGTGTTTGCTTTAATCAAAAATATAGCAAGAACCCTGCTTTATGAAAAGGTTTAGTCATAAATAGTTTTAATTGTTCTAGAGTTTTCTATTTTTATTCATATATTGATTTTAAAAGTTAAATAAAGACTAATTATTGCAGTTTAACAGCCATGTATATTTTTGTTTCACTTCTTTTGATCAAATTAACTTTCAAAGTATATCTTTATTTATTCATATATAACCTAGAAATATTTCTGTTATAAAGTTTTTTTTTACCAATACAACATTATTAATATATTTTTGTATATAAATTGTTGGATTCTATTTATTGATATTAAATAATTGAAAGATAGATTAGATTCGTTAAGTTAAGCATGTTTATGATGCAGATTGGAAAAGGAGATGGAGAAAGAGATTTAATTTGTACTTTTTGAGGATGGTTCTGTTAATAATTTTAAAAATAAAAATCCACTAATTCATTTAGTTTTATCATTTTTCATAATGAAATTAAAAAAATTACTTTTCCTTTAATTACCTAAATAAATAATATTGTTGTGGTTTCAAATAGTTATACTAATCAGTAAGTAAGTTTGACAGTTAATCATTAGTTAAATTGAATCATTGCAGGAATTTTTTAAAATTGGCAAAACATTTCTAATATTATGAAGAAATTCCTATAATTATAAAACAACAGAAAAAATCTTTCTTTTAATTTTGTCTCAACACATATAAGTGAAATCATTTCTTCTAAAATGAGCATTTATTCAGTTTTTCATAATTTAAAAAGGTTAATTTAATTAACCAGGGAACTGTTATAAGGATAAGATGTATAGAGTACAGTTAAGTTTTTTCTTAAGAATACTGAATCTATAAATGTTTTCATAATTTCAAATAGAATGATTTATATTATTAATTGTACATAAAAATTCGCTAAATAAGAATATATGTATTTTTGATTGCATATCCTTAGGTATGGCTCCAAATGTTTTGATCAGATATGAGAATGATTATGTCTCCCACACGCAAATATCTTTCAAAAATGGGGGGGGGGGGGAGAAAAACTTTAGAAATTTTAAAGTTTTATTACTCACAATAGTATTCTAATAATTAAATATTTGCAAATAATATTTCATTATTTTTATTCACTTAACACATTTAAATTTTTGGTAACTTTTCTTTTTTTAATGAAATACATATGTTTTGTAATATATATATATACATATATATTTCATTAAAAAGGGAATAGTACTAAAATTAATTAAAGAATTTAAAATTTTTTTTAATTTAATCATTATAAAACTAGAAATATATAACTAATTTTGATTGGATTAATCAAATATTTTTAAAAATATTGACATAAGTAATAGCTATATTCACAAAATATATTTCTGTAAGAATAAACTGACCTACAAAAAAGAATTTTTAAAAATTTCTACATTAATTTTATATAAATGTCTTAAGCTGTTAAAAAATTGCCAATTTGTCTTATTTTAAATAGCTCTATTTCTCATATTAAAAACATCTTTTTGAAAAATTTATTTTTTAGCATAGTTTATTTCAAAAACTCATCAGATAAAATAAAACATAGCATAGTGCTTATTTATAATGCATGTTTCATAAATGTGAAATCATAAACTATAGTAATCGTATTGAAGAATATGAGAAGCAAAAATCAATATTAAAATTTTAAAGCAGATATTTAACTAAATTTTAGAGTATACAATAAATTTCATACACATATTGTTTAGTTGAAATTACTAACAAGCATAGTATCAAAAGATAGCAAAAGGATTGATTAGTCTTACTGATTACACCCAGTTAACAAAATATTCAATTTAGATTACAAATTCAGAACTAATGAACTTAATGCATCAGTACAAGTTTCCAGAGAAACTTATGTACTCAAATTTCCTGGGAATGTTGAACTGATAGTTTATATAACAGTAATAGAATGGATATGATTCTGTTTGAATCAAACACTAGCTAATGAAATATTGTAATTATTCAGTCCATAAAAAAAGACTAAAGTGAGTTTTAATAAATCCCTTTAAATGTATTATACACAAGTATTTGAAAAGTGAATTGTCACTGCTATTTTTGTTTGTATATATAAATAAATGTGTTATTTCATTTATTCTCATACTTCAAAGTTAATTTTTGCTTGTTAGACTCAAATGAGTAAATACAACCTGTTTTGGATAATCAGATCTGATTTAAACTACAAAAAGGAATTATATCCATAATTGAAAAATACATATGTATTGATTTCATTAATAGTAAAAGTTTTTACATGTAAATAATTCCTATTCATGTGTTCCCATTTCAAATTAATACCTCTGGGGGTGTTAGGAGCCACGCCTTTAGTCTTCCCTGGCTTCCTATCTCTAAATTGGAAAACCTAGATGGTGTTATCTTCTTAGAGCCAAAGTCATACTTCCACCTTTGTAAGGGGGGGGGGCTCTGTTAAAAAAGGGAAGGCGCTCTTTCTGACCTCATTTGCCCAATCCCTGAGGAGCAGGCTTGGCTTCGCCTAGAGTCATTTGTAACAACACACAACATGTAAATAATAGCTATAAGTTATTATTTAATTTAAATGATGAAACAAATTTTTTTAAAAGTATACAGTTTTGCTACTGATAATTCATGAATGCAGTCAAATATTCAAAATGATTAATCTAAAACCATATTTCTAATTTTTTTAATGAAAAATTAATAATTTTATGTCATTTATTAAAACTTGAATAATTACAAGGATTTAGCTATTGTACTAATAAAATATATGATCTAATATCAGTAATGTGTTTAGTGTAATAAAATGGGAAAAATTATAAAAAAATTCATTGCAAAATTGAGAATGAATAAGATATTATTAAACTGAATTCATTTATAATGCTAAAACAATCTCAGTCATTTCAAAACTTATTATACCTATTTAATTTTAAAGAATAATTTGTAATTTTTATAATAAAATATTTTGAATCTTTCAAATTTTATGTATATTTTACTTCTTACATTTTAAATTTGTCAAGAAGTTACATATTTCCATTTTATCAAGTTCATAATTAAGGAATCAGCAGAAATTGCTGTGTTTTGCAAATAAATAGAAAAAAGTAAAATATATCAGCCACATATAATTCAAATAATTTTTTAAAATATTATCAGTTATAAGTTAGAGCATAATCTTCAATAATAATTGCTATGATACATTTTTTCTATTTTTAAACATTTAAGTATTAAAATGACTTAAAACTATATTAATTTTTAAGACCAAAATACAAAAAATATTTGAAAAATGATTTCATATTGAGTGTGGTAAAAGTTGCAACAAAGTAAAATTTTTTGAGCAGTATATTCATAAAATAAATTACAAACATTTATTGATTTCTTTGAGTGACATAAACTGATGGACATTAACCACTGTAAATCAGTCATCAAGATGACACTACACTGTGGTGACTAAGGACAAAGCGGATATATGTCCCATCCTGAATTAGAGACTTTTGTATTCTTGACAACTGGTATGGGGGGGGGGAAGCAAACTAGTTTTGTTGTGGAAGTACAAATTATGTTTCCACTGTAAGCAAAGCATCTTTTTTAAAATTTATAAAAATGTTATAAATTTTAAAAAAGATGCTTCACATAACCTCAGATAGATAAGAAGCTAAATGCAAAATTATTTAAAATCATTAAAAAAATGAAGTAATTTTAACACAAAATTTCATATATACCTTTAGAATCAAATCCCAATTCCTGCAATAAATCATTTTGAATGGGGTTTACAGCTTTATAACATAAACGTTGGACATTGCTAGGAGTATCGTCAGCATTTAATGTTGTTAAATCAAGACAAGTAACAGCTCTCAGTAAATGAGCAATCTAAAAATAAAAGTGATGAATGATATAACTAGAAACTATTTAAAAAGAAAAATCATTATTATAATTTAGTAAAATTTAATCTTATTAAAAATCACAAATTTATTTCAGTTTTAAAAAAAATATACGACTATATACATATAATAATGTATTTATAGAATGATATTTATATATTTGTATACATATGAAATATCTTAAAAATATTGTGGTTTACCTGAAAAAATTATTAAATAAGAGAGATCAGTTGCACTTTTACTTTCCAACATACTAACAAATGTAAAATACAAAAAAAGTTAAGCATAAATAGATATGCTTAAAATACTAACCTCTGACTTATTTACTAAACAAGGATTATATAAATTAAAAAGACAATATAAAAGTTAATAACAGTTTTTAACTGTATATGTGTAATTATAATATTTTCACAAATAATTATAGTTAAAGGAATGTTATAAATTTTATCCATTATGTATTATTTTGATTATTACACTACTGCATCATTTTTAAATGATTTGTTAGAAAAAGAAAGTTAAGAATTATTGCTTTTTCCTGTTTTGGTAGCAATTTTTAAAAGTTTAAAAAAAATATTTAACTGAAAAATTATAATATCTAACAAATTGAATTTTAGTTATCTTAATTTTATTGCTCAATCTTAATAATTTGAGATAACAAGAGAGTTAATTACTTGTTATCTCTGATATTAATTTACTATTTATGAAAAAAATTTACAATTTAAAAGTATATTTGTCATATAATATGGATCCTTTTATTTACAAAAAAATATTAATGCTTTATTGTATAATACCTTCTTTTCTATTAAAATGTTGAAATATATTTTTGTTTCAAATAAATCCATATTTAGTTTTTCTTAAGCTTAACTAGTATTTTATTGATTCTTATTTGTCATCCTACTTATCAGAAAAGTAATCATATTTAACCTATAAAAACTTTAGTTTATCAGATGCAGTTTGACATGTAATTTTGACAATTTGAATAATTTTTCAACTGTATAATTATTAAGTAGAGAAAAATAAACTAGAAATTCATGTTATTTCAAATATACTCTCTGGAAAATGAGCTTAATAAAGTTAAGTTAAGTAATGATATGGGTAGCTGTATTTCTGTGAAAGACCTACAGTGAAACAATTGCTGAAGAATTTCAGGAACAATAATAATAGCATTAAAGGTAACCAAGATCTAGATTATTATTTGGAGTTGAAGAAAGTTTGGAAGAGAATATTAAACATCAGTAATTATAAACTATCTTCAAATCTTAATTTTCACAAAATAATTATACCCTTATCAATTATGAATTATTAATAACACCTCAGAAGTAACAGCAAATGAAGTTTGCTCCAGCTACTGAGAAACTAAAAACTTTAGTTTTGGCATAGAATAGTAACTGACGATAAAAATGTGGATTTTTTTTTAAATTTAACTTTTGAAATGGAGGCACAAACCAACAATATCTCAAAAATGAATTTTAAATGGAATCACTTTAAATAAAATACTTAATTTTATATTTACATGAATTTTGAGAACTTTAACTTGTGTTTGCTCCATAGATTGTGAACACCAATTTCAATAGTCAACAAATCAATGAATACAATGTTTTCAAGGCCCAGAATTAGTCAATAGAAAATAGCTTATTTAACAAAATGACAAACATACTTAAGCATTTATCAAGAACATAACTGTGAAATTCTAAGAACTGGAATGTGTCAAACTATTATTTCAGCCACTAGACATC
This sequence comes from Latrodectus geometricus, assembly GCA_026290005.1. Classification (NCBI taxonomy): domain Eukaryota; kingdom Metazoa; phylum Arthropoda; class Arachnida; order Araneae; family Theridiidae; genus Latrodectus; species Latrodectus geometricus. The sequence continues at coordinate 28,799 of JAPDSC010147964.1, forward strand.
ATGTGCTTATCCCCTAAATACTTTTGTATGATAATTAACTTATTTTATGCCTGAAAAGCAGTTATGTTAAAAGCAGTTTTCAATGTGCTGCATTAGAAAAATTACAAAAAATGATCTTTTATAATTTATCTCCAAATTTTGTGTGCTGGTACCTTAGCATGTTACAAATTGGAACTGGTGCCAACATTGCTGTTCCAACATCTATAGAGTGCCATTTAAAGTCATTTTTAGGAGCAAAAGTGGTAGCAGCATGTTGCAAGGCTACATTCGTGTTTCTTGGAGTTCCTCTTCAACCGAACTGAATGGCAACAATGTGGAAAATAATGTTTGATTTAAAATTGGTACTAAAACCACATTTTAATATGGAACTTATTTAGATAAATTACTTTTATTTGCTACTATATATTTTTTAGGTTAAAATAAGAACAAGTTTGCAAAAATTTATTTTTTCAAAAATAAATCTGTGCAAATGAAATATAAATATCACTAAATTAGAAATGAAAATGGATAAAATGAGAAATAAATAAAAATAAGTAATCATATTTTTGAAGAAAAATACTAATGCTCTTTTATAATAATAATAGACAGTATTTTAAAAGTTAAAAAAAAAAAAAAAAATTAAAAATCAGTAATATCTTGTATTAAGATTGAAAGATAAACTAACAAATTTTTACATTTGTAAATAATAAAAAGCTTTCTAGTAAATTGATATATATACAAACCTCTTCATTTTTGTTTAGTTTGCAATCACTTAAATTTGAAACACTGGTTTTTAAGGCTGGAACATTGATTGGTACATAATGTTTTAAGCCCCAGATCTTTTGGCAAACATCTGAAAATATTATTAACAGTTAATTTAACTGATACAAAATAGGTTTAACCTATTTTTTCACAATAAAGTGTTTCTCTATATCAAAATCTGAAAGTTAAGTAACAAAATTGTGCATTTTATAAAATATTTGAAATGTGAATTAAATATAAAATAAGGTAATACAGAAATGTTATTTAAATAAATTTTATAAATATTAATATTTCTAATAACTAATGAGTTATTAATTAAAAATGCTGTATCTCACATAGCTTAGTTACAACAAAAACAATTTAATTATTTATTAATAAAAATTTTCGTTTAATCTTAGTTTTCTATTTAGAAAAAGTTACATAAATTTATAATAAATAATAAGAAACAGATGGTGCATAGCTCTTTTTTGGTCGTTCTTAAATTTGTTGGCAAATTTAACAATTTTTCTATAACCTGGAATCTTATTGCTCTGAAAGATTTAGAATACTAAAAATATTCAATTTATATTTTATTTTTTCATTTATAGAATATTGCAAGATCATTTAGAATTCTTTGTTTTAACAATGCATTTTCATTAAAATTCTTTTGAAGATAATTTAAGTGAATTTTTTTTAAAAGTCCTAAAATTTTATTTGTTTTTCTTATCATTAATTATATATAATTTATTTTGAAAGAAACCAGGATGTAACAATTATGTTAATCTAGCAACATTTTTTAATTGCCAGAAAATTCAAAAATGTGCATATATGATTATATTGCATATGTGTTAATACTATTATTAAAAAATATCTTTTCCAGACATTTTTTAAAAGAAAAAATATTAATACTTATTCACTGAAGAAAATTTGAACGTTCTAACAATGTGAATTTAATTTCATGTCCTAAACTAAATAATAACATACTTTAAAGTAATATATATTGTTGTCAATTTTTATTTATGAAAACAATTTAAACTTCCAATTTTTTATGTAAAATGCCAAGTCTTATATTCTTTTCGGTACTAACATACTATCCCATTGACCATTTCCATGAAAAAAATGTCACCAAATATTGTGATTTAATGCCAGATGTTACAATTTATAGGGATTGCATAAGCTGATTAAATTTATCAGCTCATGATTTAGATTTTTTACTTTTAACTTAACTAAGTTTTTAAGTTATTCATTTCCTGTACCTTTATCAATGTGAAAATTAGAACATTAATTGAAAGTTAACTTTTAAATATTTGTTTCAATGAAAGAGCAGTTTAGCTGCTACTTTTTCTTTCACATTTGGAAAATTATCAAAATTGATAACCAGTATTCATCTGGGTTACATAAATAAATTTAAAAAAAAAAATCCGAAGATTTTTGGTATAATGCTGCAACATATTATATTATCCCATCAATCATTTATATATATATATATATATATATATATATATATATATGGTTGATGGGATAATATATTACTCATTTTTAAATAAGATTATCTAAAAATATCTGAAGATTTATAACAAAAGCATATTATCAGCTTCTTGAAAACCTCATTTATATTTATAATTTTACTTGCTTATAATGGAACTCATACACTATTGCATTATTGTCCATCCTTTATAATAATCTTTTAAAAGTAGGAATTTGGCAATTCCTACTTTTAAAAGATTAATAATTACTTTGTCCCTATTAATTGCATTTAATACATAATATTTATATTTTTCATAGAGTAGAGTTAAAACTGAAATTTCAATACTATAGGAAATGAAACAGTTAAATTAATCTTCTTTCAGCAAAACTACAAATGCATTTCAAAATAGTTTGACTTGAAGAATTCAGCTAAAAATACAACTAGTAGCTTTTTTATAAATAAAAAAGAAAACGAGCAAAAATTTTTAAAATTAGTTGATGTTATAATTTATCACAAAAATCAGCAATAAGTATAGAATTTTGAAACAAAACTTCCTGAAATTTTATGAATTTTTTTTGTATTTTATTAATTTTCTTTTTATAACAGAATTATTGAAAAAATAAAGTGATGATTTATGAAATATATAACACACAGTTATTTTTTCATACTTCGTAAATTATTTATATGAATTAATTTAGCAAAATATATTTAATTAATATGTGATTTATTCATGACTTATCTTTTTTTTATATCTTATATAACTGAAATCATAATCTTAATAAATGTTAACTTTTATTTTAATAAAAATAAAGGAAAAAAAATTGAATAACGACCAAAATCAGTTCCCAAATTTGGATGATCAATAGATTTTCCCATATTAACTGAAGTTCAAATTTTCATCAATATTCTTATAAATATCATCACAAATAGTAAAACATTAATGCAAAAGCATGTATCTAAGCAATCGAAAATTATCAGATATCACTAAGTTCCCATTTTTTTTCAGATTTCAACATAAGACAAAGTTCAAATTATATTTCGCTCGTACAATGTATTTGTTTATTTACAGGACGGAGATATGGATTTCTGAAATAGTGAGGTGTGCTTAAGTCAGCCCCAATATTTCACGTAAAATATTAGCATCACTTCATAATAGTATCCCCTCTTTTTTTAGAGCTTTTCCAAGGCCATTGAAATTGCTTTGGTGCTCATTTATAAGAAAAACGTTAAAATATTTATTTTCTTAGCAGTCAGTGATCGTTCGATTTCGTTTTGGATTACATTTGAACATTAAAAGGACATGCATGTGGCTTTGGTCGGAATTTCATAATGTCATTTAATACTAATTGCTTTTAGTTTAATCCGATAATTAAATACAATCATAAATTATTGCATAAAGTCTAAAATTCTTCTAAATGCAAAAATAAAATGCGCTTCCCAAAAAAGGCATATTAATATATGTTTATACATATTTCATTTGATGGTTGTACTAAGAGAAAAATTTTAATTAACAGTCAAAAAATCATATTTTGGGGAAGTACTCTATTAAAAAATAAAAATATTTATCAATGATTTAAGATAATCAAAATATTTAATAATAAAACTTCATTTATTAATGTATCTGAATCTTTACTTCCTGCTGTTTATTACCAAATGATTCTTATTTCATTCCAGTCGATTAATTTGTCTGTTTTAAATTAAGGATCTTTGTAATTAAGAGCACTACTAAGAAACACTTAAAAGAAATTAGAGAACGAAAATTGCATGAAAATACAGGATGTACCAGAACTTGGTATTTATTCTTGGAAGGAAGGTAAAAAACATTGTCCAGAAACGTAATTTCATGGTAAAACATATATGGAAATACTGTACGCGTATATGTGAGCTTCCAAGGTAGGTAAGCAGAATTTCCTCTTTGTATACGTCAAATGCATTTCAAAAACTTGAATTGTTTCACAAGCACCGAGTTGAAAAACATCCATTTCAATGGGCTAGTCAGCTGAAACAGATGTGCTATTGTTAAGTTATATTGGGAAAGATATCCAAAGATATCGAAGGCTCTACCAATCAATTTTTCGAAGAACTTTCTAGAATATAGATCTTTCTCAAAACACGATGCAAAATATTGGCATCCATATTCGAAAATATGTCTGTTGAATGATGTGTATCGATGTTTCGCAAGAGTATAAGAAAGCTTGTTGGTGGATAAGGAAAATTTTGATCAACTGTTTATAGCCTATTGTATATTGAAGTCTTATATCCTTTTTGATATTTCAAAGAGTTTAATTAATGCATCGGGTACGATTTGTCATGCGTGTGCAGAAGTTTCTATACAACATCTCTGTAAAACATTCGCCCTCTCATTTTCATAAGTATGTTCATGACCATTTGGATCGGACATTTGGGAACAATTTATTAGGCCCGGTGATCTCATCACTAGGCCTCCAGATGACTTCCTTTATCTTATGGCTACTTTTTCTGTGATAGTATTGAGAGCAGTGTGCACGACTTTTTTGTAAACTCAAAGACCATAAGAGAAACACTAAGTATTTTTGAAAATATTCGTTGTTGCATATTCATGGCAAGCATGCATCAATGCCAACTGAAGACGTGTACACTACCTATGATATTTTCAAACACTATTCATATTTTCAAACACTACCTATGATATTTTCAAATCAATTATTACAAGCATTTGTGGTGTAATAGAAAATGTTTTATACTATATTTAATGTTATGGCTTTTTTGGGTCTTTGAGTCTTTGTACCTCTTTGGATGATGTTTCTGTTAATGCTTTCCTGGGTAATTAGGGTCTCTTAGGATGTTTTTTGCCATTATTCCAATCTTTCACTATAAGTTGTGGACATCCTATGAGTATTATATGAAAAATATTTTATTTATGCTTAAGTAATAGATTAAACTTTATTTAGTAAATGCAACATTTTAAGTTATTAGTACTACATGGCTTTACTATATATTAAAGTCTATTTTTAGCCTTAAAACTCAAGTTTCAGGGAATTTATTTGAACTTTTCGGTATTTACAGTGCCATTAAGTGCTTCATATAACATGTTCATCAGAAAAGAGTTTGCATGAATCACTTTTCCTACTATCAAGTAATTATTGATTTTACAATCGTTTGATGTATAGAATTTGCCAAGTCTTTAATTGAATATAATTTTATGTGATCGAACGTCATATGTCTATAAATCAGAGTCACATTTTATATACCTCAAGGAGCTTTTTGGGATATGAATCTTCTGAAAATTAAAAATAATAAAAATGTTGGAAGGAATATAAAAATTCATATTTAGAAAGAAATTTTATAAATAATAAGCACGAATGAGATTGTTAGCCATAATTTGATTCCATTTTTCACATTTGTATCAAATCATATTTTCTTTCCATAAAAAAATCGCAAATAGTCAAGGCAATCTCTACTAATAAGTGATTAATTAAAACACTGAAACTCACTCATATTATTAAATCATTTTAAAGGTGATATGAAATTAAAAAAAAGTTCCCTTAATACAAGATAAAATCTAGGAAATTATGAGTTATTATTTAATTAAAAAATGTCTTTTAATTTTATAAAATTGATTAAATTAATTGTTGCATTAGGCATAAATGCTGATTAATTATTATCGATTATTCATTTCTTGAAATGCGATTCCTTTTGATAATATAAATGAAAAGTATAATAATGTTATAGAGAATGTTCAGTTTTATTGTTCACTTATAGTTCTATTAAGATTCATGGTTTTATGTTTTGAAAAGATTTTAGTTCTAAAAATACTTGCATGAACTCCATGCAGCATGTACATATATTACCAAAAATGCAGTATGTACCAAAAATTCACTTCTTCTGAAAGCTAAATGATGCAGTAAATGTGATAATTATTGAACAAAAAGTTATCAAAAACCATCATTTAGATGATAAAACAGGAATTTTCAAGGGAAAAAATGTCTCAGGTATTATTTAAAAGCATTCTTTTTTATTTTTTTTAAATAAATAAAATTATCTTTTTAATTTTTTTAGATTGATATACGAAAATTAACGACACTTATTTATTATCTTAATAAAATTATTGTGACTTCACACAAAAAGGAAAAGTTATTATATACGTATGAAAAATGTTTTCTTCAAATATTATTTTGATTTGACGTTCTATGATAACTTTTTCTTTTCGAAAGTTTGCTTGGGAGCAGTTATTTAAAGTAAACGCGAAATTACAACAAATCTAAATGAAAGTCAAATTTATAAATAACTGAACTGAGTTTACAGTTGTCACTTTAAAAATGTGTTCTTTGAACCGTTGTTACCTGATGTTTAAAATCAAAATAATTTCTACTGTTTATCGAATTTTTCCTTATAAATATTAAATTGAGAGTCGGGACCAACACATAAAGGGAAAATTCCTGAGTTTAATTCCGATCGTTGTTTATCATTGCGAGATTTTATTTTCTGCATTCATGTTTGCCGGGATAAATGCTTGGAAATTTTCCAAGTTTTCTTCCTTTCGGGAAGTGAATAGCCTTCACTATAACCAATAAAAAATTTCCCTAAAGACAAGACGTGAAGGGCGTACAAATTACTATTTTAAATACCATTGAAGTAATAAAATTATTGAGATACGTTTCATTAATTTTTCTGGACAAATAAAGCAATAAAAATATTTTGCGTTTGAAATGGCATTTTTAACTTTCTCAGATATTAAAGCTGAATAAAATTGAGGTATCATTGATTGTTGGACTCAGTTTAGAAGTTTATTTTCTTTAAGGCTATTATTGAGAGTACATCATTATGGTATTTATCTTAATTTAAATTGGGTTAGATGCTTACTAATTTATGTAAAATATTCAAGAGAAATATGGAATCATTATGAAGCATATTTAAATGAAAATATAAGGTTATAATTGTTTTACATTTAATATATTTATTCAAATTTGTTAACACAAAAATCTATTAAAATTTGATATTTGTGTTAATTTTTAGAATCCACCCGTCAAAAATGTAGCCAAATAGTTTACCCAAAACAATTAATCCCCAATAAAATTTGTTCATTATAGGTTTTTCATATAAATATCTTTTTTTTTTTTTTTTTGTTAAAATATTTTTTATACCTTCTAACTTTTTGCAAATAAACTGCGCCAGGAATTATCTTATGTTCTAAGACAATAATTCAAAATTTCTTAACATTTTGTTTAATTGCTATTACATTTGTACTTGAGAATAATATAAAATGGTTTGTTATCAGTTTGATGGAATTTGTGGCAAATTTCCTAGTTGACATGATTACATGTATATAATAATACATGTATATAATATTTTAGAGGAAATCAACTCTATAAAAAATCTATGAAGCTAGAAAAAACACTTCTTTTTCGGATGAGGTGAATATAAGAATTAATTGAAGTTCTGTATAATCTAACATAGTTAAAAATAATTACGACAAATATAACTACACACATTGCTAATCAATATTTAATTTCATAACTAAAAAGAACTGAAAGATTTTTTAAGAAAAAATCATAAAATATTTATTTACAGGAAAAAAAATCTCATTCATAAAGGTATAATTCTGTTTCTGTGGTGAGATTAAGTATTCCTATAATACATGTAATTTTTTTGTTGCACAAACTTTTGAGTAGAACAATAAATCACAAATGGAGGCATTTCTAGACAAAAATGTATCACAAGAGATTTTTGTTACAAAGGAAAATTTCGAACAATATTTTTTTGCGGAAAAAGTTTTGTATACAATAATTTTTTAAGGCTTCTTAAAAATCATTCACCACCAATAATTCTTATTTTATTAAGGCTTTGAAGTAGTGAATTTTGTCTGCATGGAGGGGCATTTTATTTTGAAATATTATCCATTTGAAATTTAAAGTTTCGGTTGTGTAGAAAAATGAAAATTAATTCGTTATAGATTGGATATTCACAAGCCAGAATCGAACTTCACAATTAAGGTAATGGAAAAAAAAAACGATATCCTGATTTCTGTATCTTTAATCCTTTTCTAGTTTTTACCGTCATGAACGTTATCTTTAACGTAAAGTCTTTGTCTTCTGTTTTTGTTATACTTTAATTTATGAATGTTTAATTCACAAATTAAAGTGTAGTTAAAACTGTTGTTAACAAACAACAAAAGTTTACTAATTTATTTATTAATTTTAACAACAATTTTTGTACTTTTCATTCATTTACACTGATTTTAATTGTAAACAAAAAGATTTTAATCCATGTTTGTGACAATATTCAGTAAAATTCGCTGTCAGTTATTTCTCCTTGTTTAGAATTTCACCTCAACAAATAGTGCTTTAATTGGTTATTATCAATAAAATCTTGTTTAAGATATGCCAGTTTTTGAAATATAGTAATCTGCTTCTGTTGCTTTATTTACACTGGAATGCATTAATTTCGGAAAGAATGATATGGTACCAATTTAAAAGTTCGTAAAGTGTAGATCCCTCAATTTATTTTGTAGGCCCTATTTTGAAATCAAATTGCTTTTTCCTAATAAAATATGCTTTATAGTTTTAATTATTTTTTCCCAGAAAAAAATCAATTATTCTTTTGTATTTAAAAATATATGTTTGCAGCAACAGTGTTAGGAAATTTATATACACCGTATTTTCCAACGTATACAACGCACTTTTTTCTTTGAAAATAGGTCTGAAAAATGGGGTGTATCTTATACACCAACATTCATATTTTTATCACATTCATTTCTATAAATTTCCTCTAATTTAATTTTCTCTATTCTCTTTTTCTTGTTTCCTCGAAGAATGTAAGTATATAACTGTTATATACTGTTATAACAGTTATATGCAGTTATATACTATTATAAGTATATAACTTACGTGAATGTTCATGCATTGTCATTGACGATTACAGATGATTGCTTCAAACTTAGCAATTTTTGGGAATAGCTATTAAGAATTTCTACTATTTAATTTTGTAATATTATTTTGGCAAGTTATGACTCAAAAAATAATATCGGAATTGCTATAACATGTGATTATGTATGATAAAGAAAATAGAAAAGGGATTATAATGAGGCGTTTTCGATCACTCCCAATTGAGAAAATGATAACTTGGCATAATCAAGAACAGAATCTAAAAAAGCAACTCTCAATAAACAAAACCGACCATCCCCTATAAAAAAGTGACAGTTGTTAAATTATTTAATAATTGTGGATAATATTGAGGACAAATTGTTGTGTGAGGACTCATACTGGAGGAAGTTTTTTTTAGCTCTAGAGATGAGTATCTGAGTTTTAATAAAAATTAAAAGATGTTATTTCCAAGATAGATTGGATACTTGCAGAAAGTATATAATGCAAATAAAAAAATACTTTGTATTTGAATTACTTTATATTTAATATATTGTAAATTCATCAAAATGAACAATAATAAAGTTTACTTGTCAAAAATGTGTATAAAAAGCGGTGCATCATATACGTCGGCGCATACAGTACATAAATTAATTTTCATAATCTTAAAATTCCTTAGTTTTATCATATATATCTCAGTAAAATTAATTAGCTTGGAATTTTTTTTATTAATAGTGATAGTTCGAAATTAAAATTATTAGTTATAATTAAATTGAATTCTCCTTGATATGAATATTTTAAGAGATTTCTTCAAAATTTTGAAAATTAAAGTCATAAAAATTCTTTATACATTGGAAAAAAGGCATTGTTTGCTTGATAAAATATTTTTCCTAATAATGTAGGTTAACAAAAAAATTTGAAATTTGATAGTGGTGATTAATTTGTATAGATGTTCTTTAAACATAAAGTTATTGAAGATGCATAGAAATTTATTAAATCTTTCCGAAATTCTAAGTCAAATAATGAATTATATGCATATAATTAAAACGTTATATTATGAGAAATATTAAGAAATTTTTATGAGTCTAAAAGAAGGAAATGCTATGATTGTCTTTGAAAATGTGTAGTTCTAATAGCGGGTTTAATATTTTTTATAATTACGATATTATGTTTTAAGATTTGTAAATAATAATATTTAATAGAAAAAAAAAATAGAAGCCAAATTTTTTCTAAAATGAAATATTACCTCAAGTAATGAAACATTTATTAGTTTTGGATTAATAGTGATATAGTTGAAAGTTGTATTCAGTTTTAGGTTTTGGAAAAAGCTATATATGCGTATATATATTTTATTTAATATTGCGTAAGAGGAATTTGCTATATTATTAGTTTTAGAATTTAAAAATTCAGTATCCAGAAGTTGACAGTAAAGTTATTCATATAAACGAAGGCATAACTTTAATAAGTTCTAACAAATATGAGAGCATAAAAAGTGGAATTCTTTAATAGAATCATAAAATTGTGCAATTATTATGAACTACCATTGATAAAGCTGAGGATGTTAATGCTTGTTTTATTTTTGTTTTCTTGTTTGAACTTTATTACATCTAACTTGATCATTTTACTTTTAGCTGCGACTGTGTTGAATGAATTACTAGTTTTTATATGTATTTGAAAATTTTCTTATTCATTCTTGCAAGAATTTAAATTATATATGGTACTCTGTTTTTTGAAGTACATATATATATTTTTTTTCATTATCATATTAGTTACTATGAAGCGATTAAATAATTGTTATATCTTTCATAAGATTAACATATAACAAATTACTTAAAAATTTATTTTCATTTTATACAATGCCAAAGTAATTTATTTTCTAAGGAAAATAAAGTAAGAGAATAGTGCCATGAATGCTAATATGATAAATAATTTCTATTAAGTATAATTTGGTTTGTGTATTTTAAAGTGGTGAAGATACTTTAAAAATTAAGCAACACAATATATTAGACAAAAGATTTTACTTATATATAACATAAAATCAAACAGTGATTAAAAAGTATAAAATGGATAAAAGTTCGAAAATAATACATTATTTTATTACAAACATGGTACAAAGGTAATACGGTAAGTTATGTCTTTGATTTTGTTCTTCTTATTGAATTCTAATGAAAGAGGAAAAGAGTTTCACATAATTCTCAATTTTTTTCAATATTTCGTGGTAGGATTTTAATTCTGATGTCTTTTTCTGGCCTCAATGTCAACTCAAAACTATCAAGAACTTTATCTCTGGGATCTAAGGATTCTAAAGTGTAGTTTCTTAAAAGATGAGAAAGTACTGTCTTTAATTCCATCATGGCAAATCTTTGACCTGCAATATAGTAAAACTTAAATATGTATACTATCTTGAAAAATAAAATAAATTTTATTTGAAATGTAAAAATAAGTAAAATCAACACATATTGGAAATTCCATGTAGTCTCAGAATAAAGAGATAATTTATCTTAGTGCAAATCAGATTTAATAGGAGTATCTATTGAGAATGAAAAGAAATATCAAACAGTTAATAATTTCTCATGGCAAATCATGTATTAGCTTTAGAAAACATAGATAAAATTATCACTCAAATTGTTGTATAATTAGTCCAAGATTTTTTTTATGTTAAATTGGATTAAATTTCTTATCAACAATTCTTAAAAATACTTTTCCAATAAATATTTAGATTGATTGAGAGTACATTATTCTATAAATAAAACAATCATGATTCTGTTCCTGCATTTATACTGAACAAATGAACTGAAAATATTTCCCTAAATTATTTAACAGCAATATATACTATATTTAAAACTACCATAACTTTAATACTTTTCTTTCCATATTTAAAAATTATCTTAAGTTATTATTTCTTAATTTAAAAATAATATGAGTTGAAGTTAGTTTATGTTAGTATGTAACTAAATTTTAAAATTATTAATGTAATTACATAAATCGGATAATTATAATCAATGAAAGTCTTAAGAATCATACATATGTTGCATAAATGCTTACACATGTTTTACCTATGCAATTTCTAGGACCAGCCGAAAAAGGCAGATATGCGTACGGATGACGATTCATGGAATTCTCCGGAGTGAAACGATCGGGATCAAATTTTTCAGGATTTGGAAAAACCTGTTCATTTCTGTGCAGCATGTATGGATGCACAATCAAAGTCGCTTTTGCTGGGATTTGATAACCACCTGAAAATATATGACGATAACATCTTATATAAGATTATTTGTAACATTTTTATTCTTCTAGATGAAGAATAAAAATGAGTAAATTCAAATAAATAATTTTATTTCTATTTATTTGAATTTACTCATTTCGAAACTAACATTTGAAGAAAATGAACATATTAAAAATGAAAATCTCAAAAAATAAACAATGCTTGTATTTATGGTGGGTATCTACAGTATTATTTCCAAAATTTTTTGTAGAAGTGGATTTTAAACAATAACTTTAATGTAGGTAATTTGTGTAGTAGTCATAAAAGTTTTTTTGCGTCTCTTCTTTATATTTAAGTCAGTAATAAGTGTTACAGCACACATAATAGTTAGTTCTAAGTAATGAATAACGTAATGAGAAAAGTATCATTTTGAATAAAGTAATTAAAAGTACCATTTTGAATAAAGTAATTAAAAGTATCATTTTGAATCTAATTGCTGTAGAGCTTTCTTATAAATCTGAAATTCTCAGTTATAAGAGAATATATAAAAATCTTCTAACGATGCCTATGTTTTTTTATTTTAGTAATTTTCAGTGGTGTTGTCGAGCCGGAACGCTTCGGAACGTCGTTCCGGTACTTCCTTTTTGGACAGGAACGCGTTCCGGAAGTTTCTGATAACGAGAATTGGCTGATGTATTGAAAAAAAAATTAAAAAGAAGTGCTGATTTTTTTTTCTAATTTTTGACGAATTTTTATATGTATTATTATAAACAAGGGTTTGAACCGAACCCGAACCAATACAATGTAATAATAAGATTAATAAGTACTACTGTTAGGAAAATATTCTATGCACACTACCTAAGTCAAAGTGTCGATTAAAAAGTGTTTGGCAGGCAGCACATTGAGGCAGCATGCCTCCAATGCGCACCTATCGTTTCCCGGCCGCGTTGCTGCCCGCGAGAGACATGTTGAAAAGTACCACATACTGAAGCGACGGCAGGAAGATCTCATGCGTGCGCCAGATTTAATTTAACATCACCGATGCGATGTATCAATACGTTTAGAGAGAGGAGATTATATTGATACTGGAGGCAAAATAATTCCTGAAGATGTAGAAATCTTAATTCGATACATAAATATTGTACCTTGCTGTTCTGCAGAGTGTGAGCGCGGATTCAGTAATATGAATATTATTTCAAATAAACAAAGAAATAGAATATTAATTGAAAATCTAGCAAATCTTTTATTTATAAAAATGAATGGCCCACCACAACAATTATTTAAACCAGATGATTATGTAAAAACTTGGTTACGGTCTCATCGTTCAGCGGATGACAACAAAACAAGAAAAATTCAACCACAAGATTCTGAACATAATCCTATTTGGAATATTTTATAAAAACCATTAGTGTTTTCATGTATTGTTAAAATATTTATGTAATATTGTTTGAGTATCTACTATGCGTATTTTATAATTTTTTAACTAATTTTTATTAAACGTTCCTATTATTGTAATAAACATATAT
>JAPDSC010147964.1:42656-54817 GCA_026290005.1 Latrodectus geometricus
ATATATATATATATATATATATATATATATATATATATATATACAGAAAATGGGTTTAGTAATTATTTTCGTTTCCTTTCCTTTTTATGCTATATACATGGCCGATCCTATTGGGGGAAATCTCCCCCCCCTGTAGTTAAATTTGGGACATGAGACCGCACAGAGCGGCCTCCTAATTAGGATCGGCCCTGTCTATGTAATTATATATTTGCGTTCCGGTAAAAAAAAAAAATTAACACAACACCACTGGTAATTTTTAAGCATTCATTGTATAATTTATGTATGATTTTAGAATTACCCTATAATATGACGGTAATAGATAATTCATAAAGAACCATAAATCAAACAGTGTTTTCTAGAGTTAGCTTTCGTATTTCTAAAATGTTAATAGGCAGAGGTAAAAAATTACTAAGGTACAGAGCGTCATGAATTTAGAACGAAAAGACTTTTCATTGACATGGTTGTGAAAAATAGAATGGTTAAAACATGCATTTTGTTCTTGGGGATTTCCTATACTGTGACGTCAGGAAATGTGAACATAAAAAGAAAATAGTATCCCCCGGGCTTAACACGACAATGGGTATTGTTTGCGATTCCTTATCCAATGGACTTTGGTTCAAGCTCTGATATTTGCATCTTTGTACTGAATTCAGCATCAACTCAACGCAAATTACACTTAACTTTCGAAATTGTTGCAGTATTCAAATACGTAAGAAACGTCACACCTATTCACTTGAGATGTTTAGAACTAAAGTCTCTAGTACAAAAACCTCGTTGGGTTTCTACTATGTTGAAAGTTATAAACATAGAATGATTTTCCAAAGGTGAGTTTTGTGAGATGGTTTTATTGTACGGTGAATGTGGACGCCAGGCACGATCAGCAACACTATTGTACCGAGAATGTTACCCTGCTGGCCGCATGTTTTTTATAAAACCATCCTATCTGTACTATCTGTTGTAAAATATTTAGGGGAGATCAGATGAGTGAATTTCAGATCGCCAAAGGTAGAACGGCAAGTGCAACAAGATGAAGTACTAGCAAACGTTCTCGCACACCTGAAATACAGTACAAGGCAGATCAGTAAACACTGTGGCCTCTCAAAAAGTCGGATTTGGAAAATCCTACAAGAATCAATCGCTTATCTTTACCGACCAACGCCGCACCAGGTTTTACTGGACTGGGATGTTGAGCGATATTATTCATGGGGTAACTTTGTAATGAATCAGATATAGGTCTAGCCAACTTCTTGACAGATGTAGCGTGGACAGATGAGGCATACTTATCACGCAATGGAGTATACAGTAAGCAACACGTGCATTAGATAACGCTCAAAAATCCTTGGTATTTTACCTATGTTCGGCATCAAAAGCAGTTTGGCATTAACGTTTGGTGTGCAAATTATAATAAAAAGTTGATTGGTCCAATATTTTACGATGGTACATTCACAGAATCCAGTATTTACAAGTGTCGCAGAACGTAATGCCCAATTTTGTGGAGAACTTACCGGTGTTTAATATTAGGAATATATGATTACAATATGACGGAGTGCCTGCTCTAATCTCTAGGGAAGCAGTACCTTGTCTAATAATTCAGGAACCAAATAATTGGGTATGATAATTTCGAAAAATGATCTCTACGTTTGCCTGATCTGACTCCACTGAACTGTTTTCTGTGGGGATATCTAAAACAGCAGGTATATGTGACGTCTTCAGAAATATTGCAGGGCATAAATCTACGCATTACCGAAGATTGTCACAACGTGTCACCATCTATGCTTCAACACGTGTAATGTGAAATTCAAACGAGGATCCAAACATACATTGCAGCTGACGATGCAAAGTTTGAACAGCTTAAATAAAGGTATATTGTTATAAATATCTTCTTTCTTCGATCGTTTGTCCCCTTCGGAATCACGAAAACACAAACCCCTATATTCTTCACATTTATGCCTCTAAACTATCTGTTCTGTTTGAATCGATAATGCTCTAAAACTTTGAAATTCCCTTTTTTTGCCTTGCTTCATGCCATTTTCGAGACATGAAAGCTAATTCCACAATTTTAAACCAGGTGGTGCTGTGAGGGTCTCTTTTGGTAGCATATTTCTGATTTACTATATTTAGACATCATGTTTACAAAAACAGCATTTGCCGTTCTGAAATTAAGAGGGCTACAAGGGATTTTAATAGACATTCTGTATAATTTTTCTTACGAATAATCATATCACCATCTGCTTCCCTTCCAATTATAGGGACTGGAGGATAAATTCTCAAGCTTTCCTGCAACAAAAGTTAAAATTTTCATTTCAAGGGAATACATTTATACCAATATCATATATTATAAAATACCAATATCAAAAATTTCTTAATTTATTTCTTAGCAAGATTTTTAAACTAAAGAATATAATTTTTAAGCTTTTTAAGGAAAGAGTCAAGTTTTTTAAAATACTCAAAATAATGTATTTAGTATAAATAATATATTTAATTTGATAAACAAAATATTATTTATGTTAATCAAAATATATTGGTATCAGGTTCTGTAAAGTATTAACCTTTAATTAATGTGTTACAGCATTTATCTATAATTTAACAATTTCAAGAATACAACAAGTTCAAGAGTACAAAACTTTATATATTAAATGTGCATCTTAATTACATTAAATGTATAAAAAAGGAAGAATATTTGCACAAACACATTATTGTGAACACAAATATATTGCAAATACTTGTATATATTTGTAAATATTTGTATATATATCCATATACAAGTCAAATTTCTTAGAAAATGAAAAAAAAAGTTTTTAAAAGAGAAATATATAGTAAAATTGGTACAAGCATAAACTTTCAAAATACAATATATCCTTCTTACCATTTAATTTCTAATTTCTGTTCAGTAAGAATTTTATTACATTTCTTTCTGAGATAAATTATTAAATCTTCATGTCCCCATGTTCTTCCCATGTTAAAAAAGTAATTTTTTTTTGTTTTTATGGCAAAAGGTTATTTAATTATGCTCAATTTATAGCTTGCATTAATCAGAGATGGTGAAAATCGCGTCCCTAGAAACTTTCTTGAATTAAAGTACTCTCAATGCAATTTTCATATTAAAAACTGGAATTATTTGCCTTACTGTACCTTGATAATGCACTCTAAGTACTTCATATCTTTAAGATCCTCATTTGTGGCTGGCCTTTCTCTGTCATCTCCGAAAATTGCATCTAATTCTTCTTGAGCTTTTGCTTGAATATCTTTATGGAGACCAATTAGGTAACAAGACCAAGTCAAAGACATGGATGTGGTATCATGACCCTAAAATGAGCAGTTTTAAATTAAAGAAAATATATATTATTTTAAGAAAAAAAATGCTTAGAATAATTCGTAACTTACAAATTAGGTGCATATGTTTAAATTGTTTAGTTAATACTTGCCTCAAATGTAAATGTATCGACTTCTTCTCGTACGTTTTCTTCAGTTAAATCCTTTGTTTCGAGATGATGCTCAAGTAATATATCCATCAAAGCTTTCCTTTTTTGTTTGACTTCCTCAGTCTTTTCATTGTCTTTATTCAAAAGCTTCTTTTTCTTTTTTTGAATGACCTAATGATGTAAGCTCAAATGAAAGTGTAAATTATAGTAATAAGTATACATTTTGTTACGCATACTATCATAAATAGTAATTGGAAATTTCAATAAAGTGTAATCGGAAATAGAAGAAATTTTCTAACTTTAAAAATATGTAATAAAAACAAATCTCTTTAACAATTGGATACGTTTCTAAATACAGCATGAGGATGTATCTCAAATAAATTGATTTTACGTTAACATTTGTTAGAGTTTTATGTCTGGCTACGTAATAATTTCAACCAAATATTTTACAATATTTTGAACGAGTGGCTGAGTCTGTATTTCTTTGAAGTTTATTTAGGGGAACAAGCTCATCATTCTGCGCAATAATGCCTACATTAATTGCATTAAGAAGACAACGAATAACACGAAATACACTGTTTACAAAAAATTAAGAAAAAAATCACAAAAATATCAATAGTTCTCCCAAAAATAAGTCTATCTCAATAAAAGTTGAAAATGTTGATAAGTAAAAGGAGCTGAACAACATGACATTAAGTGCAATAGTGGTGCTGCTGTTGGTACATGTCATTTGCGAGGAACATAAAAATGGATATCTCAGAGAGTCTCAGGTGGCAATTGTCGCTGCATGTCTGAGAATAGAAATCTGGTATTGTGAAATTGCAACACTGGTGTGGAGGCATCATTTGACCGATCAATTTTGATGTCAAGCTATTGGATATTATAGGCGGTACAAAGTCTGATAGAGAAGTGGCTAGATGATTGAATGTGAGTCCGCTTGTGACTCATAGACTTTGGCAACAATTTATATCCTCGGATTCGGTATCCAGTAGATTCAACCAAGGGCAGCCGCATGTTACCATGAGTATCATGATCGATATATGATATTATGTTCACGTAAAAATAGAACGGCAATTCTGGATGAACTCAGATACTCCCTCGCTGGAAGCTCCGGAATGTTGGTATCCAGATTAACTGTGCTTCGAAGATTTCACGATCTTGGTCTTTATGTGAAATGATTAGTCACTTCTGTCTCACTCACGTCACATTATAGGCGAGAACATTTGAAATGGGAAGCGTGACCAATGGAGGACTATTTTCTTTACAAATGAATGCAGATTTAACCTTTAAAGCGATAGTAGGCGTGTTTTCATTTGGAGAGAACAGGGCGCTCGTTTTCATACATTAAACACCCGTGAAAGAGATGCACATGGATCAGCCAGAGTCTGTGTTTGGGGTGGTATATCTTTGTTTGGAAGCACGGAACTCCATATCTTGTCCAGTGGAAATGTTAATGATGATAATTATAGAGATGACATTCTGTGTTCTTATGTGCACCCATATGCCGGTCTTATAGGTGATGTATTCGTGCTACAGAATGATAACGCGGGAAACCCATTTGAATGGATGCTCATCTTGAGTAGGAAACAATTCAGTGGATGCTGTGGCCAGCTCGATTATCATTTAACCTAATCGAGCATGTTTAGGATGCTCTAAGCAGACTTGTAGCTGCTCTCAATCTCCCTCCTAGGAGCCTAAGGACACTTTCAACTGCTTATGAAGAGCAATGACTGGCACTTCCTATACATTTAATTGACCGCATAACTAAGAGCATCACATATCGATAACTGCATGTGCTGTATTGCTTCAGGGGGGAGGGGGATCATACCCCATACTAAAAATGCTTTTCCTATACAAAATTTACACCTTCATTTTGTTCACTGTAAACATATTCTAATATAACCTAATCGTCTGGTGATTTCTTTTTATGCTATTTGTTAACTTCTTATGTGTTTTATAAAGTATCTAAATTTCATTAAATTCCACACATAACATTTTGTGTTATCGTGATTCTTGTAATTTCCTTAATTTATGATAATCAATGTAGGGGCGTAATAATGTGATGATCAGGGAACTGTTATGCACACAATTTTAACAGTGACATTTCTGTGATTGCTAGAATGTCCCGTAAGACCCTTTCTATTTGATATTTTTTAAAACACTCACATAAAATATTTTGCTCCTTTTCCCTATCTTATGGGAGAACGTAAATAATAATTACTTATGTATCCTAATGAAGATAACGTGAAAATCTTAACCTTTTATTTTGACAAACAGATATTAAATATGTTAATTTCAAACTCAGTTAATGCAATTTAACCAAAAATAATGCAATAAAAATAGCATAACTATTAAAAATATTTTAATATATGTTATTAAATTGATATTAAAATATAATAATATAAATATATTTATTAAATATTATAATATTTAAAAAAAATTTTAATATTTTTATTCAAGTAATTGTAACTTTTATTTACAGCCATTTTTAAATGGTGTTGTTGATGATAATTATAAAAGTATTAATACATGCAAAATAGGAATAATTTCAGTTATAAAGTCTACTATTTATTTTCAGCACTGTTTATAGTTACGCTGCAACTAGTGTGAGATGTTCAATAAAAGTTTAAGTATGCATAGTATTACAAATTTATAAATAATATCGTATTCGTCTCAAATTCTTTCAGGCAGATCTGAAATATGTGAGTTTTAACAGAAATTATGCATTCTACGTTAAAAAAAGGGCATTTCAAATGATTTGGCGACACTTTGGCGAGATTCTTGGAATCATGGCGAACAATAGATATTTTTGGAAAAATCCCCAACTGAAGCTCGAGGACCAACATTAAGGAAGATTGCCTAGAACCCCCAGAAACTTGGCGAACCTCGTAGATTTTCCAGCTATTTCAGCCATATCAAGGGGCGGTATTTCAGGCATAAATACCGCCCCTTGATATAAAAGAAGTTAGTGATGACGATCAAGACTGAGTGCTCATTTTGTGCTTAGAGGCTGTTGTCTGTCTAAGGTGTTAGAGACTTCTGTGATTGGAAGCTGTTTCCAGCATTGGAACAGAGTAACTGTGAATTCTACAGTTGAAATTTCCCGTATCTCGTTGAGATTTCAAAGAATAAAATTCTTGTGATTTTTAATGGATTGTTTTATTGATTTTTAGTCAAAACGAACCCCGAAGCACGGTACAGCAGAATAGTTTTGTAATATATAAAAATATATTGTAGAGTACTCTGAGAGTTCGATCTAAAACTCTAAGATGAACATTCATTAATTGGTGCTGATTTAGAGCTATATATATAACAAAAACATATACGAATTATTTTTTTTAATATAAATTTTTGAAAAATGTGTGAAAAAATAATACTTACAGATCTAGTGAAATTATGCAGCAATTTAAGGTCTTTTTTGATTTTTCTTCCGTAAGTTAAAAAATAAGTAAAATCAAACCAACTCCACATACTGAAAATCCTTATCGGGACAGCATCGGAAATTCTGATAAAAGAGAAAACAAATTTATTTAAATTATGATAGTAGTTCAGAGTTAATATAACAAAGATTTTTAATCAAAAATATAGTATTTAAAAATTACGAATAATTTAAACCGATTAATGAAACCTAAAAATAATGAAATGTTTAATTAGGAGTAATTTAAAAAATCTTAAAACGTCTAATAATCTCTACAAAAGACTGGTGCCTTAAGCAGAGAATATAATTGAAGATTAACAGTGTGGCTTCCCTAGAGACGGATCAACAATTGAACAATCTTCAACATCGAACAAATAATGGAAAAAAAACCAAGGGATTTAGAATCGACAATTACCATCTTTTTATTGATTAGATAAACAGGAAACTGGTTTAAATACCATGAGAGAATTTAAAATTCTGAAAAAATTGTTAACTTGGTAGAAAAGACTTTTACACAGACTAAGTTAGAAAATAAAACAATGTCCTAATCATCCTGTCCAATCCTTTTCCAATATCATAATATTCTGTTTTTATTAAGCTTGATATAAAATACATAAAAGTCAAGTTAATACTATATTATTGACGTATAAAGGGTTACTTTTGCATTAATTTTATTTAATTATTGGGATTATTTAATGTAACATTGTTCCACAGAATCAAATAAAAATTATTTATCTATATTTGCATTCAATACCTGCACATGAAAGAGGAATGATATAACATACAAGTAATCTTTTATTTAGTTTAACTAATTTACAATCGGCGTACCACTATGAAAGACATCAATTTGCACCTTCTATTTTTCTTACTACCTACAATGGGAAAACTAAAGACCAAAGCCTGATTTTATTTATGGAAAATTCAAATATTTTCAGTAATTTTCAGTAAGGTTTCTATAAAAAAAAATTAATCGTGACCCTCTCATCAACATTACCAACATCATTTATGCCCATAAATCACCTAAATTACACATGGCCCTGATAAAGGGACATTTCGTCTCAATCTTTTATCAACAAACTACCCATAAATCATTAGAAACCTACTTATTAGCCCTTTAGAAGAAAAAACAGACATTTTACATCTAATAGTGGCATAACGAGGAAGTAATCAAAAGTTGGATACCTTTAGGATTCCTGCAGTAGTTCCATATTCAAGATTTTAGTGGCTATACCCTTGAAATTTGACTGGTTTAATAAAAGTAAAGATCTGAATGCAAAAGTCAATGTACATCTGCAAGCTTTTGCAGATGATTTAAACATTTTCGTGATGATACAACAATAGTGATTGTTGTATCAGCAAGAAATTGAAAACAAATTTTGAAAAGTGGTGATTAAAGCTCTTGGTCTGTTCTAATCGGAGATATATGATTTCAACATCGAAAAATCGTATGATAAAAGAAAATTTCCCCTAATAGCTGAGTTACAACGAAGGCCAAAATTTCTCTTGGCGATTGACTAAAAAAGGCAGATACCATCAAATTGTTGGGCATCACATTTGATAAACAGTTAAATATCCATCAAATTAAAAGCATACACAGTGAAACAAAGTCATTAATCATTATGAAAAACTTAAAAGAATTGCTAGTAGCTGGTGGGGATCCTCAAATTCCAAACAGTATTATTTAAAACTGAAAGAAAGAATGCATTTGCATGGAGTAGAGCTATTTGAGGAACTTCATTCTTTGCCAAGTTATCAATAAAGCTCAATTTAGTGACCAAATATTTCTTCTCAACACCACAGAACAGTTTCGTATTACAACAGAAATTCTACCATTATAAAAAGCCATTAATCAAGGTAAGCAACATCAATTTACCTTTACAATATGATCTGATAACCAAGCTTGTATTAAATCAATTTCTAAACCCTACCAGCAAAATCCCTATTGTGGAATCCATTCAAAATAATTTTATCTTATTTTCTCGCATATTAAAACTAGTTAGGTTAAAGGCCTTGTGGGAAATGCAAGTAATGAAAGAGCAGACTAAGTACTAAAAATATTGCCATCTCAGAACGAAAACACAAGCATACTTCTCTTGCGATGCTCAATAAAAGCAAGCAAGTGCTCAATAAAAACCTGGGTAATGAAGAATTAGCAAGAATACTGAAGCAATGGTAATACAAACTGTTCTATCTTTGGTTCAGAACTTAATGTTTCTATGCACCCCCTGCATTGGTTCAGAAACAAGATACTTTTCTTCACTGGCCATGGGCCTTTTCCCACTT
Organism: Latrodectus geometricus; assembly: GCA_026290005.1. NCBI lineage: Eukaryota > Metazoa > Arthropoda > Arachnida > Araneae > Theridiidae > Latrodectus > Latrodectus geometricus. The sequence goes on from JAPDSC010147964.1 coordinate 51,780, forward strand.
ATTTTAAGCCAAAAGGATGGTTAGATTGCCTGTGATTTTTTGGCCCTCAAGAATCCTTGACACAATGCCATTTGAATTTTTTCTTTGAGAAATCTTAAAGAATATCGCCTACAAGAAGAAAATTCAGAATGTTATGACTCATATAGATCAAGATTTCAGAGCTTTCAATAGACTCTGTGGATGCCGACATGATTGTTCGTTCCTACTACAAATTTAAATATCGAAAACTCAATATTCTTTGTGCGACAAACGACACACAACTGGAAATCCACTGACGAAAGCTATGTACCTTTTGAGTCTATCGAACCATTAGTGTTATGAAATTTAAATTATTATTAGTTTATGAATTATTCAACATAAGCATAAGTCCAACATTTTATAGACAACCCGTAAAGGGATTTCAGACATGTTCTAGAATAATGATTCAACAATAATGATTATTCCTACATATTATAATTTGTTTACTCATGAACTGGATTAGAGTAAGATTTTTTGAAATATCTATGTAAAATATCTATATGATAAAAAGTTTATATTCTTGTTTATCGTTAAAAAAAGGAAAATATCCAGTTATGACGATGAGTTTCACAAATAAATATCATTAATTTGCGTGTATGCACAAACCATTTCTTTTCATAAGAAACGAAAACAATTCACAGATAGTAGTGAACAGTAACAATTTATATCCTTTTGGTTTTATTAGCGCAGCCTTAGAAATATAGATATTTATAAATATGATTTTAAAGTTTGAGATTTTTTATTTAATACACAATTAATCGTGCAATTACTATATGAAAAAGATTCCTTTAACGTAAAAGCGAATTGTAATGTTATTTTTTTAGAATAAAACACCTTTGAGAAAATACGTAAAAATTTTATTTTACTTTTACGTTAAAAATCATTAGATACAACTTACGAAGCCACAGCTCTCACGTAATCCGAAGAGCTATTCTCTTGAGCATTGATGTTTACTCCCAAAGTTGTTTCTAAAAAAAAATAAATATATTGTTTTAGGGCTGAAGCAAGTAGAATTTTTTTTTAAATATCTGAAAACGTTTGCTAAATAAAAAAAAGTCCATGCTCAAGTAACTAATAAAGAATTTACTTTTGAATCACTTATATCTTAATATTAGACATTTAAAAAAAAGAATTTTACTGAGAACATGCTTTCATATTTGTATATAAAAAGGTCAAGACCCTCATTTTATAACTGACTAAGCATAAAAATGATTCCATTAATTGATATTACTTAATAATGGCGAAAAACAAGTAAATTTTGACTTTTGAATAATATTAAGTTATTTTAAAATAAATAAATAATGTTTTCTTAATCATTTAAAAATATTTGCTTAGTTACGTTTTATAGAATCAAAACTGTAAATAAATATATATTTTTTATGAATTCAAATTTCGATAAACTACTTAACTTTTCATAAAATAACTATGATTTATTAAAATATAGGGATACTTTTTTTAACAAGGGTTTCCTTTATTTGATAATGTAAATAAATAAGCTATTATCTTATTCACTCTCTATTACAACTTTGATACAAAAATGTTGCTTACCGCAAATTATGTCTAAACTGCAAAGGGTTAATGGAGTCACAATGTTTGTAAAATCTTTTGTTGTTTCTTTTTCTAAAATTTTCACAAGTTGCAGAGATTTTTTGTTGATGACAGGAAGAAAATCTTTTAAAATATCGAAATGAAATGCAGGAGTCAGAAGCTTTCGACGAGATCTCCATTTTTTACCATGGCTATGCAAATAAAAATAAGCAATTTAAACTGTTTTATTATACTTATGGAACATCTGGAAATGAACTTATTTCGATTAGTGCTGATTACAATTAGTGCCTATAAAAATTACAAAAATTTCTAACATTTTGAAAATATCTTGTTATTTGTGAGTTTACAGAGTTAGGATGAAATATTCATTTTTATAGATGTGTCAAATGGAATGAAATTTGAAAAATCGAAAAATTCTGTAGCATTGCGCGTGAGGATTTAATACAAAAAAAATGTAATTTAACTTTATTAATTTTAGTTTCTTCATAATCTCGAGAGTTATGCATACTTATAAGTCAAGAACTTTTTGATACATATATAACTTCATCAATTAAAATTTTATAAGATACGAAAAGAGGAAAATTTTACCTTGTGAGAAGCCCTGTTCCTAGCCAACAATGAAGGAAATTATATAACCAGCCTTTTTTCATAACCTTTGTTCCACTTAACAGTTCCTAAAATTATAAATTTGATTTCTTCGACGCACTTCTTGAAAAATTATAAATATTTTCAAAACATTTCTTAAAAACGGGATTTTTTAAAATTTATTTTTATTGATAACTGAATAAAAACATTATCTCTCTGAGCACCTAGGAATATCTCACTGGGTCTGTAAATACAACAAATGTATTACATAACATTTTAAAAATAAATCATGAGATGAAAAAAAAATACAAGAGAGAAAAAACAAGATATAAAAGAAAAAAAAGGAGAAGTTAAATTACAAAATAGATAAATTTTGAAAATGTGATTTGTGACACGAAATAATATTGTAGAATAAGTTCTTTTCTTGTGACGGCACATAAAATTATCGAATTATTTATATGTTGTATATATCTGATAAATACTTTGTAATACAAAATTTTTTTCAGTATTTTTATTAAATACAGTAATTCAAATGTTAATGTTGAAAATTTTAAAAAGGCATGATGACATAAAGTTCAGTTGATATTTAATATGAATATATTTCAAACAAACTTCTTTTTATGATAAATATTTTATTAAAGACAGTTAAAATTATTTTCAAAGATACTTGCTGAAGTTCAAAATCGTATTTGAATAGATATCAATAAATGTTATCGTTAAAATTTAAATCGTAAAAAAACTTTAGAAATATCGTGATGTTGTTGACATTTCAAAGTACAGTGATCAAAGTTAAAAATGATAATTAGCAAATAAAATCTCTGGAAGAATCCTAAATTTTAAATGCATTTACGAAAGATAATAATAAACAGATATTGCAAAAGTATATT
>JAPDSC010147964.1:54917-76169 GCA_026290005.1 Latrodectus geometricus
TATATATATATATATATATATATATATATATATATATATATATTAAGTAAGTTACATTAAAAGGATAAAGATAAAACAATAAAGAAACAATACAATTTACAATCAAAAAGACAAATTCAAGAAAAACAATAAAATATAATTATGGAAAGAGCATAGGGACCACGTCTTCATCAGTTCATCAGGAGGGAGATGGTCAGCTATGCAAAATAGACATCCTTTTCTGACAAACACGAAAGACAAAGGTTTAAAAATATTCGTGGTATTCCCCCCGAAGAGTGTCTCTATAGGAAGAAAATACTACAATATCAACATTTGAAATAAATGGAAAAAGTAATACATTGAAAATGAGCAATATAATGAATAGGCAAATGATTGTTGGATTTAACATCAAAATTTTATGATTTTAAATAATTGTATAAGTAGATTTCGGATAAATATTTTTCCTTATACAATGAAATTTTTTACTGTTTCTCTTTTTTTAGCAATAACTAAGGAAGGAATAAGACTATATTAAGTATTTTATTATGTAAATGCTATAAATGTATTTGAATACACGATAAGTTAATGCATTTTAAGTGAGTAAGTGATCTCTGTATTTTATTTTCAAAAAGTTTGATAACAATAAGGCAATTACTTTTTCACTTCTTCTAGTAGTTGATAAATATATGTTTAGTAAAAGATGCTTTTTCAAATGACTTATTTCTTTCAAATTCATGGCTTTATAATTTAAATATATATAAATTTTAAATTGAAAAGTGTTAGTTTCAATTTGAAGAGAAAGAATGAATGAACGAAGAAGAAATTACAATGGGGCTCACACTACCTTTAGAAGTAATATGTTTGACTCTGATAATTACGCAGTATTTCATTTCGATAAGAAGTGAGAGCCACTGATCTTAATATACTGCTGAGAGTTTCATGATATGAGGTGAGTTGAGACCAAATGCAAATGCTTATAAGAAAAGAAAGAGCAACTCTTTAAAGTATACCAAATTTGTTCAAAAGGGTTAAGTTGATACAGTTGATAGCTTCATGATATGAGATGAGAAAACTTAATGTACTTAATTGTTTTGCTGAAAGCAGTTACAAACGTTAAGAGACTGGGAACTTGCTTTGTTGTCCAAAGTAAGAAATCATAATATAAGTACTACATTAAAAAACATTCATCTATTGACATGAGAACTCAGTTATACTTAAAAAAACACGGAGATACACCTAAACACCCCAAATATCTTTACTGTTTCCTCAATAAGAATCACTTTCAAAGATAATCAACGGAAAGATGCCACAGAATCAAAGATAAACTTTTCAATGGTTTAAACAAATCAAATAATATCCTCCCCCTTGTCTACATTAGACTTTTTACGAGGTCGCGTGAACACCAAATGATTATGGTGAGATAGGATTTACCGTCTTATTTTGTGAAGCAAGCTGTTTACCCAGGAAAATAAATTATTATTTCCTAGTCATCATGACTATTAATCGCAATAAAATTCACAAATGAAGTTATCATTTGTGACATTACTAATATTTCTAGTTATTTTTATCAGATCATTTAGAATTTATTGTTGTCTTCCAGAATTAGAAAACCAAGAAATAGACAGGGTAATAACAAACGACACTTTCTGTGTCGTGAATAAAAATAGATCTAAGACAACATTAAGATCGAAACTAAACGCAATAAATACGTATACAACGCAAATAAATCAGCACAGATACAGTGAGATAATAGTACAATCAATTAACAGGCTGTACAAATAATTTAATTATTAAATTTAATTTGACTATTTGCTATATATTTCTTTCAGGGTTGGTATTTTTCTCCATATTTATAATATAATAAACCAATATAATAAATAAATTTTGCAACTTTAAATATTTAATAAATTTTAATAATTTTTCAGTTTTTTAAATTTTAGTTTGAATTAACATTAAATCTAACAGCATCTTAGATTACTTTTGTGAAATCTTCTATATATAGAGAATATGGATACCAGGTTTCAAAACGAAAGGGTTTTAGTTGACTTATTTATTCTATTCATTTATTTACTTTAGTACAAATATTGATCATCTTGGTTTTTATTGTATCAAGTGATATTTAACTAAATTTCCTTTGTATTGAATAAGTAGGTTACCTTCCTTTATAACTTAAGTTTACTTTCTTATCGTTTCTTAAGGGTGTGGTCAGCATTAAGAGGATGATTATTTGAAAACACCAAGTGCTAGATATACATTTTTTTCATGCAAGTTTGTAAAGGTTTAACGATTTTCCTCTCTTGCAACGTGTGAGGTTGGTTCACCTTCAATGAGAATTCCTCCACGAAGGTTACACACACCGAAAGTTTATAACTGCACTCAACCATGTGGTGCATAATCGCCTGGCCAATTTCAGACGCCTAAGTTTCGTACTAGTTAATAGTTCTTCTTTAGACTTTTCCGAAAAAATACGACGTAAAAGAATTTGTAGAATGGCTGGCCAAAATTTCTGATCCATCGAAATTTTCAAAGTTTTATTTTATGCTTTTATCACATGACACAGTTTGATTAGGCTATTATGATTCTACTATTTAAAGAATAGCAATTCAATTCAAATTATCTTTCATAAAAACATATGCTGATTTTTTATTGATCACCTTATTTTTGTCCCTTAAATTAAATTGTCTCTTTCTGATCAAAAATAAAGTGATCAAAAAGAGACAATTTGATTAAAAATTAGGTGATCAAAAATTTCCTTTTTCATATAAATAATTATATTAAAAATTGGAAAATAATAGAAAAATGTTCTGACCAGGAATAAAGTTTTACAAAATAATTTTTAAACATATTTTTTTCTTAAAAAAGGAGAATTTTAACAATATTCTAGTAAAAACAAAATATACTTTAAGAAATATAAAGTTAAGAAAAAGATTACACAATTTAATAAATTGAAGTTCACGTTTAGAAATAAAATCTCTTTGAAAACCCTTTCCAGTAAATGGATTGTTTAACATTTTCAGCTAAAATTAGAATATTTAACATGAAATGGAATAACAATTAATATGCTGTTTAATATTGAAAGTTACAAAACTAAATTTTTTACTTCTACTGCTTCTGGTGAATTTAAAGCTATGAAAGGAAAATAGAAAATCCAGCTGCAAAATATTTCTTCTTTCTTAAATAAATGATAGAAGGCCTTTTGCATTTCCAGGAAATCTGTAAAGAGTAAATTAAAATTGAATGCATATTAATTCAAGCGTTTAATGTTTAATGTAACATTCAACAGAGAGAAAAATTTCTTTGCCGGCTAATAAATTTTACACACTTTTAATGCAAATTATTAATTTATAACAAATAACAACCATAAAGAAAAATGTTTTTATAAATAATACAAAGAGAAATTATCTAAATTACTAAATAATTTTAAAAGCCTTATTACAGTGTTTATAGGATATTGATAGTCTAATCCCATAGTGCATAGATTCAACCAAAAAGATAAGTTGACTGTTAAAACTAGTTGAGAAAGATGAAACCTACCTTTGAAATATTGCAAGCTTGGATATTTGTTAGTTAGGGATATAGATCTTGTGTTTTATAACGCATTCTATCCATAAATTTAGTACTTAGTTCAGATCAGCAACATTACGATGTGATTGTAGCTGATTCTTGAACATGATTCACAGATGCACAAAAGATGTAATGACCTTAGTAGTGAAGTTATTATATAAAAAATAAAAAGAAAATTTAGAAACATATCGATCATTACAGTACGGAGCAAATGTTTTTAATAAGTATTCCAGAATGATAAGCTCAAGAAATCAAAAACATGGGAATAGGTTGTTGTTAATATTACCTCATGCCGGTACAGATTTTATACGCTAGATAAGCATGACGCGTTGTCCCTAAAGAACGCATTCTAAAAATTATGGTAGGTACAGTTATCATTTTTGAATGTAAATATATACAAAGATAATAAAGGTTTATGGTAAGTGAGTATGGTGATTGAACCATCATCCCAAAAACCCTTCTTCTCTAAAAAAATCAATATTTCAACTTTGTTAATGATATTTACAGTTACTTTGTATCCACGATAAAACGTAGACTCAACAGCAGACCATCCAAAAGCACCTTATTGGCTATTAGAAATGTAATGATTCATACGTCAAGTGAAATGACATTATGAAAGGTCTACAGAATAATACAGCATCGCCTTTAAAATTATATTACAGGAATATGTTTTGACGGCCTTTACTTGTGCGAACGACATTGTCAGATGATCGTGCTCGATGCTGTGGTAGCTGTCAGTGCACAATCTTCAATCAAATAATGTGCTATTTGCAGTTTTCAGCATAGTGAAACAAGCGTATATTTAGGATAGTAAATCTTATAACAAATGGTAAAAATTAGTCTGTTGCATTATTAATTTATTTTTTCCTTGTTCTCCATAATAAATCTGCTAGAAGCACTCCAGATATTAATACAATAATCAAATTCGTTATAATACCTTTATGAGTACTTCTCCAAAAAATAATTTTGCCAATGATGGATTAAATTACAGCTGATGGCAATTTTTTCTGATTTAAGCAATACTGAATGCACTCATGAAATGTTCGTCCAAACTGAAATCTATAACCATTTGTTTCAATAACTATTCAGATGAGGGATCAAGGAATTAAAATATTTCACAGTTGATGAATTTTTTTGACGCTTGCGTTTTAATTTATTGATTTTAAAAAAAGTCAATCTTTGGAAAGGGTTGAAATGAAATGTGTAAAATGCACTCTCGAGCTTTTAGACATTCATATATATTTCATTTTGCTATTTGCTATTTTTGAAGTTGATAAACTTCAATCAATGTTTTTATATCATTTTGAAAGAATGCAGAAAGTAATTATAGATATTATTCTAGAATTTATTGTTTAAATGGAAATTTACATTAATTTATGACTGAATAATATCACAATTTATTTTGGCTATGTCTGTGAATTTGTAATATAATAATTTGGAAAATTAAAATAAATTATTTCCTTCTTAAAAAAAACGACAATTTCGGTAGCATGTTATACGACACAAAGAGTCTGCCCTCAAAATATTAATATGAAAGATTTGAAAAAATATTTTTAATAATTAAAAAAAATGAGGTCTTAGAACGAACTATAGAATGTTGTGTGCACAATTTTCTTATTTTTTTTTTTTTTTTTTAAAAACTCATTCACATTTGCAAACAGTATCTTTCTTTATTAATAACATTTATACTAATTGTAATTTTCTTAATATTTATTATTACTTTGATTAAGGATTTGTGCTATACTTAAGAAATTAAGACCAAAAATCTTAATTTCTGACCTTAATATTCAGTTTCATTACATAAAGCTGTGTTTTTTAGAGGTAGAAAATATTGATTTTTTGAAATTGACATTGTCGAATTGATTTTAAGTTTATTCAAAATATTTGTCGTATATCAATAAGCAATTCTAAAGTACGACAATTCAATTTGCATTTTAAATCCTACCGGAGATGAAATGCCAATAGATTATTTATTGTAATAAGCATATAGTTAAATTTAAAAATGAAATAGAATAAATTTAAATATCGGTATAACAGACTCAAAAATTAGTCGCTACTTTTATTTCTCAGTAAAAATGTTTCAGAAAATTATTTATATTAGAGAGGTGTTTTTAGTCCCGTTTCTTTATGTTTACAATTATTAAAAACATTAATCATATTAAAAAATGCACTTTACAATTAAATTTTCATTCAGCCAAAAATATGAAATTGATTAGTAATGAAATTTAAATTTACCAAGCTATATAATTTTACTTCAAATACTTTAATATATTGAAATAAAATTTAATGTATTTTGCTTTATCGGATCCATGATATAAACCACTAGCGAATTCATTTTATTTTCTGTTGATATAATTAAGTTTTCAGAACATAGAAATTAACATTTGGTTGCTTAATGTTAAATTTATTTGCTACTTGCTGAACTATTACTTTACAATTGGATGTATCAACTCTGAAAACTCTGCCAATCTTAACATTTGTTTTTTTTTTTAAAAAGTGTTAAAATTAATATCTATTGACAAATGAGTTATGAATTTAATGTTAAATTAATGTTGGTATTTTAAAAGTTTTTTCCCTTTTATTTTGTTTATTTAAGATAAATTTTTATCAATAATCAATTTTTTTAAATTCTCTCATATAGAAATAATCAAATGCGAATTAGCTCGTCATGTAATTGTAATTTAATGATGGTGATAATTTTAATACCTGATAAGTATTTCAATATCTTTGTTTCACAAGATACTAAACAACAGAAGATTTTATTTATATTCTACTTGAAATATTAAGGCAATATTTATTTATACGAAATGAAAACACATTTCCAAAGATTAATATTATTTATTTTCATTCTAATTTTTCTCAAAAAAACATAAAATAAATGTTTCTTAATATTTTGCTAAGGAAAATGTTATTTACTTATAAATATAATGTGTTTATTTATTTATGCCAAAAATTATCTACTATATAATCATTGCATTTCAAAAATATAATCTGTAAATTTAAAAATAAAATATGTACTAATTATATATTTTTTGCTTATTATCTGATTTCTCCCTTTACATTCTTTCTCTCTCTCTCTCTCTCTATCCAATCAAACTTCTATACATAAAATGCAATTTTGAGCAATATCTGTTTAAATTTATAAAAAAGATTTTGTCTTTTCTATTTACTGAAAAAATAAAAAATGTTTTTATGAATATTCTTCTAAGATAAATTCATTACTTTATTTTATTTTGAAGTATAATATCATGAAAACATAGCTTTCCATAATCGAAATTTTCTTACTAAGGGAAAATGTAATAATTAAAATTATAAGTGAAACTATTAGAGTTTTTTAATTTTATATACCAATAAAGATTATATTGAGAGCAAGAACATTTCATTATAATTTAACTAAAATATTTACTTCATAATCTATGTAAACAAATGAAAATTATACTTACATGTTGTTGGTGAATGTCCATTCCATCCTGTTTTACTGTAATTAAAAGGAAACAAATAGAAATGTCCAGCCACATTCATGAAATTTAATTTCAATGAAGGAATAGCTTCATTATATTTCTGACGCCATTTAGTAAGTTTAAATAAATTATAAACTAAAAGTATTACAACTACTAATATAAAAATTTCCTGCAAATGAATTATATTTGTCTGTTTTAGCAGCATGTTTATATTTTTCTGCTGCACTACTGTGACTTCTATACTAAATGTTTTCTTAGCTGTAAGTATTGCGAGAAAAATATGTCACTATTCATAAAGAATATCCATTTATATTTGGCTTTAAACTTTAAAATGTTAGATAACTCCAAAGACCATTGTCATTTTATCGAAAGATAAAAGATAAAGATTTTAAGTATGCAAATCTCGCCTAATTTGACTCACAGTTACGTCATATTCAAGATTATATTATACACGATAATTTGTTTGAGCTATTAGGAAATTATACGTTTAAAATATGATAAAACAATAAGATTTAAAATATCTCTTCATTTAATGTTTCTCGTCTATTTCAAATGAAAGAAACATCCTTTTATTGATATTTTATGACAAACATTTTCAGGAATAACAGAAATAAACTTATATTATACAGGAAACGTTACATTTATAAACACAAGTTTTCATTAAATATTTCATTTCTAGTTTTGATGCATTGCTTCAAGACTGTTGTTTTTTGCTGCCTTCTTTTAATTCAATGACCCTTGGAATACAGGAAGTTGCTTTTATAACGCACCCAATTTCTTTTTAATGAATAAGCAGGAAGAATCGCTGTTCAAAAATTTGCTTAATAAATTATTAAATAATTTGTATCACAATTTATTTAATAATTTAATAAGTAATTTCATGATCTTTAAATCAGTTTTTATTAGTTTAATAAATGATTTTGAAAGATCTATAATCACAATAACACAAGTAGGAAATAAAAGCCAGGGAAAGCTTTATTAAAATATTTCATAATATTTAAAATCAAATACAAAAAAATGCCTATATTAGAGACATAATATGATATAATGTATTTGCTGAAAACAAAGATGTGATTTTTCACTGTTTCACCCTATTTATGGAATTATTTATTTTTTAGCTATAAAATCATAACCATAATATAGGAATATATTTACTAATATAGTTTTCCTACTTTTAGTTCTAAAAGAAGAAGAAAAAATTCTAAACTTACTTTGTGCAAATATATTTTTTCTATTTACTTATTAGAATAAATTTACTTATAAAAAAATTTACTTATTAGAAGAAATTAAATTACAGTTGAATCTAGTAATCTTTTTTTTTTTAAGTCTGATGTTCTTTATATTAATGAGTTTATTACTTGATTTTCAATATATCTTTTAAATTTATTTTTAAAACCAAATTGAATTTTGAAAATCCAATTGATTTTTGTGATGACTTAATAAATAATGAAATTAATTTTTCTTTGTACGATTTTTATTCAAAATAATTGGTATCATTATCTTTTTCTTGAAGCAACTTGAAAGCACTGTCGAGAGGAAATCCTTTAAAGTTTTGAAATTCACATTTCGTGTATTGTTAAGAGCAATCTTTGAATGTGAATCAGTATTTATTCTTTTTACTGAGATTTCAAAAACAAAATTAAAATTATTTAAAATACCAAAAGTAATAATATTTCTAAAAAAATTCCGTTTTCTGCCTTCTCATAAAGATTTTATATTTCTAAAGAAGTGATAAGTACTTTTCTTTCATGTTCAATGAAAAGAAATAAAATGTGACAATTGCCAGCATTTTTTGACATCTAAAGAAATCGAATATGCGTTGAAGTATAGGAAAGCGGTAGTTGCGCTTTTGCTTTCAATAAGTCAATTAAATTAAAAGACATTAAGCAAACCAAATTACTTTCCTAACTTGATTTTAAAGATATATTGATACACTTATTACTACTTACACCCTAACTTGATTTTAAGGATGTACTGATACACTTATTATACTTTTTACACCTTAACTTGATATAAAGGATACATTGATAGAGTATATACTGTATTCCTTTGGGTATTTTACCCCTATGTTGAGGAGTATCAACAAATTAAGCTTATTATTTGAAGAAATTAAAAAAAAAAGTTTGACTTCTTTCAAATCATAAACTAAGAATTATTTAACAATGGAATAATATATAAAAAAAGATTTTCTTATTAGAAGAATAAGTCCTGTGATTAAAATAAATTACATAAATCATATTAAAATAGCTTATAAATTTATATTCCTGAAGTTGTTTTGATATCGTACAAGACATAATTTTTTGAGATTTCGTCAAAATTTTAGAAATTAAAATTTAAGAAACATGACTTAAGAATTTGGAAGCTGTGTTTTACGTGTTTTCATTTCAAACAATATTTTACAGCAATGTAGAAGTAAATTTATTTTCTAATGGCAGTCAATTGGGTGATTAACTCTTCACCACAACAAGGCTGGAAACCGCTACTCATTTATCCGGTGGGCACCTGTGAACCACGTCACGGAGGCGAGTAGCATTACCCCCGGTCACACTCCCACACACCCGTTTAGAGGGCAGGCCACCTTCATCCATCATCTGAAGAAAGGACAAAAAACACAAAGAAAGAGAAAGTACATCCATGACCGAGCCAGGATTCAAACCCAGGTCCTCCCCATTCGTAGTCAGGTACGCTAATCACTAGACAAGTTGGGCGGCGCAATGTAGAAATAAGTTAGCCAGAAAATGTGATTAATTTAAAATTAGAGAAATATCATTAATTTGTGCAAAAAGTTCCTACTTCTAAAAATATAGTTTTTGTAAATGTATGGAGTTGTTAGAACTGTTCAAAATTTTAAGCCAAAATCAAATAATGAATCATATTCCTAGAAATAATTTTTTTAATAAAATACTCGAACATCAAAATATATATCAAGAGAAATATTTGTAAATAAAAGGAGTAAATACAATCAAATGTATTTGAAAGTGAGAATTTGACAATTAGTTTAATGTTATTTATAATTAAGGTAATAAATACTTAATTTTAAGATATTATAAGAAACAATATTTAAATAGAATAAAAAATCAAACCAAATTTGCTCATTCATGCAATATTACCACAGGTAATAAAACAAATATTATTTGTTGTTTCTTGAAATTTTGAATTAATTGTAACTATATGAAAAATTAAAATAGTATTTAATTTTAGTTCTTTTTAAAAAATCTTGAATACTTATTATATATTGTTGTGTAAATGAAGTTTGTTATCTTATTGTTTTTGAAATTTAAAAGTTCACACAGCATTCAGATGTTGATTGATGAAATATTTTACAAATAAAGAATTAATTTTAATAAGTTTTATTAAAAAAGAGTGAGTATAAAATGCAATTCTTACATAAAAATTGTAAGATCGTTTTACCACTATCACATTGATAAAGCTTATGGCGTTGGTACATGTTTTAATTTGAGTACATGTTATTGAATTCTTTTTATGTTTGAACTTTCTTACATTTAACTTGTCAGTCTACTTCTTCATGCAAAGTATTCAGTGAATCATTTATTTTCGCATATACTTGTAATTTATTCTTGTACATTTACTTATTTTATGATATACTACTTTCTGCCACATTAACGTAAATTATTTGATTAAACAAATTTAAAATAAAAGTATCTTCATGATCATATCAGTAACTACTCTGCTGGCCACCGTAATGCAACACCATGAAGGAAGCATGCAAATAACATGAAATTTACAACATACAATAGCGAATATGAGGTATGCAAACGATTAAAATTTCAGCACAGACGCACATCATGCGCGCCTGTGGCGCCATCTTAAAAAGGTATTTAAGGCTTGAAGATTTCGACAATTTCAAATTCGGCAACTTCTTGTAATTAAAAAAAAAAAAAAAAAACGATCATTTATGCCTTGTAGAAATTAGCGATCATTTTTGGATCAACTATCTGAATTTGGCAGAGGAAGGACAGTGGCCTACCTAGATTATGAATATCTTTCAGGGAAATCGGTAGTCGTGTTGGTCGAAAACAAACAACTGTAATGCGGATAAGTGATCCTTGGATGCAGAAGTATGAGGGACCGATGTGTTCGATCGCATCCACTTCAGTGCACCACTTCAAGTGACGACAGGCAAATTGTGCGGACGACGGATCACTAAACCACATCACGAACCATAGCACAACACATTCAGTCTGTAACGCATCATCCAGTGTTGCGCGTACCATTTGACGCCGATTACAGCAGAGTAGTCTGTCCGCAAGGGGTCCATTGCTCGTCTACCCATGACCCATAACAATAGACGTCTCCGCCGCAAATGGTGCGATGAAAGAAGGATGTGGACGGCAGAACGGAATGAAATTGTCTTAACTGACAATTCACATTTCTGTCTGCAACACCACGATAGTCACATTTGAGTCTGGAGACACCGTGGAGAGAGTATGCTGAACAGTTGTATTATACACGGCCACACTGGTCCTGCACCGGGTATTATGGTATGGAGCTGTATTGGATATTACTCTCGCATTCTTCTTGTACGCATTGCTGGTACTTAAAACAGCCAGTGGTACATCTCCGTGGTGTTGGAGCCAGTTGTCCTTCCTTAACTTACCAACAACCATATTTCAACAGGATAATGTGCGAACACATGTGGCACGCATTGTCCAAGGGTTCTTCGTCAATTGCGAGATTAAATTGCCACCATGGCTGTCTAGCTCTCCGGAACTTTCGCCGATAGAAAACTTGTGTTCCATTTTTTCTCAACGATTGACCTAGATTATTACCCCAGCTGTCACACCAAATCAACTTTGGCAACGTGTGGAAGCTGCTTGGTCTGCTGTACCCCAAGAACACATACAAAGTCTCTTTGAATCAATGCCGAGGCATGTGGTAGCGGTGATCTCCAACAATGGAGGCTACTCTGGTTTGGGCTGATTTTGGCAGAAAGTACTCTTCAGAGAATTCTATAAATTTAATCAGTTGATACTTGTTCAACATATTATCTACAGAATAAATTTGGTTTTGATGTCTCATGTTTTTCTTGGTGTTGCAATTCGGGTGGCCAGCAGTGTAATTTGACACTATGAAATCATTCAATAAATGTTACAAGAGAAATTCTTTATAATTAATAATACTATTACTTTGTTTATTTTCCTTTTAAACATTGGTCAAATTGTCTAAATCATTTTCAATTGAAAATGTCATAAAAGAATAGCACTACGAATAATAATTTGATAAATTTCATTAATGAAATATAAAATCAATGGCTTGTGTATGTTCGTATTTGTTTTTAAAGTGTTGATACTTCAAAAATCAGTTTAAACAAGATATTCATTAAAAAATTTTATTTTCATATTACATGAACATACGTCGAACATAAACGAACATACGAATAAAAAAGTAAAAAATGGATAAACGTCTGAAAATAACGCTTTTTCTTTGAAACAAGTTTCAAACGTAATATAATTAGTCACATTATTTGATTCTGCTCATTTTTAAGAACTGTTTTTAATTCTCAATTTCCTTAATGTTTCGTGGCCGAATTTTAATCCTGATGTCTTTTGTTGGCTTTAATGTAATCTCAACACGAGGAAGAACTTTATCTCTGGGATCTAAGGATTCTAACGTGTAATTTCTCAAAATATGAGAAAGTACAGTCTTTAATTCCATCATGGCAAATCTTTGACCTGCAATGTAGAAAATTTTTAAAATATTAAAACTTTTCTGAAAAAATCATCAACAAATTAATGTTTTTTGAAATTTGAAATTAAGTTAAATGAAAACATAAGATATTTTACTGAAAATTCCATTTTAATAGGAGCATCTATTGAGAATGTAATACAGTAGACTCAGTAATAAGTCACATCAAACTATAATTTAACTTTAGATGCAGAATAATTTATCACTTCTATTGTTAACTAGGCAAAGGATTTTTTTTAATCTTAAATTGGATTAAATCTGTAACTAAGAAATCTTAAAAATACTTTTCTCATAAATATTTTTATTGGTTGTAGACTTTATGAATATAACATCTCGATTCTTCTTCAGTATTTTTATTGTACTAAAGAATCGAAATTTTTCTTTAAATAATTTAATTGTGCAAAATACATACCATATTCAAAAACATTATAGAATAATTTGAATAAATTTTTCCACTTTTTAATGTTAAGAAATGCTGTAATTTGAAAATAATTAGAGTTGAAGTTTATTAAATTTCTTATGTAAATAAATTTTAACATAATCAACGTAAAATCATCGTAAGTTTTAAATATAAAATATAAATAAAATAATTGTAAGTTTTAAATATAAAATATAAATAAAATAATTGTAAGTTTTAAATATAAAATATAAATAAAATAATTGTAAGTTTTAAATATAAAGAAATTACACAAATACTTGTACATATTTTACCTATGCAATTTCTAGGACCAGCCGAAAAGGGCAGATATGCAAACGGATGACGATTCATCGAATTCTCTGGACTGAAACGATCTGGATCAAAATGCTCAGGATTTGGAAAAAACTTTTCATTTCTGTGTAGCATATATGGAAACACAGACAGAGTCGCATTTTCTGGAATAGGATAACCACCTGAAAACATATGATGATAGCATCTATTTCTAACATTACTTATTATATTTTTATTATTCTAGATGTTCGGATGAAGATATAGTATTTTCTATTGCTTGGATATTTTATAATTTCATTACGACCATTATTTAATAGAGAAATTTATACTCATTTCAAAATCACCTTTTGAATAAAGTAAGCAAATTAAATATTAATACTGCAAAAAAATAATCATTTCTTGTAATTTTTAGTGAAAAATCTTTATTAATTTGCATAGAAATTATTATATTCAAAAGTTTTGAAGAAGGGGATTTTAGACAAAAAGTTTAATGAGGGTAATATGTGAGGAATTCATTGGAGCTTTCTGCATCTCTTCCGTACAAAATAGTTGTTTTAATTCTCAAATAAGTTTTCAAATAAACATGATAGTTAATTCTTAATAATAAGTAACGTCTTACTTATTTTTATATTAAAAAATAAATTCCATCTAGATTCAAGCAATTTTTAAATCATGTTTTTATCAAAAAGTATAGTTTAAAATGTCATTTTTAATATTCAATTGCCTTAAAGGTATCATATAAGAGACTCAATCAGATAAATATTTATGGAATTATGCTGCCAATAAAATAATTAAGTTTAATCTAAGAGTTTAATCCTTTATTGCATGATTAGTGAATAATTTTAGAATTGTCCTAAGATGGTGATATAAACTATCAATCATGTCAAACAAATATTTCTAATTAAAATGATGAAGTTTAAAAATGTTATGTTATTCCTTATAAAAACATGCTGGATATTCTCTTTTTATAATCTCGTGTTAGGTTAAAATATGTTCGCTTTTATTTTGGTGATTCAATTTTACTATGAATTCAGCAGCAAATATATTTTAAGCTTGTTTAAAAATATACTATTCATTAAAATTCATAGTAAAAATACTTTTAAATATTCATTGAGGTACAGATATTTATCGCAAATGTTCTGTATTCCCAAATTCGGCAAAAATGTTTTACTGAAAATTTTTATCATAGGAAAAAATAACAACGGTTTTCTATAAAATATTTTTACGTGTACTCCAATGCAGATACATTCCTTTATATCGAAACAGATTGCGTATGCGTTATTATTATTATTTTTCAATCTATCCGATTTGAAGATGGGACCAAAATTATTGGTGTGAATGAATGTTAAATTTCTCATGAACATGCCTAAAATTTGCCTTCTTTTAGTATTTTGCTATTGGCTAACGGCAACAGCTGATTGTGACAATAGTCATTAGCTTTCTATACATTGGATCTTGGTTTAAAAATAGAAGCAATATTATTGGTGTGAAGGAATATTATATTTCTTATTAACATCTCTAAAATTTTTTTAGAATATTTTTTTTCTAGTTTGAGCTAATAATCTATTCTGCCGCTTCTAAATAAGGAAAAAAAACCCACATTAACAGACACAGAAGATTTTTGTTCTTTCCAAATGATGATTTTGTTTTGGGTGTCAGCTTTGAGAGAATCGGTATAGTAACATACATATAAACGTATAATTAAACACCAAATAAAATATTTAATAAATTAATCAGGAGGCTTTATTACAATTAATATCCTTGGAAAAGATATCAATGTAAGTGATAGTTGAAATGTATTCATTGCAGTTCTAGGGAAGAACATTTATTCTAAATCATATTAAAAATTTTTTTAATATTAATTACGAATACATAAAGATAATCAAACATTCGCTTAATAAGTTGCAGTGGAATGGATTCCTGTTCCTTTTTGTAGCATATACAGAAATAAAAAAGACAATTTTTTGCCCAAGATAGGAAAGACTATTCTACAAGCCACTAATAGTTTTTGCAAAATCAAAAGCCATGATAATCATATGGTTTTTCACTTTGCAAAAAGTTTAATTAAATTATACCTTAAAAGGAGGTTTTCTTCCTATTTTTCAAGTAAAGTGAAGGAAAAGGCCTAGATTTTTATTATCCAGCAGTCGTGGTTTTTCTTAACCTTATCACAGAGGCAAACTTTGCCGAATGTCCATCTTTTGCAAATTTGATTCAAAGGCATTTTTGGTTACTTTCTCTGTAATTCCAACACAAATATGTTACATATAGTAATATAAATCAAAGAAAAATGTCTTGGGTGTTTCACTGGTTCAAAGCTAGTTAATCTAGATTTTTTTCATGTTGTAGTCATGGCTTTATTTAATCTTTTGACGGGGCAAAACAGTCTGAAAGCATATATATTTAAAATTTGATTTAAAAACTCATCCATTTGCACTTTTTGTAACTCTGAATGATAGAAGGATAAAGAGCATATTGACAAATGTAATGCATTGATATCTCATAATTCGGTTGTTCTTAATTATTTGTAAGCAAGATCAAAATTAATATCTTAGTTGCCAAATGTCTGGCATTTGTATAAATAAATTTTAGAAAATTAATGTAAAAACATGTTTCCTCTTTCTGTAGATTCTTTTGCATAATTTTAAAACTATAAAATTGTGAAGTCCTCATTTCACATTTTCCCCCTTTCAAGCAATATTATGTCTAAGTAAGTAAAACTAGCAAAAAGCGTATCACGAATTTTGATCTAGTTTGAAAACAATTTAAAAAATACAGATAAATAACATAAAATTATATACTTAAACACATAATAGATTAAATATGGTTTCTTTATGTGTTAATTTTCAGGAATGAAGAAAAATCTAGGAAAAAGCAATCTGATTCAGTAGAATTTAGTGAAGTTTAATATATAAAAAGAGGGGAAAAGTAACCAGAAACATTTGTAGAATAAAAACGAAATAAAATTTAAAAACAACTGTCAAAACACTGTAGCAATTTAGAAATAAACTTCATGCATAAATTAACACAATATATAAATAAATTTAACGTAAAGTAATCTCAATATGGAATATAAGCCACCAAAAATGCAATAAAACACTTATAAACGATTTAAACTTACACGATAACATCTTAAAAATTGCATGAAAAATACGAACTCAAATATATTAGTTTAAAGAACCTTTCTTACAAATAGTCATATCACTATCTGCTTGCCTTGCATAATAAAGCGCTGGTGGGTAAATCCTCAAACTTTCCTGCAATAAAAGTCAATATCTTCACTTTATGGATTGGATTTTAAACATATATGGAAACTAACTTAAATATTTTAATTTTTAATTTCTATTAATATTTATAATTGAATATATAAAATTTACAAATAATTATTTATAACAAGATTTAATATTCGTTGTATAGATTTCCTTTCCTGCATTAAGTTTTACGAATTTTTGTAAAAAAAAAAACCTCATAAAAAAGTTTATAAACTATTTGTGAGGAAGTAAACGGATTAGTGATATTCAGATTTAATATTTGATATTGAGTGATATAAAGTGTAAAAAAAAGTGATATTGAGATTTATAAAAAAATAAAATAAAAGTGATATTGAGATTTATAAGCCAATTAAGTTTCCTTAACTACTTTATTCATGTAACAAAAGATACAAAAGATATTCTGATTTCTGCTTATTTTTTGCGTTTCAGTTCAATATGGCACATTTTAATTTCACCGAAAATATTCGGTCCTCATTATATTAGATACATTTCAAAAATTTTAAATAAAAAATATTTATTATAGCTAGTTTATAATTTTTGTTGGAATTAGGAAATTAATCATTGAATATTTAATGTTTTTTCGGTAATCATTCAAATTATTTTATTAAATTAAGTACTTTCTATTTTAAAGAATAATTAATAGAAAGCATCCTTATTTTAATTTTTTTCTGATTTAAGTGTGATTTTAATTTGATATGTATGTAATTAAATGATTATAAAATAAGTTGAATGTACTTTTTACTTAACATACTAGTATAATGGACATATCTGTTCCCTTTCTATATCATATTAAAGGAAGAAAAGTTGCGAAGAAGACTTACATTTACTCAGTAGTTTTCATTTTATTATATACAATTGATAAATGCTAACATCTTGAAATTTTAATTAATAAACAGATTTTGTTTTATAAGAATGGATGAGTCCAAATCGTCAAAATGAAATGCTCCAATGTCAAATTTGAATTAAATGTAGTTGAAAACTCTAGATTTTGTTTTAACATACCTTTATAATGCACTCTAAGTATTTCATATCATTAAGATCATCCTTTGTAACATGCCTTTTGTAATCATCTCCGAAAATAGCATCTAATTCTTCTTGAGCTTTTGTTTGAATGTCTTTATGGAGACCAATGAGGTAACAAGTCCAAGTCAAAGCCATGGATGTAGTATCATGGCCCTAAAATGAGCAATTTTAAATTAAGAGGAAAATATCTCATTTTTTTAAGAAAAATAATTTCTAAGAATAGTTCGTAATTTACAAATTAGGTGCATGTTTAAACTTGCTTAAATAATACTTGCACCAAATGTAAATGTATCGACTTCTTCTCGCACGTTTTCTTCAGTTAAATCTTTTGTTTCGAGATGATGCTCAAGTAATATATCCATCAAAGCTTTCCTTTTGTGTTTGACTTCCTCAGTCTTTTCATTGTCTTTATTCAAAAGCTTCTTTTTCTTTTCGTGAATGACCTAATGATGACATTAAGTTAATCAGAAATAGTACTTTAGTTATAAGTATGCATATATTTGCGTATAATATCTTAAATCATAATTTAAAATTTTAATTAAATGTAATCAGAGTTAGAAGAAATATTTCAGTAATAAAAATATTTAATAAAAGAAAACTTCTTTAAAAATTACATACTTTTTTATAAACTGAATTGCATTTTGAATTATTTGATTTTACGTTAACATTTATTAAAACTACTACGATACATAATAATTTCAAAAAAATCATATTTTATTATGCTAGGAATAATTGTCTGAGTATGTATTTCTTTGAAGTATATTTAGTGAAACACACACATCATTCTGTGCATTAACCCCTGAATTAGTTACATTAAGAAACGACAAATAGATTTAGATTTATAAATGGGACCAGTGGGGAATTGCTATGGACAAAATATTAGCATTGGCAGTACTCTAATTACTAGAGTATCGCCTGAAGCCTTTTCTATTAGATATTTTTGACTCTATCATGTAATAGTTTATGTCGGATTTTGCTATTTTACAATAGAACGTTCTTATAGGTTAATTGTATATGCACCCTAATGAAGATAATGTGAAAATCTTAAGCATTCATTCTGTCTTTTATCCAAAGCAGAAATAATGTAGCTTTAAGAGAACAGATTTCGAACGTGTTGAATTCAAACTCAGTCTATGCAACGTAACCAAAATAATATAAATATTAACCTGATAAGAATATCAACTAAAATATTATCACAATCATTAATTAATTGAATCGCAAAATTAAAAATTAATTCTAAAAGCATACACAGTTTCATGCAAATGAGGTATTGTTTAAGAAAATAAATGTGAGACTAGACCTTATTTATTTAAATAATATGCATATTTCTTACAAGGAACTTTTGTTTAACAAAAAGTTTAGGAAAATATTTCTGCTTTAGAGGTAATGTGTTATTAAAATATTTCAATTCTTCCCTGGCCAATAGAAAGACGAATGTTTCTTAGAATGCAAGGTAAAATATTTAATCCTTCGTAGAAATATTTCCCCACATAAGAAAACACAAGTTTTAATTTTGAGTTTTTATTACATAGTTGTGCTGATTTTAAACCTTCATTTACTTAATTTTTAATATAATTGATAGGATCTTCATCGAATATCAAGTTTTATAAGAGGGAAGAGGCATTCTCTGACTCTGTCTGAGTTTTTAGTTCCATGATATTTACTGTATTATTTGAATTTTTGTAGCTACATATTTCTATTATATTTGAATTTGCAAAGATTTACTTTATTTATTGATATGAAGGACACAAAGGTATTATAATTGATATGATCTTTATCAAATATCAAGTGAAAAGTTTTATGGGTGAAGTGTGGCATGAAGTGTGAAAGCTTTCTGATATTGGAATTCGCAAAAATATATTCTATTTATTGACATGAAGGACACAAAGAAAAATCTAACACTAACAGCATAATAAGTACGCACTCAATAATAAGATCACTTTGTGAATCCATAAGTAAATATTTCATTTTCTCAAGAAGTAAACAAAACACATTGATTCATGTTTTCTTTTATTTTTTCTTTGTTATTTTCTATTATTGCAATTGCTTTAATTTATTAAAGTTGAAAGGTTTAAATATGGCATTTATATAATTATATTCCATGCATTTTTTTATACCGTTATTGAAGCATAGTTTATATATAACGCAATATAATATTCTTTTTTCAACATGTCACAAATCTGAAAATTTCAAACTCTTCTGTAAGGGATTTCTTTTTTTTGTAAATGCACAAATATTGTTATTTGTGCAACTTTTCCTTTTAATATATTAAAAATATTCTTATGAATAAAATACTTTTGATTAAAAATTTTATGTAAAATTTTAGTTTAATTAGAGCAACAGACTTTGAAATTCACTAATTAAATTTTATAGCCTATTTCAAGAATTCACGTATTCTTTAAACTACATGGAAACAACCCTTACAATACATAATTTTCGTTATAAGGACAGTTCCTTGAACATCTTTTCCTATATCCCTATCATAATTTTGTGGGGGAATTGGTTGTTATTTCGCAAGCACTCTTTTCAGACAATAATATACATCAACACTATTTCTGTATTCATTAGGCAAGACACGCAGAACTAAATGCCATGTCCTTTAGTTCTGCATGTCTGAATAACATGTCATATGGTTCTATTATCATCCAATTATTTTTGTAAAACAGCTACTTTTATAGGAGCTATAAATATTTAAAATAATGTACAGTTATGTATTTATTTTGTTCTCCCCCTTTTCATTCTCGTTTAATTCTATCTGTGGGATCACTAGCAAATACTTTAAAAGAATAGTTATTCAATAGAGCTTATAAGGAATACGTGTTTCAGATACCAGGTAAATCTGTGTAGACAGTTGCCAAACGTATTATATATCCTCTTTCACACCATTATTGTGTCAGCAAGTAACGCTTTCAGCAATACAGTTTCTTAAGCGGGTGACAAAATATATATATTAAAATTTCTTACCAATTTGTCGAGGTTTGCAGTGTAATTATATTTTCTTTATTTAAGATTTTTGTAACTCTTTTATGAACTATTTCATTCGGTTTGATATTTTATGGATTCTGCACTGGAAGACAAATTCAGTCTAGACATGTACTTAAAATATATTTCAAACTATTAGAAATAGCTCAAGAGAAAATTGAATAGAAGATAAAAGCAGTAATCCTTCAAATTGTCATTAGTGAAATTACATATTTACAAAAAATTAAAGAAAACAACATTTTTGCTGTTACGATTTGAACAGTTAATACTAAAATTATATAACTTATGTATATTTTTAGTATTAAGTGTTTTTTTGATTAGTTAACAAGCACAATTTATTGGAGTTGCCTTTTCTGTAGGAATTATTGCTACTAGAATAGAGTAATGCACTCCATGTGTATCTACCTGCACTCAAAAGCAGTTGTTTCTACAATACGAAATCGATACACATTTTTCACTTTTAAATATTCAAATTAATTTAGGTTATCAAATAACTGCATTTATTTTGCTTTAAAATAAATCTCAACAAATTTTTCATTTTAATAAAGTTTTTTTT
>JAPDSC010147964.1:76179-91229 GCA_026290005.1 Latrodectus geometricus
TTTAAAATAAATCTCAACAAATTTTTCATTTTAATAAAGTTTTTTTTCAAAGAAAGAAGTATTCTTTCCTTTTAGACTTTTTTAAGGGATCAAGAATTGACTAAATATTTAAACTCATTGAATTTTAACTTTCGAATTCAGAAGAGTTCAAGAAATTAATTGGTGTTTTCTGCTTAGTAATAGATAAATAATTTTTTTACTTAAATTTTTGTTTATATTTGCGCACATACTTAATTTTGCTTTCTATTCAAAAATTAAATATTTTCCTTTTCATTAATAATTCATAAGGAGGGAGAAATTTTATTAAGAGGGTGTGTGTGTAAAATAAATTTGTAAATATTAATTAAAGTTTCTGAAATATGTAACGTTTTTCACAAAATTCTAATTTCATCAAGAAATTAGAAAATTTTTGAAGAGAATCCAAACACATTTATCGTTATGCTTGATGAGTCGCATTTTAAAATTGAATTCTTATCGTTAATACTTATCACAGAAATGACCTGTTTAAAAATATTGTTCATTATTTTATTCGTGAATTTTATAATATCAATAACTTGTCCTGAATAATTCAAGTTTTTAATATCAAACATGAAAGAAACCTAATTTTTATTTAGCACCGAAACCAAATGATTTTGTCAATAATAATTTTAAAAATATTGATGAGGGAAAAATAGGAATAGTTTCACAGTTATAATGTTTGCTGTTTATTTCTAACATTTTTCTTAATTTAAATAAAAATAGTATGAGATGTTCAACAAACAGGATGGATTATACATAGATTAGTTTTGTTAATAAATAAAAATGCACTGTATAATATTCTGAGAATTTGATCTAAAACTCTAAGATAGACATTTATCAATAGATTCTTAAATATATGCAACAAAAATAATTTACTAATTATTGTTTTTTAATATCTATTATATATTTAGAAAATGAAGGAATGCAAGAGAAATAATTCTTACCGACGTAGTGAAATCATGCAGTAATTTAAGATCTTTTTTAATAGCTCTTCCATCCGTTAAAAAATAAATAAAATCAAAGAAACCCCACATGCTGTAAAACCTCTTTGTAAGAGCGTCAGAAACTCTGTGGAAACAAATTAATAAAAAATGTGACAGTTATTCGAAATATAATATAATAAGTTTTTAATTGGAAATATACTATTTAAAATTTTGAATTATTTAACTGGCTTAATGAAACTTTGAAAAAAAGAAATTCTTTCATTAGGTGTAACTTTAAAAAAATTAAGACGTCTCACATACTATAGAACAATCACTAAAGCATTTAATGAAATTGAAAATTATAGTCTGGCTCCAATAGAAACAGATCAACAATTGAACAAGTCTACAATATCAGCCAAATATTATAAAAATCCAGGGAATTTATAATCGACAATCACCATCTATTTATTGATTTAAAAGCAGTATATGACTCGAAAAACAGGAAAATGGTTTAAATACCATGAGGCAATTTAACATTTATTAAGAGATAGTTAACTTTGTAAAGTGGCTTTAGCACGGACCAAAATAAAAGACATTAGAAGACACAGATAATTTAAGGTGCATAACAGTTAATGTGTCGGAACCCATCACCATCATAAATGGTATAAGACAAGGTGATGCCTTGATCTGAATTTTCTTTAACCTTGCACTGTAGAAAATAATTAGAGATGCAAATTTAAACTTAAGAGGAAGAACTATCTTCAACAAATCTGTACAAATACTTTCATATTCTGATGATATCAATATCATAGCCACCTAAATCACTAAAACAGACATTCTTTTATGTGGAAACTGAAGATTCTGAAATGAATCTATACATTAACCGAACAAAAAGTAAATGTATACCATGTTTAAAATCAGAATATTAGCTTTCTTTCTTGAAATAAACAAATATAGATTTGAGGTATTAGTGAGATTAATTCATTTAGGTCTGAAATTAGTTCACACAGAAATACATCTACTGAAATGCAATAAGGAATTGTGCATGAAAATCTTCAGAAGCATTTTTAGGGGTTTAGGGGTATATATATATATATATATATATATATATATATATAAATTAATATTATTCGAGTTTAAAAGCTAAGGTGTGTTGGACACTATTAGAATTAATGACTACAAATCACAAAAAATGGCATCAATAATTGGTGTTGGAAAAACAGAATAGCCAAAACTTATATAGCTAGCCTGTATTGAAAATGATTTAAAATCTTTAAAAATTATAGATTGGATCAAAGATAGGGCTGCCTGGTTTGAATTATAAGGAAAGCTAGGGCTCATCCTGGGCTGTTATGCCACTGAAGAAGAAGAGATCGGGGAAATGAAGATATTATGATTGATGGTTATGTTAAAATGACATACTAATCTATCATATAAATCAATTTATAGTGATGGAAATAAAGTAATGATGATTAATAGGTATATAGAAATATGACATTCTTTGTGCATTTTTATAAAATATAAACTATGTAAAAAATGTGTCAATTGAAAAAAATGCTGCAGTCATATGAGAGAGCAATTTTCTTGTTAGAAAACTGAACATAAAATGACACAACAGGTACAAAAATGTCATTTATCCTAAAACATTGCCTTATGTAAAAGCAGTGGGAATGTAGTTATTTTATTTACTATAACAGGTGTTCTGACTTAAAACTTTTTAAAATTTCATATGGTGGTAGTCTTTAATTTTGTAATTTTGCTTGGAGCACGAGTTGGGTTTTATGTTTGATTAATCCTGTGAGGACCCAAAGAGGTTTCATTTTTACTTTTTATTCATAGCGCAGACGTCAACGACAAGCAAGAAGCGTAGACAAAGTGAAAAGAAAGAATTACATATTCGGAGAGCTATTAGCACCATTTATGATATAATGGGGAAGATGCAACAGCGTGCTTGACATTTTATTCTACGTGATTTTCATTTGATAAGAAGAACGATGACATTAATAAAGTACCATCGTTCCTAGTTCTTTGAATAGCTATTTCCTAGAAAGATGGTCCTGATTCCATGGCCATTCAGATCCCTTAATTTAACATGACTGAAATTTTTTTCTTTGAGAATTTATGAACACCCCCGTTTAAAGGAGAGAAATTTAAAATATCAATGACACAAAAGTTAAGATTTCATCTGTAGTAGACTTTTTACATGCAGACGAGATTATCTGCACCTGCTACGCATTTGAAGACTGTTTTAATGTTCTTCCTGGAAGATGTATATGGCAAGTTAATTGACGAAAGCTGTGGAATTCTAACGAATCATTAGTGTTGTTAACATAAAATTTTCTTTATCAGCTTATGAACTATTTAACATATATTAAACTTTTTATACAAACCTTCAGTATAGGTTTCAGAACTGTTCCAGAATAATGAACAAATAATAAGTGAATAATGCCATATGTATTGATTTATTTACCTGTATCTTGGATTAGATTGTAAGATTCTTTAAATAAGAGGACGCATTCTTATTTATTATTTAAAGAGAAATATATTTATTCATAATGATGAGTTTCCTAAATAAATACCATTAATTTGCGTGCACGTACTAACCATTCTTTTAATGAAGAACAAGAAGGGAGATAGGACTAAAATAATAATAATTTATTTGTTTTTGGTTTTATCAACATTGTTATATATATATATATATATATATATATATATACAAAATATGGATCAATTACTGTATGAAAAGGATTTTTTTTAAAGTAAAAGTGAATTATATTGATTTTTTGCTAATGAAATCCCACTAAATAATTTTTACATTTAAAAATTGCTTACGAAGCTACAGCTCTCACATAATCCGAAGAGCTATTCTCTTGAGCATTGATGTTGACTCCCAAAGTTGTTTCTGAAAGAAAGGAAAAAGGTTTTAGTTCTGAAACAATTAGACATTTTTTTAAAAAAAGTATCTAAATAAGTTTGATAAATAAAAAAAAAATTCTGATATTTGTAATTACATTTTCCAATTTATTATTAAAATTTCTTACATATGACTTCATATTTGTTAATATATTTCTTTTGATTCATTAATCGTTTAATATTTGTGTAAAATGAATGCTGAAATAATACAGGCGATTCAAATGAATGGTTACTATAAAAAAATTTCTTTTGTATATAATTTAAGTTGTAATGGTTTATTTTATTCATTATATTTTTATCTATAGTGAAATAATTAGAATTTATTTTATAAAGTTCTATTACTAAATATTTTAAATATTTAATTGCATTGTATTTTTTATACAAAAAAATTAGACAATAAATTGGTCTAAAACAATGTTTTACAAGAATTTTATTTAAAAAAATTTAAATGATATCTTAACTACCAAAATTAATAAAATAAATTTAATTTATTATTTTAAACACAATATTACTATTGTAATGTAATATTATTAACATAATTTCACATTTATTTAAATATTCTTTCAACATGAAAGTGAAAACTTCTCCATAAGAAAAATTTACTAATGAAGAATGTACATGAAGAATGTGAAAAACAAGCAAATTTTGGCCTTTGAATAATATCAAGTTATTGTAAAATAAAATAAAAATTACTTACTCTTACAAAATTTAATTATTCATGCAATTAAAAATAAATATATATTATATTTTGGAATTAAAATTTCTATAAACCAGCTTAATTTTTTAAAAATGTATCAATTAATATTTCTTGTGGATACTTGTTAAATATAACAGTTTGCTCTTACTAATGTAAAAAAACAAACTATTATATTTTTCATCCTTAATTAGAACTTCAACACAAGAATGTTACTTACCGCAAATTATGTCTAAGCTGCAAAGTGTTAATGGAGTCACGATGTTTGTAAAATCCTTTGTTGTTTCTTTTCCTAAAATTTCCACGAGTTGCCTTGATTTCTCGTTGATGACTGGCAGAAAATCTTTTAAGATATCGAAATGAAATGCCGGAGTCAGTAGCTTTCGACGAGATTTCCACTTTTTACCATGGCTATAGAAAGAAAAATAAAAAATTAAACTAGTTTATTATAATTATGGAACAGGAATAAACTTATTTCATTATATATAACTGCTGTTTTCTCTAAACAAAAGCAAAATATATTTAAATTAGAGGTCCTACAGAATACGTGATTATAAAAGTATTTTACCCATTAGAAATATTGCCAACATATAAGAAAAACTTAACCTTTGTGACTTTACATATTTAGGATAAAATATCATCATCTTTATAGCTATGTCAGTTGGTATCAAATTTGAAAATTCGAAAATTTTAGAAATATTGCGCTTGGGGCTATAATATCAAAAAAATATGTAATTTAATTTATTCATTTTGATTTCATCTTAAACTCTAGAATTATACATGCATATAAGTCAAGAACTCTTTATTGCATACCAGACTTCATCAATGAAAGTTTAACAAAGTATAAAAGGAAAATGTTACCTTGTGAGAAGCCCTGTTCCTAGCCAACAATGAACCAAATTATAGAACCAGCTTTTTTTCATAGCCTTTGTTCCATTTAGTAGTTCCTAAAATTAATTTAAAATATCCTATATATATATATATATATATATAGGTTATTTTTTATATGACTACACATATAATTAATGAATGATTTTTAATATTTTGTATATAAATGATAAATATTTTGTAATACAATTTTTTTTTAGTTTTTTCATTAAATAAAATAATTTAAATAAAAATGCTGGAAATTTTAGGAAGCCATGATGACATCAAAATCAGATGCTATTTAAACAGAATATATTTCAAACAATCTTCAATATTAAGGTTATTATATTCATTTGCGTAAAGACAACTAAAATTCATTTTAACAACACTTGCTGAGGCTCAAAAATATTATTTGTTTAAATACTATTTTTGATATCAATGTAGGCTATCGTTGAAATTTAAATCGGAAATATCTTTAAAATTTTTCCGATGTTATCGACATTTCAAAGTTCAGAGACCAAAGTCTCAACTAGATTTGTCAAATTTAAATACATTCGGAAAGACAATGATAAGAAAAAGTATTCAAGAAGAATTTTACATAATAGAAGACATATATATTACTTTCTTTAGAGCTATATTTTCAAATTATACGTAAAAATGGTAAAAATAATATTTACATTGGAAAAGTTATGTGACTCGAAACGTAAATGCTTCTATTTTCTTTTAAGAATCGAAGTAAAAAAAAATATTCCACCCACATTTAGTTATTTTAAAAAACATTTCGCGCATTTAAAATGGAATTTTTTTCATGTGGCTTTATTTAATTTAAATTCCATTTCAATTCAGAAGTTGCTGAATATTAAATAAAACGCAAAAAAATAAAAAAAATAAACAACGAAAATTTATTTCATTAAAAAGTTGTGAATTATATTGATTGTTTAACAACTTTATTGATGTATTTAACGCCAAAGTTTTATGGTATTAAATAATTGTAAATAGATTTAGTGTAAATATTTTTCCTTATACGACGCTACTTTTTTTACTTCTTCTCATTCTTTTATAAAATTTAAGAAAGGAATAAGATTGTAAGATTTTTTACTATGTAAATGTGTTTAAAGACAGTATAAGTTAATGTATTTATATGTGAAGAAATCATTAATGCATTATATTTTCAAAAAGCTTGATTACACTATATTAGAAATACTTTTTTTAAAAATTTTTATTATAACTAAACATATTTTTAGTAAAAGATTGTTCAGTGTTTAATTTTTAAAAAGTTTTGTTTACATGAAGCATAAGATAATTATTATGTTTCAAACTTTATCTAAAAACATCAATGAATGAATTGGCTTTTTGTTTTTAAAATTCATTCCGCTATTTTCATTATTTTTCAACTAACTAGTATTCATAGTAATTAAACATACTTAGAAATTTGACAATATTAATATATTTGTTTAAATTAGATAATATTTATATATTAATAATTTAAACTATTGAATACTCAATATAATTTTAAGTAATTTATTTCTCATAAATTTTATTGAAATTATTTTATATAAATATTTTTTAGATTTTTGAACATCACGTCAGAAGTTCAATGTAATACATTGAATGTAAATTTATTCCAGAAATTTTTTTATTTTTCTAAAGATAAATATATTTGTAAACTTTTTAAAATATTAATGAAAAAAACAAAGATATATTTTATTTTATAATAAAAACAATATGAATAAGAAATTTCATATCGTTTAAAATTTTTAAGATTTAATTTATGTAATGTTTAATTATAAATAGCACACACAAATTTCATAAGTTTGAAAGCATTTAAACATAAATATCAAGCTCTATATATTTAAAGTAATATTGAAAATATTATAAAAATTTTTTAAAACTTATGTTCAAGTTTGCTATAAGATGTGAGAGTCACACCCTCTAATTGCTTGATAAAACTTATATGAGATGAATTGAGACGAAGTAAAAATGTTTAAAAGAAAATAAAAAGAGCAATTCTTAAAATATGCCAAATGCCAATATGCTTTGTTCAAAAAAGATTAAGGTCAAATAATCGAAAACGCAATGAATGGAATTGTTTTTGTTAAAAGCTGTTGTAAGCAATAAGAGATATTGGGGGGCTATAGTTATTTTGCAAAGAAGGAAATCATAATATAGATACAACATTAGAAAATGTTCATCTACTGACATGAGAACACCCATTTACACTTAGAAAAATGTAATACATCTTAACATTAAAAACATTTTCTTTGTTTTCTCAATAGTTAACTTTCAAAGATATTTAAAGGAAAGTTGTTATCTAATCAAATATAATTTGTTCAATGTTTTCTACAAATCAAAAATAATGTTCTATTCCATGTCTACTTTGAACTTTTAGCGACGTCATGTGAGCACAGGACATATTGCCTTATTTTGTGGGTCATGGAGTCAGGAAAATTAGATCTTTCTTATTTTTTCTAATCTACATTGGTACATAACAAATAAAGCTATCATTCGTGATCTTACTAATATTTCTAGTTATTTTTATCAGATAAAGTAAAAATTATATTGCAATTTTTTAGAATTAGAAAACAAAAAATAACTAGTATAACAATATGTCACACTTTGAGAGTCATGAAAAGAAATATATATAGCCTTAAGACCAAAAATCCAGATTTAGAGAATATATCGCAAATATATTAGTATTGATCTAGTGATACAATAAAATTAAAAAGCCTTACAAATACTATTAAATTTAATTTGACTACTTGCAATTTTTAGTTTCATGTTTGATATTTTTTCTTACTCCTATAAGAGAAATATAATTATTTACATTTCAGATATTTAATAAGTTTTAATAAATCTTCAGGTTCACTTATCCAATAAAAAAGTAATAAAAAGGTTTTGGAGCTACATAAATCTAAAAACATCTTAAATTACTTTTGTCAAGTCTCTGTGTACACATAACATGTGGGTACCAGATTTCTAGTGGTTACAACAGGAGAAGGCTTTAGTTGACATCGATTTTTATTCCATTAATTTATTTGCTAGTACAAATATTGATCCTCAATGTTTTTGGGACATCCGGTGATCTTTCATTAAATTTCCTGGATATAGAATATATAGTTCACCTTCCTTTAATTACAGGACTGATATAGTTTGTCTTCTTAACATTTAACAAGGACGTGGACGGCTCTTAAGAGGATGATCGTTTGGAAACACCAAGAGTATGGTAATGGATGTAAATAATGGCAAGTAAAAAATGCAAGTAAATGGATGTATACCATTTTTGCATGCAAGTTTGGCAGGTTTTTAAGGCTCTTCAGCCTTGTGATGTGTGAACTCAGTTCAACTTTAATTTGAATTCTCTCTCGAAGGTTACACACGGCAAAAGTTTATAAAAGCATTCAACTATTAAGGTATCCAATACGCGATGTCAAATCTTCTAGCCACTTTCGGATGCTAATCTACAACGAGTATCGCACAAAAGTTCAGCTTTAGAATTTTCAGAAAAAATACGATGCAAAAGAATTTGTTGATTGGCTGTCCGAAATTTCTCACTGATCGAAATTTTCAAAGTTTTATTGTCATACTGTTATTTTTATCCTTCCCTCAGATGACACATTTTGAATATACTATTATGTTGCTACTTATTAAAATATAGCAATTGAATTCACACAATGTATGCCAGTTTTATAATAAAATTAAAAATTTATGCTCATTTTAAAACGATCATCTTATTTTTGATTGAAATATCTTCCTTTTTATTAATTTTTTGATTTCTGAAAATCATTGAATTTTCTTAGGAAAGAAAGTTTTTTTTAATTCCTAAATTAACTTCTTATGGATGATTGTCTAAAAAATTATATTTTTATACTAATAATGAAATTTAAAATTGGAAAAGGAAAAGAAAATGTTTGATCAGGAAAAAAAAATTGACAAAATGTTTTTTAAATGTAGTTTTTTTTATATAAAAGAAAGAATTTCATCCTAAATATTCTAGAAAGGAAAAGGATTATACTCAAACATATACTTAGTAAAAATATTACTGAAATTAATAAATTCACACTTAAAAATAAAATTTCTTTGAAAAGCCTTTCCAGTAAATGGATTATTTAGCAATCTTAGCTACAATTAGATTACTTGACTTGAATTCAAATAATAATTAATATGCTGTTTAATATTGAAAGTAAAAAAAATTAATTTTTTACCTGTACCGCTTCTGGTGAATTTAAACATATGAAAGGAAAATAGAAAAGCCAGACGCAAAATATATCTTCTTTCTTAAATAAATAAAAGAAGGAACAATTTTTTTCCACCATATCTGTAAAGAGTAAATTAAAATTAAACGTGCATTTTAATATTTAAGCGTTTAATTTTTATAACATTCAACCGAGGGAAAATTTCATTGCCTCTGATGATGTTAATCAACTTGTTATTCTATATGCTTTTAAAACATATAATTAATTACCACGAAGAAAGATCTTTTTGTAAATAAAACAAAGAAAAGCATATTTTTTATTTACACTAAATTGATAAATACTTAAAAAATATTATTTCAGTGTTATGTGATATTAATAATCACATTTTGCATACATTAAAGCACAAAATTAAATTGATTATTACAATTAGTTTGATTATATAATTGATTATAAAATTGATTATTACAAAATTAAATTGATTATTACAATTAGTTTAGAGGGATGAAATCAAGTCTTGAAATATTGCAAGCTTGGATATTTGTTAGTAAATAAGGATGTTGATCTTAATTGATTTTATAACGCATTCTGCCTGTCATTTAATACTAAGTGTAGATCAGTGACAATAGGATGTAATGTAACGACATAGTTGATTCTAGAACATGTTGCACAGATGTACAAAATATCAAATGACCTTATAAACCAATTAATATATAAAGAAAACAAAGAAAAATTAGAAAGATATCGATCATTGTGGTTTGGAGCATTCTTTTTTAGTAAGTATTCCAGAATGATTAGCTCTGAAGAATCAAAAGTATGTGAATAGTTTATCATCCATATTATATTATGCCCACACAGATTTTATACTATAGCTAGGCACGATATGTTGTTCTTAAATAGCACATGTAATGAGCTATTATACGTACTTTTTTGGATGAAAATAATAAAATTGAAAGATTTATGGGTAAGTACAGCCATCATTTCCCATTCTAAATATAATAAAGGTTTATCTATCTATCTATCTATCTATCTATCTATCTATCTATCTATCTATCTATATCTATATATATATATATATATATATATATATATATATATATATATATATGGTCATAGAATCACTATCGTAAAAAACCATTGTTTTTTATACATATGCTAGATTTTACACTGTAAATAATATTTATAATCACTTTCTTTCCATAATAAAAAGAAGATTCTACGGTAGACCATTTAAAAGTATGTTACAGTCTGTCAGAAACGTAACAATTTATATGCAGGTGAAATTATATTATGAAAGATCTAAAGAATAATACAGCTTTGCCTTTAAAATTTTATAAACCGGAATATGCTTTGCAGGCCTTTATTGGTGCCTATGTTATTGTGAGATGATCGAGCACGATCATCTGACAATAACTTAAAATTTTAAAAATATCAATGATCTTCCATCAAATGAAGTGCTTTTTTCATTGCTATCAGCATCGTTAAACAAGCATATATTTAAAGTAGTAATTCGTATGACAAATAGACAAATAATAATAGACTTTTGCATTATTTATTTATTTTTTCCTTATCCTCCATATTACCACTATTAAAAGCACTTCAGATAAAAATTCAATAATCAAATTCATTGTAACATCTTTATGAGTAGCATCCTTAGAAAATAAGTATGCTAATGATAAAGGAAATTACAGCTAAGAATAAAAATGTTTCCTTATTTATGCAATCTTGAATGCACAAATGAAATGTTCTCCAAAACATAAAATTCATAACCATTAATTTCATCAGATATTCAGATGATGGATTAAAGAATTAAAAAAAAATACAAAGTCGATCAATTCGTTTGACGTACTGAGTTTTAATTTATTGATTAGAAAAAAAGATTATCCTTGAAAAGAATTTGAAATAAAGTGAGTAATATAAACTCTCACTTTTTGACATTCATACATATTTTATTTTGCCATTTGCTATTTTTGAAGTTTGTAAACCTCAACCAATAACTTTTAGTCATACCGAAAGAATGTATAAAGAAGTTATACATATTATATTCTAGTTTACTATTTAAATCCAAATTTACGTTTTTATTTATGAGTGAAAAATGTCACAAATCATAAGTGTCAATTATATCTTTGAATTTGTAGTATAATTTAGAAAATTAAAAGAAAATATCAATCTTGAATGCACAAATGAAATGTTCTCCAAAACATAAAATTCATAACCATTAATTTCATCAGATATTCAGATGATGGATTAATTGATGATGGATTTGAAAAATATTTTTTATATTAAAAAATTGGTTTTCAGAATAAATTATAAAAGTTTGAACACACAACTTTGTTATTTACAAAGAAATCATTCATATTTGCAAACAGTGTCTTTTTTAATAACACATATTTTCACTGTAAATTTCTGTAAACTATGATCGATGATTTGTACTCTGCTTAAGAAATTAAGATCAGAAATGAATTTTATGACATAAATGTGTTTATTAGAGATAGAAAATTCTGATTTTTTTTTATGGAAAATGCCGTTGTCGAAATGAATTCAAGTTTATTCAAAATATTTTTTGTATATCAATAAGCAATTTTAAAGCATAAGAATTCAGTTAGTGGTTTAAATCCTAATGCAAATGATATGCCAATAAATATTTATAAAAATAATTATATAATTAAATTTAAAAATGAAATAGAATAAAGTTAGATATTCGATGCTAACTGATACAAAAATTAGTCGCTACTTTTATTTCTCAGTAAGTAAAATGTTTCGGAAAATCCTTTATACGAAATTGTTTTAGTCCCATTTTTGTATTTACAATTATTAAAAACAGAAATTATTGTGAAAAATGCCCCTTATTATTAAATAGAAATATAAATTTTAACTCAATCAAAGATATAAAGTAGATCATTAATAAAAAATAAATTTAACTAGTTATATATTTTTATTCGAAATATATTAATATATTGAAATAAAATTTTATGTATTTTGTTTTTAATTTGCTGCCTTATGGGATCCATGATCTAAACCACTTCATTTTATTTTCAAAAGATATATATTATTAAATTTTCAGAACATAGAAATTATCTTCAAAACTTTTCAACTTAAATTTGTTTGATGCTAAATTTACTTACTATTTGGTTAGCATTTACACCATTTTGATTATCTAAATTTGAAAACTGTCAATCTTAACATTTTTTTTAAAAAAAAGTTGTAAAGAGCCGCAATTTGATGTTGAATTTAATTTTAAAATATTTCGTTCTTTTAAATTTTTTCTTTTTGTTTTTATTGTCTTTTACTTTAATATTATTTTTTATTTTATCAATAATTATTTTTGTGGAATTCTTCCTATAAATACAATTTAAAGGTGGTGAAAATTTTAAGACCAGAGAATTACTTTAATTTCTTTATTTCACAAAATATCACACGATTATTGAATAACAGAACAGTTTATAATTGCTTATATTCTATTAGAAATAACGAAAAATTTATTAATTCGAAAATAATACATTTCCAAAAATTATTGTTTATTTATTTTCAATAAATTTATTTATTTATTTTTACAAAAACATAAAATAAATATTTCAGATTTTACAGATAAAAATAATGATAACTATAATAACTGTGGTGAAATGTATTTATT
Organism: Latrodectus geometricus; assembly: GCA_026290005.1. Taxonomy (NCBI): domain Eukaryota; kingdom Metazoa; phylum Arthropoda; class Arachnida; order Araneae; family Theridiidae; genus Latrodectus; species Latrodectus geometricus. The sequence continues at coordinate 89,419 of JAPDSC010147964.1, forward strand.
TAATAATTAAAAAAAATAATCTACTATATAATAATCATATTTAAAAATTTTAAAATCTAAATTATTTAAATTCTAATACTTAAATCTAAATATTTTATATATTTATATATATTTATGTATTAAATCTAAAAATTTTATATATTTTATATACATTATTTAAATCTAAATATTAAAAAAATCCAAATTGTTTATAAAATATTATGTTAATTTTATTTATTTATTTTTCGCTTATTATCTTAATTATTTCTTTAAATTTTATCCAATCAATCATCTGTATATAACATTCAGTTTTGCTCAATATCTATTTAAGGGAATAAAAGAGATTTTGCTGTTTCAATTCATTGAGAAATTAAAACATTTTCATGAATATTCTCCTTTGATAAATACATAATTTTTTTTTGTTTTGAAATATACTATGAGAATATTGAGACAATAGTTTTCCACAATCGAAATTTACTTTCTAAGGTAAAATGAAAGAATTAAAATTAGAAGCGTTAAATTTTTTTACTCTTTCAGCAATGATTTACCCAAAACGATTGCGATGAAAAAATTATATTTCCTTATAATTTAACTAAATTATTTACTTTATAATCTATGTAATCAAATTAAAATTATACTTACATGTTGTTTGTGAATGTCCATTCCATCCGGTCTTACTGTAACTAAAAGGAAACAAATACAAATGTCCCATCACATTCAGGAATCTTAATTTCAATGAAGGAATAATTTTATTATATTTCTGACGCCATATGGCAAGCTTCAAGAAATTATAAATTAAAAGTATTACAATGACTAAAATAAAAATTTCAAGCAAATGAATAAGATTTATATGTTTCAGCAGCATATTTATATACTTTTGCACAACACAACTATAACTTTAATACTAAATGTTTTATTAGGTGTAAGTACTTGGAGAAAAATATTTTATACTGTTCATAAAGAAAATCTATTTATATTTGACTTTAAAGTTCAAAATGTTTGATAACTCAAAGATCAATTATCATTTTATCAAAAGATAAAGAAAAAGAATATGCAAATTCAGCATATTTTGCTCACAATTGTGAGATAGTCGTGATCATGTTATTTAAGATAATTCATTGAGTCTATCAGGAAATTGTGTGTTGAAATGCAAAATGGATTTAAGCTGCGACAAAAATGCAGTTTTAAAGTTCCTTGTTTGAATATAACGCAGGTACTTTAAATAAAATCTTTTTACTGATATTTTCTTCAAAATAATTTGTATCATAAATGTTTTCTTGAAGCAGCTTAAAAGCACTGTCTAAAGGAAATCCTTTAAAGTTATGAAATCGAATATAGATTTCGTGTATTGTGAACAATTTTTGAATGATTCAGTATTATTCGTTTTTTTTTTTACACCACAAACTTGATAAATTTAAAATGACGTATAAATATAAAAAATAAATAAATTTCTAAAAAAATTCGTTTTTTGCTTTCTCAAAAGGATTTTCGATTTGTAAAGAAAAGTCGAAAGAGATTATCAGATTCGTAAAAATATAAAAAAAAAACATTATTCGGTAAATCATATTAAGCTTACTTTTGTATATATTATAATTTATACTTTTTATAAATATTATCTAATAAACATTTGAATTTTAAAATTTTAAAAAGTCCAGGTTTTATTTAAGAAGGATTAGTGGGTTTGATTCTCACTTCACGCTCGAATATTCATTGTAATTCGACACAAATTCACATTAAACTTAAATAATTAGAGTGACAATACTGATAAAAAAAAAAGGTAAATTACATGAATAATTATATTATAATAAGTTCATGAATAATTATATTATAAT
>JAPDSC010147964.1:119125-153966 GCA_026290005.1 Latrodectus geometricus
AATAGAAGCACCATTTTTGCATGCAAGTTTGTTAGAATTTTCGGTTCTCCTTTCTTACGACGACTAAACTGGACTCACTCTCAATAGAAAATTCTCCCAGAAGGTTCGATGGATATTTACAAGAGCATTCAACAGTCAGATTCTCCATTAGTTGGTGTCATATCTTCTCACCACTTTTGGATGTTAATATCACTCATCAGTTCTGCTTTACAACTTTCTAAAATATACTGTCTAAAAAAATCCTCATCACAGTAAAATTCTCAGAGTTTATTCTCATAAGCATTTTTATGCTTCTCACAAAGGACATATTTCCATTAGATTGTTCTAATCAGCATATAGTATTTTGATTTAAATTTCCCCATACTTAGGAAGATATGATATTTATACTTATACCATTATTTTTCTTTTATCAAAATATCGCTATTCTTATGAATCTTCAGTGGTTTTTGGATTCAGTGAATTTCTGTGGGATACAGACCATTTTTTTATTTAAAATCTTCAAAGTAAGTTTCATGGCTCTGATGGTTTGAAAAAACATATCTTCCTTACTGATAATGAAATTGAAAATCGGAAAATGAGAAAACGTTTCGGTCAAGAATAAAACTCGACAAAGTTTTTTTGAAATATAATTTTTTTAAAAAAGGGATTTTTATCGCGAATACTATAGTAATAAAATTTAATTTAAGTAGCATAAGCTTAAGAGAAAATGTTTACTTAGGTTAATAAACTGAGAGTTTCACGCTTGAAAACAAAATCTTTCTAAAACATTTTCTAGTAAATAGATAGTTCAAAATATTTAACTAAAATTACAATACATGAAATGAAGTAACAATTTTTTCTTCAATATTTGAAGTCAAAAAATTAAATTATTTACCTCAACTGCATCTGGGGAATTCAAACATATGTAAGGAAAATAGCTAAGCCAGGCGCAAAATAGATGTTCTTTCTTAAATAAATGACCGAATGAACATAAAAACTGCAGCATATCTATAAAGAGTAAATTAAAATTTCATGCATATTAGTTTAAAAATTTAAGTATACAAACAACACAAAAATGTAAAACATTCAACAAAGAGAAAAATTTTCTTGATGTCTAATAGTTATTTGTCATGTAGTTTATATACTCATATATATATATTTTACAATAAATAATTAAGCACCATAAAAAAGATGTTTTTATAATTAAAAATAAGAAAACATATATATTTCTAAATCATTAGATAATTATCAAAGCATGATCGGAGTATCAAGGTGATATTAATAGTCTAATCTAGTTGTTGTTTCCAATCCCTCAAGAGATCTAGCGTCAGCTAGATCAAATCCATGACGCCATGAGCCCTAGTGAAGTTGAGAACCAGTAAATCTAGTTGTATATGCATTAAAGCACAAAAATAAATTGAAAATTACGATAAGTTGAATGAGATGATATCTACTCTTGAAGTGTTGCAAACTTGTATACTTTTTTAGTATAAATAAGGACATAGATCATAATTATAGATATATATTGAATTCTACAATACGTCCTGTTCAGTATTTAATGCTTTGTTCATATCAACAGCATTAAAATGTGATCGAAGCAGTTTATAAAATAATGTTGCATACACGATCAAAAAATATAAAAATCTTACGAGATATGTTAAAGTATAAAGAAAATTTAGAAAGTTATCTAGCATTACAGTTCCAGACATAATCTTTAAATAAGTATTATAAAATGACAGACTCAAAAAAACTTAGAAACATGCTAATAGGTTTTCAACTAGTGCCTAGCTATCATTTGAAATACTATATCATCAATATGTCAGTATTTCATACGATAGCTAGACATGGTATGTTGACCCCAAAGAACGCACATAATAAAATTATAAAATGCGTGGTTACGTACATTTATCATCTACCATTGTAAACCTATACAAATAAAATAAACGCTCATTGAGTCTGTTCATTGAAACACCATCACACAAAGTCATTGTTTTCTATATAAATGTGATATGATATTTATATATATATGATATTTCCAGTTACTTTTTTTCCACGTTAATAGGACGACTCTACGGTAATACAATACCTACGGTAATACAATACCTAAAATTTTACATTTTAGGTATTGTTTACATTTCAATAATTTTTAATTCAAGTAAACGTTCTCTGTCAAATATGTGAGAAATATTGTTTCAATATCTTATTTTTATTCATCAATGGTAATTTCTAACAGGGTTTATTTTTATTTTTATTTTTTTCCATTAATTTTTTTTTTAATTTTTTTTTTTATTTTTTTATTTTTATTTATTTTTATTTTTTTTTTATCAAAAAAGCAATTGATGCTTAAATTATGATACAGACGTAGAACATAATTCTGAAGAATTAAAAATAAAAATGAAAATATTTCTTGAAAAATTATAGCGCAGATTTTTAATGTCATTTACCTGTATCATTGGTTTCCCAAAACATCAAATAAAATAAATTTAAGAAAACAGAATAAAAATAGTACTTTATTATTTTTCTGAACTCATTATATTAATATTTTTGATTTATTTTATACAGACATTTCTTGTTCGTTAGGATTGATTCAACCAAGAAATGCGATTTTTTTAATATCAAAATTATCATAAAAAAGCTTAAGAGGAAATTAAAATATATAATATTGATTGGATTGAAATCTAGAGAGGATTTGCCAATCAACTATTAGTTAAAGCTCACATGGACTATCATGTAAGGCGAGTTAAAAAAAAATTTTTTTTAAAAAGGGTCATTGAAATATTTTTCTGTTAATAATTAAATGCAAACACTATAAATAAAAAAAATCATGAATTTTTCTAAGCAAATATGTAATTCTATTTATTTCCATTAATTTGAAAGAGGCAGAAAAAAATGTGCTTAGCTACTAAATTAGCAATTTCATGATTGCTTATTATATCCTATTATATACTTTCTGTTTCTCAACTTAATTCATTCAAAGTAAACACTGAACAATAAGAAGTTCTTAAATATAAGATACAATAATTCAGTAATATAATTTTAAATTTATGCTATAACTCTATAATTTATGCAGCGTTACTGCATAAATTATAGCGTTTTTAAACTCTATTACCTCCTAAAACGTTCCAATGCCAACAGGAAACACTATAGCTTACTTTGTAGAACGTTATGAATTAATTTACTCTAATTATATAAACCAAATTATTAAAAAAATAAGTATTAAGTAATTGTATGATAATATATAAATACATTGCAGTTTTACTGAAATCATTATAATTTTAGAGCGCAAATTGAAGTGAAATCAACATGATTCATGCGATCATTATTTCTTTATATTTTAGGCATATTTTTAGGAATTGATAGTTTGTCCAACGAATTTAATGAAGCATATCAACAAACTGAAAATGAAGAAGATGAAGAAATATTACAAGAACTCTTCTATCATCTTGGCGCAAGGAATTTATTCACTGAGTAAGATTCAACTTTTTTTTCGATATAAAGTTTTGCATTTTGCGACATGTAAATACATATCACACGCAATGTATCAAGTTGGATCGCTCTTCAGAGAGAAATTTTGAATTTGACTTCAGAAACTGCTGAACACAACGGCTGATCTGCTTTGTGGGTGCATGTTTATCCTGGAGGATGATTTGAAATTTCTCATGTTTTCTTCCTGTCTAGAGGTAAATATTGAGTTCTATCTGTGAAAATACATCCCGGAGAGCAAGATGCAATGGTTATTGAAATGCATCACATGAGTCTTCGACAACTAGGCCGGCCTATATGGTGTCGAAATATATGTATCAATTTCACACTTGTTTTTCAAACAAAATATTAAATTTAGTATATCTATATATAAGTTGCTGAGATGCCAGGGTTTTGATTGATGTTATCAATTAACATACAAATGTTTCTAGCATGTTTTGTTACTCTTACGAAATTATCTTGCAATTTACATTTGAAAAAGTATTTTGTATAAAGCGTTTCCATATGGCTCATCTCACTTTAAACATCAGTATGATCTGAGTTCAAACAATCTTTATTGAATGAAGGTATAAACTTCATTGATTAAAGTTAAAATGTTTGCAAAGAAATTTATGCAAATTAAACATATTTGGGGAAGAAATGCATCCACGTATTCAATTTCATACATTATATGCCATTACAAGATGCTTAAAGAAAACATTAAAGAAAGTTTAAGATTTGCTTCATTTCTCATTAGTTTTGTTGGGTTTTATGCATGAAAGCGCCTGATGCATCGTATGAGATGTTGGAAACGTAAAGATTTTGGAAGGTTAATAATTTTATGAACGTTATAGTGGATAATTTAATAGCATCCTTAAAATTAAAATTTTAATTCCAGTATTTATACTTGCTATTATTCCGGTATTTATTCCAGATATTATTCTAGTATTTATCCCAGTATTTAAAAATACGAATTGCATGTTTTTATTAGTGTCTACAGTACTGTTCGATGTAGTGAAAGTTGTCAGCACAATCTTTAATTAGATTATGTGTGTCTTCATTACTATCAGTATTGTAAAGCAATCATATATATTCATGGTGGTAAAATAGTACATCGTATAACTAATAAAAATAATCAATAGCATAATTTATTTTTTTCTCCATAGCGCCACTGTTAGAAGCACTTCAGTTACATGTACAGTCCTCAAATCCATTATAACGTGCTTATGAGTTGCATCTCTGGAAATTATGTCAATGATAAAACAAATTATAGTTTATGATAATTATTTCTTTTCTGATTTATGTAAGCCTGAATGCATAAGTAAAATGCTCGGCAAGATTGAAATTCATAACCATTAGTTTTAACAAATATTTTATGGTGTGTGAATAAAGGAATTAAAAAAATTTCAAGTCTGATGAAATTGTTTTATGCATTACGCTGTAATGTATTGATATGAAAAGTGCTCATTTTTGAAAAGAGTGAAATAAAGTGACCAAAATGTCCTCCACTTTTTTACATTCGTAAATATTTCATATCGCCACCTGCTAGTTTTGAGGTTTGTAAACATTAATCAATGACTTTAAGTCTTTCTGAAACAATGCATAAAGAAAAGTACTTATTATTTAAGTTTTTGGTTTAAAACCCGATTTCAGTTTTTTTATTCCTGCATGTGTGTGTGTAAAATATGCCACAATTTATATATGTCAACCACATCTTTGAATTCGTTGTAATTTTATGACTTGGAAATTTAAGAGAAAATTCTTATTTGTAATGAGAAAGATTGTTTTGTAGCATATGATACAACACAAAATGTTTCTGTTTTGAAAGAAAGGATGTGAAAAACACGAAAATATACTTTGAATAACTGTATGTTAAAAATTAAAATTAAATTGTAACATCCAATTATCAAACCTTAGACACACAAGTTTTCTATAATCATAAAATCATTTGATTTCTTTAAAGGTATAATTTTATTTGAAGACAACAATTTTTTTTCACAGTAACTTGCTTTAAACATTGATAAAAGAGTTACACTACGTTTAGGAAATTATGAAGATTAGGAATGAATTTTGGAATATAAAACTCTGTTTTTTAGAGGTGGGAAAATCTGATCTTCTCGAAAATTCCAGATGATGAATTCAGGTTTATTCAAATTAAATTTTGATTTTTATCGACTAACAATTTTAAACCAAAAGAATTTAGTTGATAATTTGGAGCTCACAAAAGTTAAAATATCAATAGAATATCTACTGAGATGAGTTTAGTTTTTAAAAAATATTAAAATAAGTATTAAATGTCAGAATATAATTGACTCAAAAACAAATCACTACTTTTAGCCCTTAGTAAATGTTTCAGAGAATGGTTTATAAAGCAAAAATTATTAAGTCATATTCTTTTATACTTACAATTATCAAAAATATTGTGATATGAATGAAAAATATATCTTTTTTTTATTTTAAAATGGATGAGTAATAATAGTACAAACTTAACTAGAATAATTATACACATTTTTATACTTCAAAATATGTTTATATGTTGAAATAAAATTTGATGAATTTTGGTATTTTGCTCAAATCTGTTGTTTTGATCTAATCATCCCTTTAAATTACTATTCACCTCATAATTCCTTCCTTCCGTAGATGCAATTAAATTTTAAAAATATTAATAATAACATCTGGTTGCTGGAGTGCCCAGTAGAGCTACCTCTTCTTGGTGCACTCCGGCAATGGTTCTAAGCAAGTGAAACTGTCTGTAAATTTGGGAATTGCTCTATTCTGAGTCAAGCTGAGACTCTTAACTGGCCATGATTGCCAGATAAGAGTCTCAGCATAGTATCCAAAAACTGTACAGGTTAAAAATTCTCCGGTTTCTGGAATTGGCAATCATGGCCAGTTATCATGGACAGTTGGAATTGAAACCGGTCAAAAACTGTACCGGTTTCAATTGTCCCTATGCATTTCCCGCCAAGATATGGACATTTGCAGATACGTAATTTTCTTCCTGGTGGATGCCTTTCGAGCAATATTGGGAAGCAAGAGAGCGTTTGAACAGCTGATTCACTAATTTGTTATTTTGTATTTTTGTTTGTGTTCTCTATTTTATTCTGTTTATCTTTTTTCTTGCAGCCAATCATCATTAGAAATAAAAAAAAAACATTTAATTGCTCAAAATTAAATTTAATTGAGATTTGGTTTGTGTTCTATCACATCATTACATCTGACATTATTATATCAACTTCAATATACATCAGAAAATTGTAAACATTTTTTTTAAATTGTTAAAGTGAGAATCTAATGAAAGTTTGGTTTTCAATTTAATGTTAATTTTATTATTTATATATTTTTTAAGATTTTCTTTGTTTCTTTTTCTGGTACTTTGATATAATTTTTTATAAAATTAATTATGAAAAATGCTTAATAAATTAATTTATTGTTAATTAATTAATTTTAATTATGAAGTGAGATTATTCCATGTAGATATAATTTAGCGTTACTTAAGTTTTTTTTAAATGTAAGTTAATGACGGTGTTAATCTTAATATCAGAGAATTTCTACATTTCAAAAGGCATCACATGATTATAAAATAATAGAACAGTTTATTAATTATATTCCATTAGAAATATTAATGCAATATTTATTTATGCGTAGTCCATTTTCAATATTACTAATTTGTAGTACTTTTTTACAAAAAATATAAATGATTAAGAAGATTATATGAACTAATAAAAACTAATCATGACTACTAAAATGTATTTATTTATACTATTATATACTTTGTATTTATTATATAATCATCGTATTTTGTATACATAATTTTTAGATTTTTAATAAATGTATACTAATTTTATTTTTATGCAGTATCTTATTTTTTCCTTTACAATTTATCCCATTTATCTCAAAATGTGATTTTTATTTAATTTCTTGTATTTCCTTTTATGGTTGCTATATTTTTATTTAATTTTCCTTTATGCTTAGACTAGAATGTTCAGGGTTTTATTTCTTCTATACATGACATACAATTTTGTAGAGTATGTATTTAAAAATTTGAAAGATATTGTCTTTTAACTCACTGAGAAAATAAAATACATCTGCGATGAACCTATCATTTTTCTCTGAACTTACTCCTCTGATAAATATATCTTTATTTTATTTGGAAACATAATATCATGAGAACATTTTATTTAAACATATATAAATTATAATCTTAATTTCCTTTTTATGGAAAAATGTAATAAATAAAATTAGAAAGGAAATTATAAGAATTTTATATATTTTCTGAAAAAGTTACTAATTAAGATTGCAATAATTAGTTTAAGATTGCACTAATAATGAATCTTAATTAATTAGTGCAATCTTAATTAGTTACTAATTAAGATTGCACTAATTAATTAAGATTCATTATAATGTAACTAATTTATTTAGTTAATAGTCTATGAAAACAAATAAAAAATATACTTACATGTTGTAGCTGAATATCCATTCCATCCTGTTTTACTGTAACTAAAAGGAAACAAATCCAATTGTCCAGTCACATTAATAAAACTAACTTTCAATGAAGGAAGAATTTTACTATATTTCTGCCGCCATATTGCAAGCCTCAATAAAATATAAACTAAAAATATTACTACTACTAAAATCAAAATTTCATGCAAATGAATATTTATTTGTCTGAAAAACATGCTAATATTTCGTCTCTCTTATACTTTTTCTTTGGTTGTAAGTTGAGAAAAATATTTGCACTTTGAGAAAAATGTTTTACTATTAACAAGGATTATTCGTTGATACTTAGTTTATTTTTTATCTCAAAATGTTTGATAACTCACGAAGTGATGCATTATATTACCCTTTTATCAAATAATCAAGATAAAGATTTCACCATATTTGCAGATTTTCTATTTTTTGACTCACAATTGTATGATAGTTCATTATCATTGATATTCAAGATATTAAATTTATTTTATCAGAAAACAATTTTACAAATGTGACAAAGCAATGCTGTTTTAAAAATATCCTTTTATTTAACAGATCTCAGCAATTTTAAATGACATATATCTCCTTACTGATATTTTATTCAAAGTATTTGTTTTTATAATCTTTTTGTTGGAGCAAATTGGAAACGCTGTTCGAAAGGAAATCCTTAAAAGTTATGAAATCCAAACTATTTCAAGCATTGGGATATCAATATTTTTCTTTTCACTGACACTACAAAATAATAAATTTAAAATTAAGTAAAAATATGAAAAATACATAAATTTCTCAAAAAATTATTTTTCCGCCTTTTTATAAAGATTTTATATTATTAAAGAAGAGTCAAAGTTGATTAATACAAGCCTTTAGTCACACAAAATAGACTAAATACAAGCGTAATAACCTATGACTAGAAATATAGGAAAATAGTAACTGCATAAGTACTTTCAATAAGCTTATTAGAGTTACATGTTTGTTCTTTACAGGTGCTCTGCTTGTTGCTATGGTTACTATCATGCCAGCTGCAAAGTCAAAGCTTTCACAATAAATGAAAGAAGACTTCAGTTCAAAAATATTTGTGGTGTCTATGATTTAACTAAAATAACAATGCTTTGGGAAAATCCCTATTTTTCTCTCTCTGTGATTTAAATAATTTACACCGGAAATAATGATGGCCGTGGGGTAAGAGTGATAAGAATTTCGAAGGGTTACGGAATGTAGTTTAAGATTTATATATAGATGAGAAGTGCATATATATCCTATTAATATCGATTTTTGTTTCACTTTGGGTTTATTTTTGTTAATAGATATGATATAATATTATCTGACATCATTTAAAAATTCAACATTCCAAAAAATTAATAAAATTCAACAACAAAAAATAAAAAATTGTAACAAAACAATTGTTAACATATTATATTGTTACATTTTTTTTATTTCTTTTTAACCTGCTTTATTACTTATGATTTTAATTCTTTCCTGCTTTATTATTTTGATAATTAACCCTTCTTTGCATAATGGTGGAAATTTCCATCATAACCTATAATGCCCAAAAATTATATAAAAGAAAAAGTTCACTTTAAGTTGATCGTGTTTGGATACCTTTTTAATGTCCATTGCATAAAAAGAAACATAGCTGTCAAAAATAAACATGAATTATATAATATATATTATTTGAACATGAATTATATCAACTTGATTTATTGCACCAATAAAGAAAAAATCATGCAGAGAAGGGTTAAAGCTGTGCTTTTAGACTGTTTTTGCTCGTAACCGTATTATGCTTAGCTTAATTATTATGCTTAGCTGAATTAAGTGTCTAAATATGCTCTCTTAAACAGTTGATTTCTTAATATGCCTTACAATATTTTCTCCTAAAATTTTAGAAATAAAATTTAAATCGCTTAAAACGTGAATTTTGTCAGAGGTATTTACATCTGCTAATTCAATCCCCCTATCAAATTCAATGCTCCTCTCGAATTACGATGCACTTCCTATTTTTGCTGAGATAATCGAATCAATTACAATGGTTTGAATTTTAATCTCATGATTTTATGTTAATGGCGTTGTTTTCAAATTTAAGATTTAAAATTATTAGTTTCAATTAAATTTGCATGTAAGGCATAATTTTTTGACATTTTTTCAAAATTTTTGAAATTAAAAATTACAAAAATCGCTTATCTATTTGAAAGTTGCTTTTGCATGGCAAAAGATACTTCATAATAAGATCAAAATAAATTAGTCAGGAAATAAGAGTAATTTGAAATAAAAGGACACCATTCATTTGTACGAAAAATTCTTTCCTTTAAAGATATAGATGTTATGAATATATAATATGCTAGATTTTTTTTTCAAAATTTTAAATCAAAATAAAAAAATGAGTCATATTAATGAAACTGAAGTTATATACATATTATGATTGGGCTATATTTCTAAAATAAAAAGTTCGATCACACAAAAAATTTATCAATTAATCATTTTTGTAAGTAAAAGGAGAAAATACTATGAAACATATTTAAAAATGTAAATTTAACAGTTGGATTATTTTTTTTCATAGCTATACTAAATTTTAAGATAGGGTATAGAAAAGGGATGGCCAAACTTTTGGGATCCACGGTCGACTCCACATTTAAAAAATCGATGGCGGTCTACTAGTGGCAGAAATAACGTATATGTTTATATATTTATTTTAGGTAACAGAAAAAATGGTACATAATCTAATTTTTCTATTTAAAAAAAAAAAAAAACCCTTAGTATTTTCAAAATAAAAATTTACTGACAAAAATAATCAAAATATTCATATACATAAAAATTGATCATCCAATTCACTTTGTTTAGATGAAATTTAACACTGTATATCTGCGACAAGTTTATCATATTGTGGCTGATACGAGCTTATTGCAATGCGTAAACACGAAATTATATGTTCATCTGTTAAACGCGACCGATGTTTAGTTTTTATGGCGTTCATGGTTGAAAAAGCAGATTCGCAAAGATTCGTCTATCCAAAGTATGATTTCAAATACAAAATCAATTTGTAAATATTTGGAAACGTCTCCTCAGAAATTAATTTCCAAAAATCAGTATCGCTAGATGCTCTTGATTTAAGAAATACATCGCATCTTAATTTAATAATTTCTTCTTCGACCGTTTCTGAAGTGGTATCTATTGAATGTCCTATTTTTTCCGATACTCCATCATTGTTGACATTTTCATTAAATGGGGAAATATCATAAAATTGAGTATTTCTTCCAACCTAAATAAGTCAGTGAATCTTCTTTCAAATTCTTCAAATGAAACATCTAAGTGTTCAGTGAAATCTTCAGTCTCGGTTTGAATTATGGATGCACTCTTCCTCCATGTTTTTGAAGTTTCTCAATTCATGTTTTCTTAACTGAGACGCATATCTTTTTATCGTTTCTTTGAAAATTTTAATCGCACTCATCATGTCTGTTAAACATTTATTCTTTCCTTGTAGATTTAGGTTTAAGTCGTTAAGTTTTGCAGTGATATCACAGAGAAAAGCTAATTTCATAAGCTATTTCCGATCTTCCCATTGAGTAATGTGCTCTCCTTTTATTTGTAGAAAATTTCTTATTTCTGGTAATAGAATACGAAATCTTTTAAAAAAAACACCATGGCTTAGCCACCTCACGTCTGTGTGTAATAAGAGATCTCCGTCTCTGATTCACTTTCTTCCAAAAGCGCCCGAAATTGTCGTCTTTGAAGACTTCTTGAACGAAATGAATTGACGATTTTAAAAGCAATTTGCATTATATCATTAGACTTTAGTGTTTTTGAACACAATACCTGTTGATGGATAATGCAATGATAGCTGGTAAAACTGGGAATTTCTCATCATTATTGCATAAGGCAATAAAACCAGTTCTATTCCCGACCATTGCTGGAGCTCCATCTGTTGCAATAGAGACCAATTTATATATTTGAAATCCTGTCTTAGTAATAAAGTTTTTAAATGATCTTGTCCCCTCGTTTGTCCTTTCAATGGAATTATAGCTAATAGTTCTTCTTTTGAAGTCATATCTACGAAAACCATTCTCACAAAAAGGCATAACTGTGCAATGTGACTAATCTGTGGATTCATCAAATTAAAGTGATAGAAACTTACAAGCTCTGAAATCGTCATTTAATAAATTTTCCAAATTATTATTCATAGCTTCAGTCCGTTTCATCACAGTGTTATGCGACAAAGAAATATTATTTATTGACGATATTATTTCAGATTTGTTTTTTAAATCGTGGAAAAGCTCTTCTCCCGCTTTAATGAAAGCTTCTTTTATCAATTCTCCATCTTCAAATGGTTTTTTTCGCTTTAACAAAACTTCTGTAATTTTAAACGACGCCAATGTTACTGCTTTAGCTTTGGCGCCTGGTTTCGTAAACACCGATTGCTGTAAACGTAAATTCGACTTTAATTCATGCACTTTAAATTTTCGAAGTTCACTGCCGATTGGAAAGTCCGTAGCGTATTTTAAGTGCGTGGTTTTAAAATGTCTTTCGACGTTTGCTTTTTTTGGTAATGCCACGCTTGAGTTACATATGAGACAAACACATTTCTCCTTCATCATAACAAAAAAGAAATCATCTTCCCACTCATTGTGATAATGGTATGTTTTACTTCTCTTAGCATTGGTGCCTGGCTGAGTCATTTTGGATGAGTTGTTGAAAAACAAATTTAACAGTTTCGAACAACAGTTCGAACATTCAAGTTTTGAAACTAATTCGTATCAGTATGTGTATTGCATTAGGAAGCGAGCGAACTGCCACGTAAGACGATTAACTTAGAAGTGAAACTAAACAGCCAGAAGAGACGGGTAGACTAGACGACTCGGCGCGTCGGTACAGGGCCGGCGCTAGCAACTTCGCCGCCCCGGGCAAAGAGGTAAAATGCCGCCCCTTTATAACAAAAATTAAAAGAGATAATCTAAGCCCTTTCCACAATTAATGGTAAAATAAAACGAGTAAAAAAATTGCAATCATCAGCTATGTTGAAGTTTTGATTAGCAAAAAAATACTAATTTATTTATTTATGTTTTTGGCACTAAATTAAAATTAGGGTTGCGCAGAAAAAAAGGAAAGAGTCATTTCTGGTGCATAATTATAAAATACAGAACAGATATTTAAAAAAAAGTAAAACAAATTATAAAACCACGAAATATTAAAACTTTATTACATATTAAAAATACATTTCATCCGAGAGTTGAAATTAAAAGTGGTTTTTTCTCCCTTCTAATTCTGAAAATTGTTATATTATTTCTTTAACATTAATTTTTTCAGCCAGGTCATGTTCAACGGCTATTGTTGTTAAGCCGTTTAGTCGATCCTCGGTAGTTGTGGAGCGTAAAATATTTTTAATTAATTTTAATTTGGAGAAACTCCTTTCTCCACTTGCCACACTTATTGGGAGAGTCAACAATATTCTTAAAACTATACCAAGATTGGGAGCAAAATCCAGGTTCGATATGAATTTTAAAATCTCAACTGGACTTTCTTTTTTGTTTAGCAAAGCCAAAACAGCTACTTTCTCGGCTACCAAGTCAAGCGCGTTTATATCGGATGAATTCCCATCAGTCAACACTGTTTCTAAATCTTTACAATACTTTATATGTCGTTTTGAGGAATATCTTTTAAATCAGAAATACTGTATAAAATTTGGAAATAGTTGCTGTGGGTACTGATCAAATCAAACCTGGATTCAAGTGCATTAATAGCTTTATCTAATGTAAAAAAATAAAATTCTGCCTTATATTTCAAAGCAGGATCTTCTATTGGATCATCTTTTGCCTCATAGTCGAAATTAACATTCCTTCTTCAAACTCTATGACGTGGCTGGGCGAGCTCAAAATTAGTTGGTATGTCAATTTCGTCTGCGAGTTCTCAAGCATCGCAAAGCATTTCATTAAAGGTTCTGTCCGATCTAAGATCCTTGAAAAAATCTTTACAATTTTTCAAGAGCTCCATAGCAGATGGTAAATCATAGTCTTTTGTCTGCAGGAGCTTATTTATAGGATTGATACAATTTAAGATTTTGTACCAAATTACAATGCAGCAGAAGAATTTAAATTGTTTAACAAAACTTAAAAGTCCAGAAGCCTCAACTCTTATAGAGTTGTCAACCTCCGAGTTATTACAAACAGCAAGTAAAGCATCATATATCCCTCCTAATTGATACCTTTGTGGTTTTAATGCATCTATTCGGCTTTCCCAACGGGTATCACTTAGAGGTTTCAAAGTAAGTCCGGAAACATATTTTAATAATATGGTCCATCGAAAAGTTGATGAGGAAAAAAAACAGATATATTTTTTGGACTATATTAAAAAAAAATGGCGGCTTCGAAGGATGCTTTTGCCACGTCATTAACTACCAAGTTTAATGAGTGGCTGCTACATGGAAGGGAAAATGCTCTTGGATTTAACGCATTTATTCTAGATTGTACTCCCGATTTACTGCCTCTCATGTTGGCCCCATTATCGTAAGCCTGTCCCCTCATATCCTGCAAATTCAATCCCAATGTTTCAAGTCTTTTAAGTATAAGAGCTGAAAGTTCATATCCAGTCGATAATTCAACCGAAAGAAAGCCTAAAAAGCTTACATTAATTTTAATGGAAACCTCCTTGGGTTTGGACCTGTCAATGGATACATACCTTACTAAAACTGTCATTTTCTCGCTCTTGCTGATATCAAGAGTGCAATCTAGAATTATTGAATAATATTTAGCTTTTTTAATATCAGTAATAATATGAGATGTTATATTTTCAGCTAAAAGAATAATCAATTCATTTTGAATTTCTTTTCCGAGATAGTGCACTTTAGCTTCTTCTTTTTTAAGCACTCTGCGGATATGCTCTTCCCTTACTGGTTTAAAATGAGCAAGTAATTGAATAATTTGTAAAAAATTACCGTTACCGAAATCGTAAAGTTTGTCACTTGTACTTCGGAAGGCTAAACAATTTTGAGCAAGCATTTTTATTGTTGAAACAATTCGTAGAAGCACCTCGCCTCAATAATTTATTTCTGCGGTAATAAGTTTTGGGAATGACTGTCAATCGTTTTAGACTACTGTATTCTTTGACTTAATTCAATCCAAGACTTTTGACTTTCGATATGTTTTTTAGAGGTTTCATGTTGATTTAAAGTCTTAGCGAGGTACTTCCAATCTTTAAAACCTCCAATAGAAAGGGAACTTATAAAGTCACAAATATGTGGCACGATGTGTTTTTAATAAATCATTCATATATCCGATTTCGATTCAAAGATAAAATATTTTCTGAACAAAGTAGAACCAAAAAGAAACAAATTTTCGCTGTATGTTTAAAAAACACCCTGTATATATACAAGGTGTTAGGGGTTTGATTCCAAATATGTTAATGCATAAAAATATGATTCATTTTAAACAAAAAAATTTAGTATATCATGGGTCAAAACTCAATTATTGTAGAAAGAGAAAATGTTTTAAAGTTTGAGAAATTTAATTTTAGGGCCAATAAAATTAAGTCCCGGGCAGGGTCCCGGCTTGCCCACCCCTAGCGCCGGCCCTGGTCGGTATCATGCGCCGGCTACTGGAATTTTAATCTAAGCATCTCACTTTGTCACATTGTTTTGATTTAATTCCACTGTAAAACGAAAAATTCAGTGCCTAACTTTGCACAGTTTGTTTTAGGTTTTAAAGCAAAAATTGTAGTAAATTTTTGTTTTAAATAATTCATTAATTCTACGACATAAGTCATAAACTAAATTGTTAATATCGAAATGGTCGCGCGGTCTACATAAAATGTCTTCGCGGTCGACGTCTTGGCCATCCCTGGTATAGAACAATAAGTAAATATAAGAAAAAAAATGAAACCAAATTTATTCATACATGAAATATTACTCCAGGTAATGGAAGAAATATTTTTCCTTATGAAATTTTGAAGTAATAGTATTGATATCGAAAGATTAAGTTTAATTAAAAATTTTTTCTTAAGAAAGGCTTAAAAAATATTGACTTGAAGTATATAAAAATAATAAGGCTTGAATAAATTATTGTGCTAAAGCAGTTTGTTATTTTATTAGTTTTGAAATATAAAATATTCATTAGACAGAAGTTGATTGTAGATATCTTTTGCAACTGAAGTCTTTATTGTAATAACTTCAATCAAAAGGGGTGATTATGAAACGGAATTCTAAAATAAAAATAGTAGGGTCCTTTTACGGCCATTGAACTCGTCGCGTTGGTAGTTGTTTTAATTTACATACATCTTATTGTATTCTTTTTATGTTTGAACTTTGCTACATTTAACTGAGTCTATCTACTTCTCACACTGCAAAGTTTCCAGTGAATTATTTATTTTTGTATATACTTGTAATTTAGTTATTTTAGTGTACTCTATTTTTTGCTGCATATATGTAACTTATTATAGTTATATAAAATAAAAATGTAAATGTATCTTCTTCATCAAGTGATAATTTGACACTATAAAATTATTTAATATTTGTTACAAGAAATTCGTTATTAATAACATAATAAATTATTACAATAATTTTCTTTTCAAACAATGGCCAAAGTCAATAAATTAGTTTTTGATGAAAATGCTATAAAAGAATAGCATTATGAATAATGATTTACTAAATAATTTTATCAATGGAATGTAAAGTGTATGGCTTGTATATATTCATGTATGTTTTTTAAAAGAAAATAATTGAAAAATTAATTAAATTAAGACATTATTTAAAATATTTTATTTTCATAATACAAGAACATTTGTTGAAAAAAAGATAAAATGGATGAAAGTCCAAACAATTTTACATAACAAACAAGACTTTCAAACAAGTTGACAACCTAATAAACCCAAGTTACATCCTTTGATTCTGCTCTTTTTTATGAATTCTTTTGAAAGAAAAACAGCATATTTTAATTATGAACTTCAATAATATTTCGTGGCCTAATTTTAATCCTGATTTCTTTTGTGAGCTTTAATGTAATCTCTATACAGTTAAGAACTTTATCTCTGGGATCTAAGGATTCTAACGTGTAGTTTCTTAAAAGATGAGAAAGTACTGTCTTTAATTCCATCATGGCAAATCTTTGACATGCAATATAGAAAATCCTTAAAGTATTTAAAACTTTCATGAAAAACATCACAATACATTTTTTTTAAGTTAGGAAATAAACAAAATTAAAATGTATTAAAAATTCTACGTAAGCCCTGCATTAAAAGATAAGTTATTTTGATGAAAATTCTATCTTATAATGTCTAACTTAATTCTTTCTCGTCTAGCTTTAATTCCATCATGTCGAGTGTCTATTGCAAATATAAAGAAATATCGTAGAATACGTAATATAAAATTTAACTGTGGAAAACAGATAAAATTATTACTTGCATTGTTGTATAAATAGATAAAGGTTTTTTTTGTTAAGTAGGATTAAATTTCTAATCAAGAAATCTTAAAAATACTTTTCTCATAAAGTTTTGATTGATTGTATATCTACATCACTTTATGAAAATAAGATCTTGGTTCCAATCTCACATATATATTTTAGTAATAAAGAGAAATATTTTTCCTAAATAATTTAGCTGATGAATATATATTATATTTGATATTATCATAAAAATTTGTTAATAAATTCTTTTAAAGAAATTATCTTAAGTTATTATTCTTTAATTTAAAAATAATATGAGTTAAAGTTAGTTTATCTGAGTATGTAAATAATTTTAAAAATTATGAATGTACTTACAAATTATAGATAAATAAAATCTTTGAAATTTTTAAGAAATATAAATATGATGCATAAATGTTTACCTATGCAGTTTCTAGGACCAGACGAAAAAGGCACATATGCATATGGATGACGATTTAACGAATTCTCCGGACTGAAACGATCGGGATCAAATTTTTCAGGATCTGGAAAAATATCTTCATTTCTGTGTAGCATATATAGAAACACCACCAGGGTTGCGCTGTCAGGAATAGGATAACCACCTGAAAATATATGGTTACAGCATATATTTTTAACATTATTTATATATTACAACATTTTAATTTTTTTTGATGTCAAGATGAAGAAAGGGTAGTTTAGATTGTTTCTGTATGTTATAGTTTTGTTTCGATTTAAAAGAAAAATTTGTACTCATTTCGAAATTAACTTTGGAGCAATATAAGCAAATTAACAATTAATATGCAAAATGTAACAATTTCTTGTATTTTTGATGAAAAAAAAATTTAGTGATTTCCAGAGAAAATATTGTATTCAAAATTTTTGTAGAAAGGAATTTTAGACAATGAATTTAATGTGGATAATATGAATAGAAATCAAAAAAGTTTTCTTGACCTTTTCCGTATTTAACAATGTCTTTAAGACACTAATAAAAATAGTACAAGTAAACATGATAGTTAATTCTCAATAAGTAAAATCTTACATATTTTTATATTCAAATAATTAATTTCTCTCTCGAATTATGCAATTTTAACATCACCTATTTTTTATCAGAAAGTCATATTTTCATCATATATTTATCATAATTTAGTCATATTTTTATCATTATTTAGTCACATATTATCACTTATCATATTTGCATCAATTACTCTATAAATTTCACATAAATCTAAAAGGCTCAATCAGCTAAATATTTACGGAATAATATTGTCTATTGAAATGCTTACGTTTATTTACATCAATAGTTTTTAAGCATTCATTGAAAGATTTATTTAGAAATTCGAAGTTATCCCAATAATGTGATATTAGGGCAACTTTGAAATTCATGATATATTATAATTATATACCTAATATCATCATGAATCAAATTAAACAATGCTTTTAAATTAAAGCGATGAAGCTTAAAAAGGCTATGTTATTATCTATAAAATCATGCTAAGTAGTCTCTAATTTTTAATTTCATGCTAGATTAAAATATGTTTTATTGATGTTTTTTACCATCAAATCATTAACACACAAGAAACTAATTTTAAATATGCTTAAAAACATTCTATATTCATTTATAAAAATTCTTTTAAATATTCATTGAGATACAAATCCTTATCTCAAATGTTTTGTACAAACAAATTATGAAAAATTGTTTTACTGAAAGTTTTTATCATTGGAAAAAAAACAACGTTTTTCTGTTAAAATTATATGCATTTCTATGTTTAATCCCATCTACATACAATTCATTATATCCAAATAGATTATGTATGCGGTATTATTTTGCTGCATTTGTTTTCCCTCCATTGAGTACAAGTTTTAAAATAGGGCCAAAATATTTGGTATGAATAAATGTCACATTTCTTATGAATATCCAAAATTTTTCTTCCAAATATTTTTCTAGTATTTTACTATTGGTTGGCGCCAATATTCCAATCTGAAAATAATCAAATGTTCTCCATTCATTGGATTGAGAAGGGAACCAAATTTATTAGTTGGAATGATTGTTACATTTCTTATGAATGTGTATAAAATTTGTCTTCAAGTATTCTTTAGTATTTTGCCATTGGTTAGCATCAGTACTCCATTCTGCCAATAGTCATCTTTTCCATTCATTGAATCATAGTTTGAAAATAGGGGTAAAATAATTTTAGTAAATGAATGTTACATTTCTTATGAGCTTGTCTAAAACTTGTCTTTTTTTTAGCATTTTCTTAATGATTTGCACCAATAGTTTATTCTGGAGCTTCTAATAAGGCAAATACATGTTAACGAAACCAGAAAAGCTTTGTTCTTTAAGGGTGATGCTTCGAGATTCTTTATATTAACATTCACATAAATGAAAGACAAATGAAACGATAATTAAAAGGTACATTTAATAAACTAATCATTATTACCAAAAAAAAAAAAGCATAGCTGTTTTGATTATAGCTGAAATGTTTACATCGAGGTTCCAAGAAGAATACTTATTCCAAGCCATAATATAATAAGAGCTTTTAATTTTTCTAAATGTCAATTACGAGTATAGAAAAATAACCAAACTTAGTTGCCGGGGAATAGATTATTGTTCATTAACGAAAAGGAAAGAGTCTATTTTCTGCCGAAGAATGGAAAGACTATTCTACAAGCCACTAATAATTAAATGAGCTTTGATTCTGAAAAATTTCTGATTATTTTAGAATTTAAAAGGAGGTTTGCCACATATGTATCAAATGAAAAAAAAATAAAAATTCCTCGTTATTCTAGATTTTTCTCATCTTGTAGCATTGGCTTATTTAATCTTCTGATCGGGCAAGATAGTCTGCATGCCTATGTGTTTAACTTTTGATGTAAAGATTCTTCAAATTTCACTCTTTTTAACTATGGGCGATAAAAAGCGAATTGACGGATGCATTTCCATTGTTATCTTATAGATGTGTTAATCTAAAGAATTATGAAGCTAAATCAAAGCTAATATCTCAATTGACAAATGTCTGGCATTCGTTTACACAAATTTTAGAAATTTAATATTTGTATATGTTCCTATTTTTGTAGATTCTTTTGCACAGTTTTAAAAGCTAGAGGTAATGTAGCACTCTTATTTTACATTTTTGCATTTTTAAACAATATTTGGTCAATAAAATGAGCAAAACTAGAAAAATTCGTATCACAAAGTTTGATCTAAGTTGAAAGCGGATTGAAAAATGCAGTTAAATAAACTTCATAAAATATTATATTTAAAAAAGATTGATTAAAAGTAATTTTTTATATTTTAATTTCCAGAAATAAAAAAGAAATTGCTAAAAAAGTAATTTATTTCAGTAGGATTTAATGGAATCGGACAAATAAATGATGTGAAGTAACCTGAAATATTTGTAAATCAATTTAATTTGCCATAAAACGCAAAACAATTTAAGAACTATTTTAAAAAAACTGTGGCATTTCATAAGTGAAGACAGCATAAATTAACACATTATAAATAAGTTTAATATAAATAAGTTTAATATAAAATAATTTCAATATGGAATATACAACCGAAAAACGCAATTATTTTTATTAAAAGTATTATAAAAGATTTACTCGATACACAATAACATCTTACAAATTGCTTTAAAAATATGAACTCAAATAAATAATTACTGTATTAGTTTAAAAAATCTTACTTACAGATAGTCATATCACTATCTGCTTGCCTTCCAAAGAAAGCGACTGATGGAAATATCCTTAAACTTTCCTGAAATAAAATTTAATATATCTTCACTTTAAAATAATATTTATGAAATTATCTTACATAATATAAATTACCAATAATGTTCTTTTTGTAATTGCTATTCAGAATAGTTACATTTTGAATAAAAATTTCTCGTTTATTTATATCTATGCAAATGAACTTAAATAATTTGATTATTAATTTCTATGACTATTTAAAATTTAATATGTAAAATGTTCAAATAAGTATTTACAAAAAGATTAATATTTTGTACATAGATTTCTTTTCTTGCATAAAGAGTTTTTGAATATTTTATAAAAGAACTGTCCCTTACAAAGTATTTTATAAACTATTTATGAGAAAATAAACCGATAAAATTATGAAAGTGATATTGAGATTTAAACCAATTAAATTTTCTTAAATATTTTATTCATGAAACCAAAAGAGGCTGCCCATTAAAATAAGTCATCTATTCTATCAATAATTTCTGTCAATTCTTTTTGAAGATATAAATGATATTCTGATTTCAGCTCATTTTTTGCGCGTCAGTTCATTACGGCATATCTTAATATCATCGAAAAAGTTTTGCTGTCATTACATTAAATAAATTTCTAAAATTTTATAAATGAAATATTTATTATAGCTCCTTTATATTTGATGTTGGAACTAAGAAACTATGAAATGTTTAAAGTTTCATTGGTAACTATTCATATTATTTTATTAAGTTAAATACTTGCAGAATATTTTAAAAATGCGAAAAAAATTACTGCGAAAATAAAATATTTACATGAAAAATAAGATTAAAATTAAAAAAAGTTCTAAATTTTTCACATATTTATTAAAATAATATGTACATTTAATATATTTTGAAAAGAGAATAAAAATTCTATTCATTTTCGTCTATATCTTCTGGGTTTAAATTACTGAGATTATATGAATTTTGTTCTGTTAATACTTTATGCCACATCTCAATATTATGTAAAATGCTTCGTACTATAATATTTCAATTTATAAATTTCGGATAGATTAGGTGTAAAATTTTTGTAAATTATTTTCAAATAAAGCTTTGACTTTATTTAATGTATCTTTATAAATAATAACAGTTTATAAATATTCTTTAAAACACTATTTATAAAACCTGATAAATTTTTAAGTTTTTTTTAAATCTTAGATTACATTATACTGCTATCATTGTTTTCTTAGTGTAATATCTTTTTATTAATGCATCAGAATTTACCTGTAACTTAGCAATTTATAAAATACTATATGTTGTAAAAGTTTTTGAAAAAAATAAATATCTTTTATGTTAAAATTGTACAAGCGAAAGAAATTTAAGCATTATAAATTGAAAGATTATCATAAAATTCTATTTTCATGTAAAACGCTTTAATAGGTATTTTCAACAAATAAAGTTATAAATTAAAAACAGTGCCTCAAAAGGTAAGGAAAGTGTATATATTTAGGAAATATAAGATTTTTTAAACTATGATTTCTTTTGTTCATCTAAAAGGTTAACTATTTTTGTTTCATTTATTAAATGAAGTTCCAGAATCTTCTATGGGGAGTGAGTAATTATCGTTTTCGATCACTGATTTGAGATAATCCAATCAGAAAAATTGCTCCATCTTAAGCATTGCACTGATTTCCATGACTGAGTTGTGTCAAGTAAAGTTTGGGAATGTGAGCTCTGATGACAATTATGATTGCCATTTTTGTGTGAGTATATTAACATATATTGAAATTAAAGAGTTGAAATTATTATTGAATGGGTAACTAAGGGTTTCCGAACACTTGAACTAACTTGGTTGAAAGTAAGCTGTGAATTATAAGATTTGGGTGGGATTATAACATTTAAATAGGAGGATCTGCTACCTTATGAAAGAAAAGTAAGTAAATTCTCAGAATTCTGAATAAAAAATTTTGTTTAGTTTGTATCAATGAAATCTTCCACCAAATTACCAGCAAATTAGTTTTGATCATAACCACATCTAGTTGAATGGGCATTAAAATCACTAAAAATGATAGAATGTCTATTCCAATCTTGAATGAGGGAAGTCAGTATTGGTTTATTTCTTGAAGGGTTGTAGACAAAAGTGATTCAGTAACTAATATTTTTCTTCTAAACTCGTAATTCAAATGATTCCATACACCCAGTAACTACCATGATATATTTTATCAACGGTTCTGCAATAAGAGAGTTCTTTATGAAAATAATAACTCCAGATGCAATCTTATGAGAGAGCTCAAGAGTACATGATTTTAAATTTTGTTAAGTGAAAAATTCCAGCTAGTCAGCAGAAAAGGCGTTGTCTGTAACACCTATTACATCAGGTCTTCCATGAAATATAATATTCTTAAATTCAGAAAAGTTCTCCATAGTACGGTCATGGCCTTTCCAGGAAAGAACTTTTGAACCAGGATTGTCCTTGCCCTTAAAAAGATAGTTCTTAATAGCTTTCGAAGTTTTCATGATGATTTCCAAGAAAAATATTGCAACACATTGGTGAAGGTTGTAATAGATTTAGAGATATCTATGTCTATTACACAACACTCCATAAAAAGAAAACTGAGCAAGGCTTTGTGAATTTTACTTTCACACTTTAAGAAAAAGATATTTGATTAATAGTTGTCAAATATTCATCATTTTGGCCAAGAATTAGTTATTAAAAATCTTTTAAGCGATTTGTTGATTCTTTAAATCAATTTATTGTCGATTTTTAATAAATAATCAGGTTTAATTAAAATGAATATAAAGTACCATTAATTTAATTCTTTTTTGTTGATTAAATATAGTTTTCCTTAACATATGTCATAAGCATATATAATATTTTTCATAACTATAATAGTCATATGCAAACATTTTCGATATTAGGTTAAAGGGGAAAATGTTGCAAAGGAGATTTTTAAGCACTTGGCAATTTTTGAGGTGTTTATTATCTACAGTTCACGATTGTAATCCTTTTGAAATTTTAATTAATTAACTTTGTTTTATAGCAATGGAAGATACCAAAGCATCGAAATAAAATGCTGTAGTGATGTCATATTTTAACTATATAAAACGATGTTGAAGACTCTATTTATCTTAACATACCTTTATAATGCGCTCTAAGTACTTCATATCTTTAAGGTCATCATTTATCACGGGCCTTTCGAGATCATCTCCGAAGATTGCATCTAATTCCTCGTGAGCTTTTGCTTGAATGTCCTTGTGGAGACCAATGAGATAACAAGTCCAAGTCAAGGCCATGGATGTAGTATCATGGCCCTAAAATTAACTATTTTAAATTAAGGAAACTACCACATTACATTAAGGAAAAATGAATTCTTAGAATAACTCGTAACTTAAATTATAATTGTTTAGTTAATACTTGCCTCAAATGTAAATGTATCGACTTCTTCTCTTATGTTTTCTTCAGTTATATCCTTTGTTTTAAGATGAAGTTCAAGTAATATATCCATCAAAGCTTTCCTTTTGTGTTTAACCTCTTCAGTCTTTTCGTTATCTTTATATCTTTATTCCAAAGCTTCTTTTTCTTTTCTTGAATGACCTATATTGAAAATAAGTTAAGTGTAATAAATGCACAATTTCTAAAGTATAATGTCGTTAAACATAATTGGAAGTTTTAATAAAGTCTAATCTATGCTAGAAGAAATTTTTCAACATTAAATTATTTAGTAAAAGCAAAACCTCTAAAACAATTGCGCACATTTCTATATACTGCTTGAGGATGCTTCTCGAATAATTTGATTTTACGTTTAACATTAATTAGGGTTTTATGAGTGCGTTACGTAATAATTTTAATGAAATTATATTTTATCATGTTATTATCGCGTCGCTGAGTAACTATTTCTATGAAGTCTATTTAGAGGAACACCCATATCGTTCTATGCATCAACGACTACATTAATTGCATTAGGTATCCGACTAATAGATATAGATTTATAAGTATGATCAGAGAGAAATTGCTTTGCCCAAAATATTAGTATTGACAATACTCTGATTACAAGAATGTCACCTAAAACTTTTTCTACTTGATATTTTTGACATGATTGTATAACATGTTTTGCACCCTTTGCTATTTTATGGGAAAACATTCTTAGATAATAATTGCCTGTATATCCTAATGAAGATAATGTGAAAATTTTAAGGACTAATTCTGACATTTATCCAAAGGAGAAATAATATAACAATAAGTAATGAGATCTTAAATGTATTGATTTCAAACCAAGTTTAAGCAATTTAACCAAATATAATGAAATCAAAAATAGCATAAATATTAACATGAAGTGGGAAATGTACGAAATAATCGAGAATTATACAAATCTTCCAATATTAATGTGTGGAGACTTTAATTCACATAACATCTAATAATATACTGATAATAGAGGAATAATAGAGTTTGAAGATTTCATATCCAAAAAAACTATTTTTAAAAAATGAACCAAAATTTACACCTACTTTTAACGTCCTATTGATTTAGGATGGCTGGATTTTACAATAACTTATTCACACTCTTGTTCAAATATAAATAACCGAAATGTTTTAGAGAAACTCTGATGTTCAGATCACCGATACCTCACATTTAAATATTCACAGTCCAAGACAGTTCTATACAATAAGCGCTAATAATCAAAACGTAATTAAAGAGAATATTTGAAGACATTTAAAAAGGATTTATATAAATTCAGTATCAAAATCGCTGTACAATCAAAATCGCTGTATAAAAGAAGGGAATCAGGAATGGATTCAGATGTCAGAGAAAAATACTAACCAGTCTATAAGAAAAAAGTTAGGTATATATTTAAGGAACAAAAAATTCAAGCTAAACTACGTGTTAGAGTAATTTTTGTTCCAGTAACGACGAATATTTTGCTCTTCTACTAAACATAGCTAAAGGAAAAAATCTTAAGAAATTCTTAACAAGCTCAAAATATAAAAACAGTAATCTCTGATCTTTAGAAAGCAGTAGTTCTAAATGATGAACCTGATCAAGATATAGATCAGGATAAACTACTCAGAAATAAAAGTTGAAAACATTGTATATATGTATAATATGTTACATTTTTAGTATATTTGTTGTTTTATTCTTATTCTCATGAAAATTTAATTTTTTTGATAATAAGAATTATGTTATTTTAAAAAAGTGTATTTTAGAAAAATCAACTTTATTTTTTAAGCTTAAGAAATATTGAGCAACATTGTTTTTTATATCTAATTGTATTTATACACTAAAATTTATTTATTTTGCATTATTATAAGTCCTATTCTAAAGTAAATTATATTATATTTTTATTTTATGAACTGTGATAGGTTTTTACTGTGATAGGCTCCCTCATTGCTCACTCATTCTCCAAATTCCTTTTCAATAAATATGTGTGAAGCAAGAACAAATCCTGTTACCCAAATAATATAGTTTTCATGGTTCCTCCCTAACAAATTGGATTTGCATTATTTGTTTTGGTCATTATTCCTCTAATGTTTTATGTTGATGTAACGGTCATTTGAATTCTTCATCTATTCCATCCAAATCATGGGGACTGACAATGGCATATGATGAGTACCATTTTTACATCCCCTCAGACACCTAACACATGATATATAGCATATATGTTATCTAGAGCTCAATATTTATCAAAATAACTACTTTAAGACCGAAGTGCAGTTCATAAAAACTTTTCACTGGTGGTGTAATATTTTGAAACTTGAATGTCAATTCTCCACAGTATAGCAGAAGTTGTTTGGTTGGTTTAAGAGCTTTTTTGGCACAATGAAAAGTTTATAAAACATAAAATCAGTACAAAAATACAACAGAAATAAAAACAGCACACACGTATTGCCAGGTTCAATACTATTTTAATATTAACAATGCCATTTGCTTCCTAAAACAAGGCAATATCTGACACCTTGAAATAAGAATAGGCATAAGCGTTCTTAGAAATTATTCGACATGAATAACAGCTTACTTGACGCTTAATTATTCTGGATAGATTTATCCTTAATTTGTAAGAATGAAAGATAATGCAAATGATATTCATAAAAAAACTATGCCTGATGAAAGGAATCTGATAACATATTTGGATTCAATATGTAAAATTACATTAGAATCACAGTTTAGTTTTCTAGTTAAAAAGTAATGTTCACCAAGGTGTATTTTAATTTTATACAAGAAAAGAACTTTTAAACTTCATTTACAGCTACAATTAAATGATTTTGTTGTCTGTAGTTATAAAAATAATGTGTACAAAATGTATAACAATAACTTCAATTATATTATGTCTATTTATTTCTTACACTAATTATTATTGCAATAGAAATTTCATGTTAGAAAAAGACAGTAATTTAATAGTAGGTTAAGGAAAAAGAAATCTATTATTTTTACGTGAACTTTATGTAACTTCTTTTGGATTCACTTTGTAAAAAGGTTTAAAACAGCTTTCATGTAGATTTTTAGGTCTTGCGCGTTACGACTGCTGACATGCGGTTAACTTCGATCATTTTTGATATTTTATAGACATTTTCGACGATGCTGTATCCACATGCGAGGTGCATCAATAACATCAAAAATACCCGAACGGAATCGACGAAACAAAAATTGTACGTAACTGGTTGTTACAGTCTTATACAGGACGATAAACACCTTTCACAATTTTAGCCACCCGGCTATCTTTTTCGCCGTTACAAGAGAAAAACGAAAATGTATCAAATTTTCTGTTTGTTGTCTTCCATTTTTAAAGCCTTGTACTCGTAACTGAATTAATCAAACAAAAAACCGCAAGAGAATATTTTAATGTTAAATGTCACCTTTCCTTTTTGAAATGAAATTTCGGGTAGTAGTAGGTTTCATTGTCAAAATTTACAGATGCGTATGCAGTTTTCATTCAAATCTTCAAGAAATCTTGGCCTACTTCAGTTGTGGGAGTTTCCTTAAAAATGCTTGCATGTCAAGGACCTTGATAAAGGTTTTTCTGCTGCATCATTCCAATAAATCGATTGACAAGTATATTGAGCTTAGAATTTCAAATTTAAAAGACTATTCTAAGCTATGATGCCAAGCTATCTCCTCTCTTAAATGATATCTTATAATAATTGCACTTAAAGTTATTGATTATTTTCTGATGCATGGCTTGCAAGACAGTGTATAGCATAGTAGGGAGAAAGTACAAAATTGCTTTCAAAACGCTTAAAAAAATTTTTCGGAATTTTAGCATCAGTACTGAGTTAAAGACCTTCAATTTAAAAGATTTACGATTTTTCAATTAAAAAAAACATGTATCCGAATTTCTAAACCGTTGAAATATGAAAAAATTAAATTATAAAAATAAATCTCCAAATAAAAAAATCAGGAAAATGAGTTCCTAAAACATATTTTTGTAATTTTAGTTAATAAAAGAGCATTAAAGTTATTATGGCATCTATTAAACAATGTTAGAGTGCAGCTCTTAAAATCCTAAGTGTTCCAAGTGTTCGTAAAAACGAACGTCTATTGTATTAGTATAATACTTTTAGAACTTTATTTAAAACTTTAAAATGGACGTTTATTAATTATAAATTATTAATAGTAATAGTAATACATATAAAAAAATAAATAACATCAGTAATTTATTACTTTTGATAGGTATTATATATATATTTAGAAAACATGAAAGTAAAAAAATATTCCTTACAGACGTAGTGAAGTCATGCAGCAATTTAAGATCTTTTTTGATTCCTCTTCCGTAAGTTAGAAAATATGTAAAATCAAGCCAACTCAACATGCTGTAAATCCTCTGCGTAAGAGCGTCGGAAACTCTGATAAAAGAGTAAACAAATTTATTGAAAGAGGGAAAATATGGTTAAAAGGAGGATATACTAAGGATTCTTATAGAAATTTATTAATTAAACACTTCGAACACTTTAAGCCAATTGATGAAACAAAAAATATAAAATACTGTTTCAAATTACAAAAATCTTAAATATCTGAACTGCATTATCTTAAATATGTAAATACAATCTCAGAAATTTAAGATAAAATTCATATATATAGAAAAAATTCAGCTCACGGAGAAAAATTAATTTAATTAAGTATACGATTTTTTTTACAAAACTCTCTTTATATTTTAAAGATAATTGTAAATAATATTGAAAGATAATCTAAATTTTGATTATTTCATGTTAATTCTAAACTATTACAACCAACTGTGATGAAAAATTCCCCTTAGAATTGAAATATAAATGAAAGTGTATGAATTTATGATTAAAAAGGTATTTCATCTCTTTTAAAGTATTATTTTCCAAATTCAAAGCATTTCTGGCAACGTTTTTTCCAACATCAAATTATGACATAAGCACATCTTTACGAATCTCTTACAGAATTCGTTGCAAATTTCCTTTTATTAAATTAATGGATTCAAAATGATTATCACTAGGAGGCAGTTTCAATCGCGGACATGAAAGAAGTCACATGGTGAGATATCGTGAGAGTGTGGTGCTTGTATGGGTGTATTTGTTGAATGTTTTGCCAAAATGTTACACAATACATGTAATGTGAAAAGAAGGAATAACATTGGGTAAAACCTATGAGATTTCATTCCCCATTTCAAATTATTTTAGACAAAATCCTTCCCTTGAACACAGCAAAACATCAAATAATTATTTTTATTGATTGTTTAATTACTAAGTAAAAATTACTAACTAAATGCACAATGCCGTGATGCGTTATGCACAATCTAAGAAAACTACTCAAAATTATCTTGAATTTTGAGATTCTTAAT
Source organism: Latrodectus geometricus (assembly GCA_026290005.1). Classification (NCBI taxonomy): domain Eukaryota; kingdom Metazoa; phylum Arthropoda; class Arachnida; order Araneae; family Theridiidae; genus Latrodectus; species Latrodectus geometricus. The sequence continues at coordinate 148,895 of JAPDSC010147964.1, forward strand.
TTTTGATAGCCTTAACTTTTCGAGTTCAGTCCTTTAATTGTTGAGCTGTTTTGGAGTCAAAATCAAGGATTCAAATTTCCTCACTGATTATAATGTCTTTTCCAAAAATCGCTTGTGAAAACATCTCTCGGTGCAGTTAAGCGTATTGTTGTTTTTGGAGCAACTTGAAATATGATGCATTACGATCTTCAATTGCCGGCCAACCTGTCCAGTGGTCAGCATACCTGACTACGGATGGGGAGGTTTTGGGCTCGAATCATAGTTCTCTCTATACTTTCTCTCTCTCTCTCCTGTCTTTGTCCTTCCCTTAAATAAATGGGTTGTGAATGGTTGCCTACCCTATAAACGAGTACCTATTCCTTGTGTGTATTGAGAAAGTCGGGTTTCATTCCAAGTTACGGTTTAGTTGGAAAATTGGAGAAGTGTACCCTATTCTGCCAGTCTAATTGGCAGAAGACAACAGCAATCTATATTTTCAATTGTTTGACAGACTAAGGAACTCTTTCAATAATTCTTCTTCTTGTAAAACGAAAGTTACTAAGTATTAATTTGATATATTGTATATACTATATACATATATTGTATACAGAAGGTATTAATACATTGACCATTAATTGAAAAAAATTTACTTGATAGCTAATAATCTTAAACCGATTTTCCATTATCTTCAAATTTCTGATATCAATCAAATACAGTTGCTTTAAATAAAAAGTTTAGAAGACAAATGCTTTTGTAGCGGAAATTAAATTACGAAAATATCGCTCAATAAAATTTGCGACTTCTAAAAGGTGGAAGAATAAAAATTTTTTCTTACTAAAAACTAATTTTCCCAAATTATAAAATTAAGTATTTTACTGGCTGTTTTTAAATTAAAGAACACTTGAAAATGGTTGATAAAAATTTCCTGTCAATATCTCTAATAAATCAATTTTAAATGAAGAATTTTTCGGATGGTTCTTAAGTTTGCAGAACCAAAATGTAATATATTAATTTAATTCTAAATATTTTGAAGCACAGCACATTTATGAACTCTTTGAAAAAATTTTTCTCTTATAATAATGACTATATCATTTACATAATTAAACACTGCTAAATATCAAAATATGAAATTATATTTCGAATGGAAATTTAATTCCAGTGAAATTTTTCAACGTTAAAATAGCTATTTTTTTCAGGAAAATAAAATAGGTTTTGAAGTATTTTTTCAGCAGGAATGTCATAAAAATTCTTAATAGGATAAAATATTTGATGATTCTAAAAATTATTTTACTAATTTTTCCCTAAATAAATTTTCTAAATATTTAAATACTCATTTTTGAATGGAATCATAACTTTATTTATTGTAACCACTTATATATATATATATACATACAGAGAGAGAGAGAGTTTTTGATAACGCATTTTATAAATAAATTTTTTGTTGTAAATATTAACCCATTTGTTTAATAAAAAGTAAGAAAGTTTCAAAGAATAGCCTAAAAGGAACATTTTATGGTCTTGTGGGTTTATTGGCATAGTTCTTAAAATATATATATTTATATGCGAAAAATTCTTATTTGACTTACAATTTTAATCGTGTAATTATTATATTTATAAACAAGAAGATTTTCTTTGACATAAATGGAGTTTATAATGATATTTTGGGCATAAAACTATCCCAATAAAGTAAATATTTTGTTTTTAAATTAAAATAATTTCAGACAACTTACGTAGCTACAGCTATAACGTAATTTGAAATACTATTTTCTTGAGCATTAATATTCACTCCCAAAGTTGTGTCTGAAAAAGAATAAAAAGCTTTATTTTAGTGCTGAAACTTTAATAAGACTTTTTTAATTGACTGAATGATTTTTCTACATAAACTTATGCGACTATTTATTAAATATATTTTTAAATTTATTGTTAAAATGCCTCCAACAAGATTTAGTTTTTTCTATTAAAATTAGTTTGTTTACTAAATTTTTCTAATCTAATTAATCTATTACTTCTAAAAAAGTAACTTTGAAATGAATTAAATGCGCGTGACAAATTGATTGCTGTATAATCGATGTTTATCTATAATTAAAAAAAATTTATAAGATAATAATGTACATATATTGTAATAATTCATTTTACTTCCTAAATCTATAGCTATAGAAAATTATTTTGAGTTTCTTTTATATTTCTGTAGCTAAATATCTTAAATATTCAAATGGAAAGAAATTGACATAAATTTATAAGATAATGTTTTGCAAAACAACAAAATTGTGAATCATATTTTTCAATAATGAAATTATACATTGAATTAGTTTCTTGAAAGAAAACTTAGAGAATTTCTGAAAAAAATGTTTTAAAGAATTATTTTAATTCCCAAACATTTTAAATTTCTACCTAAATTAATCTTTCTTAATTTTTATTTTAAATTGGAAACTATCACCGTGTAACGTTAATATTACGTTACGTTACTGTTACGTTACGTTATTTTATGTTACTATAACGTTACCCAAATATTTCTTTAATTTAAAAGCAAAAATGCTTTCATAAGACAATGTAATTAATTAAGAATGCATTTTTAAGTAGAAAATTTCAATAAACTCAGTTTCTATCCTCCTTTTTATGAAATTTAAAGAACAGAATTTATTTTTTCAGAATACGTATTTTTATGTTTATTTATGAGAAATTAAAGCACAATTTACCATAAAATAGTTTCATTATTTGATATTACTAAGCAAATTTTGATTTTTGCATTACATCAAAATATGATAAAATAAGTAAATAAATGCTTATGTACTTTTTATGCATTACTATGCATAATAAGTGCATAAGCATACTTATTATGCATACTTATGCATTCTATTATAAAAATGTATAAAAATATTTTGGTTTTAGGAATTCAAACTTCCATAACTCATTATAACTTCTTGGCGTAACAATTTTTTTTTCGTTTATATACGGATATTTGATTAATAATATCGTTTCTATTGTGTTTGTTAATATAAATAAATAAGTTATTATCTTATTTATCCTCAATAATAACTTCGATACAAAAATATCGCTTACCACAAATTATGTCTAAACTGCAAAGTGTTAATGGAGTCACAATGTTTGTAAAATCCTTTGTTGTTTCTTTCTCTAAAATTTTCACGAGTTGTTGAGATTTCTCGTTGATGACAGGCAGAAAATCTTTCAAAATATCGAAATGGAATGCTGGAGTGAGTTGCTTTCGACGAGATTTCCATTTTTTACCATGGCTATAGAAATAAAAATATACAAATTAAATATTTACAAATAAAAAACTTATTTGGATTAATGGTCCTACATAATATCTAGTTCTAAAAGTATTTTGTCAGTTAGAATTTGTTGTAACATATAAAAATAACTTTACAGAATTTGGATAAAAATTACATTTTTAGCTACGCTAACTGGAATCAAATTTAAAAATTGGAAGCTTTTAATCCAACGGCATTGAATAGGATTTTAATTTTAAAAAGATATATAGTTTGATTCTAAGTTTACTTCTAATTTTTACATTACCTTCTTTTCGAAGAAAAGAAGGTGATTTAAAAATTAGAATCTGGTGTGATTTCATTAAAAATGTTTCCAAGAAAGCAAACAAAATGATGACGCAAATGAAACAATTTATAGATATTTTTAGAATTATTGTTAAATAAATAAGAACTGTTTTCAGTATTGCTATGGATATAAAATCGTGTGGTTAGTATGTGATTTGTATTTATTATAAACATATTTACTAGCAAGAAAATACTGTTAATTGAGGCAAAACTTTCCAAGTCTTCCTGCAATATTACTTTTCGAATTATGCATTAAATGTATTAAATTTGGTAAAGTAACAATAGTATTTTTATTTATTTATAACCTCTATTTTTTGTACTGATATTATATGAAAAGAAATCTTATTAAATAGTAAGAATTTATTTTAAATATTAAAAATGAAATTATCATTATTTCTTTAGATTTCTTTTTCACTAATACTGTACACAATCTCGTTTCAATAGAATCATCTTTAAAATAATGCTGAGCATAAATATTATATTAAATAAATAAACATAAATTACATTTACGCACTTCCTAAAAATTTGAGATTTTTTTACAAATGTGATTTAAAGAATGCTTAGTAGATTTTCAATATCATTTTTTGTGAAGTTTATAGTTTTGATTTCCTTATAATCTTTTAAATTTTATCTTTGATATATACATAAGGCTTGATCAATGAAAATTTTATAAGATATTAAAAGGAAAACGTTACCTTGTGAGAAGCCTCGTTCCCAGCCAACAATGGAGAAAGTTATAAAACAAACCTTTTTCCATAGCCTTTGTTCCATTTAATACCTCCTAAAATTGATTTCAAACATTGATACGTATAACATGCGTATGCTTTTCCTGAAAATGATCTTCAAAAATTAGCTCGTAAATTTGATTCATGGCATGAAATAATCTTATAGAATTTGGAATATATTTTTTCTGTAAGTGTGTGACTACAGTTTCGTGCAACTATATTTTTAATATGTTAAAAACAGTTTATAACTGTTTTGTAATATGAAATGTATTATTTTTTAATAAATAAAATAATTCAATAGTTAAATGCTGAAAATTTTATAGTCGTAAGGAATATAAGCTTACTTAGTATTTAAAAAAGTTCAGATTTTAGATAATAATATGGCATTTTATTAAAAAAAATTTCAAGTGTATGTTGACAATACTAGATGAAGTTAAAAATAGCATTTAACAGATATCAGTGAATGCTGACTCAAACTTTAAAATGCAAATAACTTTAACTATATTCTGATATCTCTGACATTTACAATAAATGATCAATACAATAAAATCTATAGTATAATAAGGTATATAATCTCATAATAAGATCTATTTAAAAACATAAATGAATGGTAGGATATTTATTCAAACTAATAAGTATCTTTTCTTTCTTTTATGATATTTTACTTCTAAAATTAAATTAAATGAAATTGATTGGTTTTTTTAAATTTATTTTTTAAAATTTATTGTCTTATTTTTATTATTCCTCATATAACTAGAATTTACATTAAGAAAACACACACACAAGTATACATATA
>JAPDSC010147964.1:154066-184892 GCA_026290005.1 Latrodectus geometricus
TATATATATATATATATGTATAATATATTGTTATGATTTTTATCAATCGACATTTTTGTTTGTTTAAGTTTAACATATTTTGAAATCTTTTTAAAATATTAAATAATGATGATGAAAATAATGTCTATATGTTATAATTAGTTAAACAAAATAAACCTTTTAAATTGAAATTTTTAATTTATGATTTTGAAAAATTAAAAAACGTTTTATCATAGAAAAGTTAAAAATAAGTTTTACAAATGTTTTTAACATTGAAATACTTTTAAAAGAATTCCAATAACGATAATTAGACTAATGAATAAATTATGAATAAGTTTGAATGAAAGAAAAACTATGTTCAAGCAATGGAATGGTTATAAATGTGTTGCGAAGAAATGAACCATAAAATCTCTAAAATAGGACATTTTTATTTTTTCCATAACTTGAGGACATGACCTTTTGTTAAAGTGAATGTAAGAAATGCAAATTTTCATAAAAATTAAACTTAAGGAATAAAAATTTCTATAATTTTTCATTTTTTACCTTAATTTTAATGAAAAACTTCAAGCATATTAAAATGAAAATTTTTAAATAACGCAGCATGTTCAGTTTATTTTAAAAGCATATTTTATTTTTTTTTTAATTTTCAAAGATGATTTCTTGAGAAATTTTATTTTAATCAATAACTTGTTTCTCTGCAATTTACTATTCATTAAATTAATCTATATTTGTCATGACTTTCATAAATGTACGTGAATAATAAGTTTTCTGATTTGTTATTCACGAAACATGAAACATGGATATCCTGGAGCATTTTTCCTCCTTTAAAAATATTTTCTACCTTTGATATGTCTGTTATCACAAAGATAAAATTTGTAGAAACGCCAAGCTTGCTAATTTCGATTTTTTCATATGATTGTTTGATGATAATACCAACATATAATAATGCCTTAATCTTTAATTCTCAAAAGGATGAATAAATTAGAAGATAAAAAAATGATGAAAAATTAACTATTAAATACACTCATGTTTACCAGATTATTTGTAACATTGTTTTACCAGGTTGTTGTGTAATTGTTTTACTAGAAAATTTAAACAGAATATTTGTAACAGACAGTTCTAACTTTTTCTTAACGAATATCTTATAATATTAGTTTGGGGAAAAAGAAATCCATTATTTTTACGTGAACTTTTTGTAACTTCTTTCAGATTCGCTTTGTAAAATGGTTTAAAACAGTTTTCATGTAGATTTTTAGGTCTTGTGTGAAGCTACGACTGCTGACATGCTGTCAAGTTAGATAATTTTTGATATTTTATAGACATTCTTGTATCCATGCGAAGTGCATCTTTAGTATCCAAATACCCAAACGGAATCGACGGAACCAAATCAGTCATATATAGGACGATAAACACCTTTCACAATTTTAGCCATCTGGTTAGCATTTTCACCATTATAAAAGAAAAACTAAAATGTATCGAATTTTCTGTTTGTTGTCTTCTATTTTTAAAACCTTGTACTCATAACTGAATGAATCAAACAAAAAACCGCAAGAGAATATTTTAGTGTCAAATGTCACCTTTCCAATGAGCATAAATTTGAAATTGTTTGATAGATACCTCACGAGATATTGATCACTACAGACGTCTACCGAAAAAATAATGGATAACTTTTTCCCCAAACTAATATATTACACTTGTCTTTAAAAATTGAAAAAAAGCTACAATGAAAAAGATTTCTCAAAATATTAATGTAACTATTAATACTATTTTACACAGTATATAGCACACAATGAGACATAAAATAACATGAATAATATCTCTAAAATTTAAATGTTCTAAGTTTAGAATATATATGTTTCATTTCAGTTTAGCAAGAGATATTTCAATGTGTTTTACAGTAGTTCAGAAGTAATCTGTTTAATATTGATAATTACGTGGCCTTCTTTTTCAATAAGAAGTTAGATCTACTATTTTTTTTTCAAAATAATTAATAGTGCTACACAAATGAAAGAGTTGAGATCAAATGTAAGCATCTGAGAAGAAAAAGCAATTTCTTAAAATACGCGTAAATTGCTTAATATGATTGGGATCAATTAATTCGACTAACAACTTCATGTACGGAATTATTTGTTGCTGAAAGAAATTGCAAGCAATAGGTGACTTGAGAAGACTACCGTTGTTTTCTAGTAGTAGTAAATCATAACATTAGAAAGAATAACAGATTCATTTATTGCATGAGCATTCGCAGTTATCAATAGGAAAACATGTAAATAAGGTCAACCGCATTTCGGAATGTGATCATGGAATCATTCATATAAAGAACTGCTCTTCTATATATTTGTAACTACTTCAGATTTTCTGCGAAGTCAAGTGATCTTCATTAAAAGTTCTGTCGGTTTTATATAGTGGGTCAAACAGACTACTCAAGAAAATTAAATCCTCAAGATTATTTCAAGGGTATTGTGGTATTTCAGAAATTCTGCAATCAAATGTTACTTCACTAATATTTCAATTTTTCAGATTAGCTATTTACATTTCACAGTAATGGCTCAGAAACAGAAAACAAAGAAAAAATCAAGATGCCAATCTATGAAATTTTCATCATTGTGAATAGAAATAAACCAAATGGAGACATAGAGGTAAACCCAGACATAGAGGATACAATATTATGGTCGCATGAGATAACAATATAAATATCAAATCATGTAACCATAAAATTTTTTCTATTAAATTTAACTATTCTTAATTTTATTTATTACAACTATTCTTAATTTTCACTTTTTGATATATTTTTGTATTTTTTTTATTAAATAAAGGGAAAACATTAAATAAATTTTGATATTTCAAAGACAGGATCATCTTTTAAAGTGTTTCAGATGCAATTTTTCTTCAATAAAGGAAACTTTAGTTTTAGATCTTTATAAATCTAAAACTGTTTAAAAGTGTTTTTATGAAGCTTCTTTGTATTGAAGACGTGAATATTAGGATTTTAGTGGTTGTAAAATGAGAGATGTTTGGTTTCCTGCATATTTATTCTATTCATTCACTTGCTTGAATGCAAATATTGATCATAGATGTTTTCTGTGGCGTCAAAAGATTTTTAGGTAAGCATCCTGGACACAATAAACCATTGCCATTCCTCGAGCTATAGAAATAACAGTTTCGCTTCTTCTCATTTTTCAAGAGTTATTGGGTGTAGTCTGTACATGGAAGAGTGATCACTTAGATACACCAAGTAATAGTCCATTAGTTGGCGTCATATCTTCTCACCACTTTCGTATGTTAATATCTCTCAATAGCTCTGCTTTACAACTTTCTGAAATATACTGTCTAAAAATCCTCATAACAGTAAATTTCTCAGAGTTTATTCTCATAAGCATTTTTATGCTTCTCACAAAGGACATATTTCCATTAGATTGTTCTAATCGGCATATAGTATTTTAATTTAAATTTCCACATACTTAGGAAGATATGTTATTTATATTTATACCACTATTTTTCTTTTATCAAAATATCGCTATTCTTATGAATCTTCAGTGGTTTTTGGATTCAGTGAATTTCTGTGGGATACAGACCATTTTTATTTAAAATCTTCAAAGTAAGTTTCATGGCTCTGATGGTTTGAAAAAACATATCTTCTTTACTGATAATGAAATTGAAAATCGGAAAATGAGAAAACGTTTCGGTCAAGAATAAAACTCGACAAAGTTATTTTGTATATAATTTTTTAAAAAAAGGGATTTTTATCGCGAATACTATAGTAATAAAATTTAATTTAAGTAGCATAAGCTTAAGAGAAAATGTTTACTTAGGTTAATAAAACTGAGAGTTTCACGCTTGAAAAAAAAATCTTTCTAAAACATTTTCTAGTAAATAGATAGTTCAAAATGTTTAACTAAAATTACAATACTTGAAATGAAGTAACAATTTTTTCTTCAATATTTGAAGTCAAAAAACTAAATTATTTACCTCAACTGCATCTGGGGAATTCAAACATATGTAAGAAAAATAGCTAAGCCAGGCGCAAAATAGATGTTCTTTCTTAAATAAATGACCGAATGAACATAAAAACTGCAGCATATCTATAAAGAGTAAATTAAAATTTTATGCATATTAGTTTAAAAATTTAAGTATACAAACAACACAAAAATGTAAAACATTCAACAAAGAGAAAAATTTTCTTGATGTCTAATAGCACATGTCATGTAGTTTATATACTCATATATATATATTTTACAATAAATAATTAAGCACCATAAAAAAGATGTTTTTATAATTAAAAATAAGAAAACATATATATTTCTAAATCATTAGATAATTATCAAAGCATGATCGGAGTATCAAGGTGATATTAATAGTCTAATCTAGTTGTTGTTGTTTCCAATCCCTCAGAGATCTAGCGTCAGCTAGATCAAAGCCATGACGCCATGAGCCCTAGTGAAGTCGAGAACCAGTAAATCTAGTTGTATATGCATTAAAGCACAAAAATAAATTGAAAATAACGATTAGTTGAATGAGATGATATCTACTCTTGAAGTGTTGCAAGATTGTATCCTTTTTTAGTATAAATAAGGACATAGATCATAATTATAGATATATATTGAATTCTATAATGCGTCCTGTTCAGTATTTAATGCTTTGTTCATATCAACAGCATTAAAATGTGATCGAAGCAGTTAATAAAATAATGTTGCATACACGATCAAAAAATATAAAAATCTTACAAGATATGTTAAAGTATAAAGAAAATTTAGAAAGTTATCTAGCATTACAGTTCCAGACATAATCTTTAAATAAGTACTAGAGAATGACAGACTCAAAAAACTTAGAAACATGATAATAGGTTTTCATCTAATGCCTAGCTATCATTTGAAATACTGTAACATTAATGTTGTTACAGTATTTCATACGATAGCTAGACATGGTAGGTTGACCCCACAGAATGCACATAATAAAATTATAAAATGTGTGGTTATGTACATTTATTATCTATCATTGTAAACCTACACAAATAAAATAAACGCTCATTGAGTCTGGTCATTGAAACACCATCACACAAAGTCATTGTTTTCTACATAAATATGTGATAGCACACTGGAAATGATATTTCCAGTTACTTTTTTTCCACGTTAATTGGACAACTCTACGGTAATACATAATACAATACCTAAAATTTTACATTTTAGGTATTGTTTACATTTCAATAATTTTTAATTCAATTTTTTTTAAAGATATATTTATTTATATATTTTTTTTTTATCAAAAAAGCAATCTATGCTTAAATTATGATACAGACGTAGAACATAATTCTGAATAATTAAAAATAAAAATGAAAATATTTCTTGAAAAATTATAGCGCAGATTTTTAATGTTATTTACCTGTATCATTGGTTTCCCAAAACATCAAATAAAATAAATTTAAGAAAACAGAATAAAAATAGTACTTTATTATTTTTCTGAACTCATTATATTAATATTTTTGATTTATTTTATACAGACATTTCTTGTTCGTTAGGATTGATTCAACCAAAAAATGCGATTTTTTTTAATATCAAAATTATCATAAAAAAGCTTAAGAGGAAATTAATATATATAATATTGATTGGATTGAAAGCTAAAGAGCATTTGCCAATCAACTATCAATTAAAGCTCACATGGACTATCATGTAAAGCGAGTTAAAAAACATTTTTTTTTTAAAAAAGGGTCATTGAAATATTTTTGTGTCAATAATTATATGCAAAGACTATAAATAAAAAAAATCATGAATTTTTCTAAGCAAATATGTAATTCTATTTATTTCCATTAATTTGTAAGAGGCAGGAAAAAATGTGCTTAGCTACTAAATTAGCAATTTAATAATTGCTTATTATATCCTATTATATACTTTCTGTTTCTCGACTTAATTCATTCAAAGTAAACACTGAACAATAAGAAGTTCTTAAATATAAGATACAATAATTGAGATATAATTTTAAATTTATGCTATAACTCTATAATTTATGCATAAATTATAGCGTTTAAATTATAGCGCTGCATAAATTATAGCGTTTTTAAACTTTATTACCTTCTAAAACGTTCCAATGCCAACAGGAAACACTATAGCTTACTTTGTAGAACGTTATGAATTAATTTACTTTAATTATATAAACCAAATTATTAAAAAAATAAGTATTAAGTAATTGTATGATAATATATAAATACATTGCAGTTTTACTGAAATCATTATAATTTTAGAGCGCAAATTGAAGTGAAATCAACATGATTCATGCTATCATTATTTCTTTATATATTAGGCATATTTTTAGAAGTTGATAGTTTATCCAACGAATTTAATGAAGCAGATCAGCAAACTGAAAATGAAGAAGACGAAGAAATATTACAAGAACTCTTGGATCATCTTGGCGCAAGGAATTTATTCACTGAGTAAGATTCAACTTTTTTTTCGATATAAAGTTTTGCATTTTGTGACATGTAAATACATATCACACGCAATGTATCAAGTTGGATCGCTCTTCAGAGAGAAAATTTGAATTTGTCTTCAGAAACTGCTGAACACAACGGCTGATCTTCTTTGTGGGTGCATGTTTATCATGGAGGATGATTGGAAATTTCTCATGTTTTCTTCCTGTCGAGAGGTAAATATTGTGTTCTATCTGTGAAAATACATCCCGGAGAGCAAGATGCAATGGTTATTGAAATGCATCACATGAGTCTTCGACAACTAGGCCGGCCTATATGGTGTCGAAATATATGTATCAATTTCACACTTGTTTTTCAAACAAAATATTAAATTTAGTATATCTATATATAAGTTGCTGAGATGCCAGGGTTTTGATTGATGTTATCGATTAACATACAAATGTTTCTAGCGTGTTTTGTTTCTCTTACGAAATAATCTTGCAATTTACATTTGAAAAAGAATTTTGTATAAAGCATTTCCATATGGCTCATCTCACTTTAAACATCAGTATGATCTGAGTTCAAACAATCTTCATTGAATGAAGGTATAAACTTCATTGATTAAAGTTAAAATGTTTGCAAAGAAATTTATGCAAATTATACATATTTGGGGAAGAAATGCATCCACGTATTCAATTTCATACATTATATGCCAGTACAAGATGCTTAAAGAAAAAATTAAAGAAAGTTTAAGATTTGCTTCATTTCTCATTAGTTTTGTTGGGTTTTATGCATGAAAGCGCCTGATGCATCGTATGAGATGTTGGAAACGTAAAGATTTTGGAAGCTTAATAATTTTATGAACGTTATAGTGGATAATTTATTAGCATCCTTAAAATTAAAATTTTAATTCCAGTATTTATACTTGCTATTATTCCGGTATTTATTCCAGATATTATTCTAGTATTTATCCCAGTATTTAAAAATACGAATTGCATGTTTTTATTAGTGTCTACAGTACTGTTCGATGTAGTGAAAGTTGTCAGCACAATCTTTAATTAGATTATGTGTGTCTTCATTACTACCAGCATTGTAAAGCAATCATATATATTCATGGTGGTAAAATAGTACATCGTATAACTAATTAAAATAATCAATAGCATAATTTATTTTTTTCTCCATAGCGCCACTGTTAGAAGCACTTCAGTTACATGTACAGTCCTCAAATCCGTTATAACGTGCTTATGAGTTGCATCTCTGGAAATTATGTCAATGATAAAACAAATTACAGTTTATGATAATTATTTCTTTTCTGATTTATGTAAGCCTGAATGCATAAGTAAAAATCTCGGCAAGATTGAAATTCATAACCATTAGTTTTAACAAATATTTTATGGTGTGTGAATAAAGGAATTAAAAAAATTTCAAGTCTGATGAAATTGTTTTATGCATTACGCTGTAATGTATTGATATGAAAAGTGCTCATTTTTGAAAAGAGTGAAATAAAGTGACCAAAATGTCCTCCACTTTTTTACATTCGTAAATATTTCATATCGCCACCTGCTAGTTTTGAGGTTTGTAAACATTAATCAATGACTTTAAGTCTTTCTGAAACAATGCATAAAGAAAAGTACTTATTATTTAAGTTTTTGGTTTAAAACCCGATTTCAGTTTTTTTATTCCTGCATGTGTGTGTGTGTAAAATATGCCACAATTTATATATGTCAACCACATCTTTGAATTCGTTGTAATTTTATGACTTGGAAATTTAAGAGAAAATTCTTATTTGTAATGAGAAAGATTGTTTTGTAGCATATGATACAACACAAAATGTTTCTGTTTTGAAAGAAAGGATGTGAAAAACACGAAAATATACTTTGAATAACTGTATGTTAAAAATTAAAATTAAATTGTAACATCCAATTATCAAACCTTAGACACACAAGTTTTCTATAATCATAAAATCATTTGATTTCTTTAAAGGTATAATTTTATTTGAAGACAACAATTTTTTTTCACAGTAACTTGCTTTAAACATTGATAAAAGAGTTACACTACGTTTAGGAAATTATGAAGATTAGGAATGAATTTTGGAATATAAAACTCTGTTTTTTAGAGGTGGGAAAATCTGATCTTCTCGAAAATTCCAGATGATGAATTCAGGTTTATTCAAATTAAATTTTGATTTTTATCGACAAACAATTTTAAACCAAAAGAATTTAGTTGATAATTTGGAGCTCACAAAAGTTAAAATATCAATAGAATATCTACTGAGATGAGTGAAGATTTTTAAAAAAATTAAAATAAGCATTAAATGTCAGAATATAATTGACTCAAAAACAAATCACTACTTTTAGCCCTTAGTAAATGTTTCAGAGAATGGTTTATAGAGAAAAATTATTAAGTCACATTCTTTTATACTTACAATTATTAAAAATATTGTGATATGAGTGAAAAATATATCTTTTTTTTATTATAAAATGGATGAGTAATAATAGTTACAAACTTAACTAGAATAATTATACACATTTTTATACTTCAAAATATGTTTATATGTTGAAATAAAATTTGATGGATTTTGGTATTTTGCTCAAATCTGTTGTTTTAATCTAATCATCCATTTAAATTACTATTCACCTCATAATTCCTTCCTTCCGTAGATGCAATTAAATTTTAAAAATATTAATAATAACATCTGGTTGCTGGAGTGCCCAGTAGAGCTACCTCTTCGTGGTGCACTCCGGCAATGGTTCTAAGCAAGTAAAACTGTCTGTAAATTTGGGAATTATTCTATTCTGAGTCAAGCTGAGACTCTTAACTGGCCATGATTGCCAGTTAAGAGTCTCAGCATAGTATCCAAAAACTTTACAGGTTAAAAATTCTCCGGTTTCTGAAATTGGCAATCATGGCCAGTTATCATGGACAGTTGGAATTGAAACCGGTCAAAAACTGTACCGGTTTCAATTGTCCCTATGCATTTCCCGCCAAGACATGGACATTTGCAGATACGTAATTTTCTTCCTTGTGGATGCCTTTCGAGCAATATTGGGAAGCAAGAGAGCGTTTGAACAGCTGACTCACTAATTTGTTTTTTTGTATTTTTGTTTATGTTCTCTATTTTATTCTGTTTATCTTTTTTCTTGCAGCTAATCATCATTAGAAATAAAAAAAAACATTTAATTGCTCAAAATTAAATTTAATTGAGATTTGGTTTGCTGTTCTATCACTTCATTACATCTGACATTATTATATCCACTTCAATATACATCAGAAAATTGTAAACATTTTTTTTTAAATTGTTAAAGTGAGAATCTAATGAAAGTTTGGTTTTCAATTTAATGTTAATTTTATTATTTATATATTTTTTAAGATTTTTTCATTGTTTCTTTTTCTGGTACTTTGATATAATTTTTTATAAAATTAATTATGAAAAATGCTTAATAAATTAATTAATATAAAATAAATAAATAAAAGATATATTTATTTTTATTTTTTTTTATCAAAAAAGCAATCTATGCTTAAATTATGATACAGACGTAGAACATAATTCTGAATAATTAAAAATAAAAACTATATATATTGCAAGCCTCAATAAAATACGACATATTGCAAGCCTCAATAAAATATAAATTAAAAATATTACTACTACTAAAATCAAAATTTCATGCAAATGAATATTTAATTGTCTGAAAAACATGCTAATATTTCGTCTCTCTTATACTTTTTCTATAGTTGTACATTGAGAAAAATATTTGTACTTTGAGAAAAATGTTTTACTATTATTAACAAGGATTATTTGCTTAAACTTAGTTTATTTTTTATCTCAAGTGTTTGATAACTCACTAAGTGATGCATTATATTACCCTTTTATCAAATAATCACGATAAAGATTGTCTTATATATGCAGATTTTCAATTTTTGGACTCACAATTGTATGATAGTTCATTATCACTGACATTCAAAATATTAAATTTATTTTATCAGATTATGATTTTAAAAATGTGATAAAGCAATGCTGTTTTAAAAATATCCTTTTATTTAACTGATCTCAGCAATTTTAAATGACAAATATCTCTTTACTGATATTTTATTCAAAGTATTTGTTTTTATAATCTTTTTCTTGGAGCAAATTGGCAACGCTGTTCGAAAGCAAATCCTTATAAGTTATGAAATCCAAACTATTTCAAGCATTATGATATCAATATTTTTCTTTTCACTGACACTATAAAATAATAAATTTGAAAGTACGTAAAAATATGAAAAATACATAAATTTCTCAAAAAATTCTTTTTTCGCCTTTTTATAAAGATTTTATATTTTTAAAGAAGAGTCAAAGTTGAGTAATATAAGCCATTAATCACACAAAATAGGTTAAATACAAGCGTAATAATCTATGACTAGAAATATAGGAAAACAGTAACTGCATAAGTACTTTCAATAAGCTTATTAGAGTTACGTGTTTACAGGTGCTCTGCTTGTTGCTATGGTTACTATAATCCCAGCTGCAAAGTCAAGGCTTTCACAATAAATAAAAGAAGACTTCAGTTCAAAAATATTTGTGGTGTCTATGATTTAACTAAAATAACAATGCTTTGGGAAAATCCCTATTTTTCTCTCTCTCAATGATTTAAATAATTTACACCGGAAATAATGATACCCCTTGCCCGTGGGGTAAAAGTGATAAGAATTTCTAAGTGTTCCGGAATGTAGTTTAAGTTATATATATAGATTTTTTTTCTTTTTTGTCGAATGCCAGCCAGACTGGCAGTATGGGTGCGCTGCTCCACTTTTTCAACTGAACCGCAATAGGGTGTGGAGTCCGACTTCCTCAGTACACACATGCCATATGAACCCGTTTATAGGGTAGGCAACCATTCATACTCCATTCATACAAGGAAAGGACAAGAAACACAGAGAGAGAAAGTACATCCATGCCCGAGCCGGGATTCGAACCCAGGTCCTCCCCATCCGTAGTCAGTTACGCTAACCACTAGACAGGTTGGGCGGCATATATACAGATGAGAAGTGCATATATATATATATATATATATATATATATATATATATATAATCGATTTTTGTTTCACTTTACGTTTATTTTTGTTAACAGATACGATATAATATTATCTGACACCATTTAAAAATTCAACATTCCAAAAAATTCATAAAATTCAACAACGAAAAATAAAAAAAGGTAACAAAACAATTATTAACATATTATTTTGTTACATTTTTTTATTTCTTATTAACGTGCTTTATTTATTATGGTTTTAATTTTTTCCAGCTACATTTTTTGATAATTAAAGCTGTTCGTTTAGATTGTTTTTGCTGTTATCTGTATTATGCTTAGCTTCGGAGCGATGTTTAATTTATTAGAATATTATAAGACTTAATTTACGTGAGTATCATCTAATTTGAGTTTCTCAGCCAAGCAACAATAAAAAAGGCAATTATGGATTTTGATCACATTATAAAAAAATAAAAAGAAAGAAAAGAAAACTTTTTGATAGTCACTCAATATTTAGTAAAAAAAATAAAACCAATAATACAGCCAAGAAATATCGCGCTTTGCATTTGTTTTTGTTTTAATTGAATAAAATACAAGAGTTCAGTTACAATTTTAACTAAATTACGAAACAATTAAATTCGGAGAATAATCTTTAGAATTGAATTAAAACTTTAATACTAAAATCCCGATAATTCAAAAAAATATTATAGTTAATTTGATCTAAGTAAAACTAAAGTTTAGTATGAAGAAAACAAATGATAAATAATAAGAAAATAGTAGATTAGTATAGAGAAAATAGAGGTTATAACTAAAATGTTCTTGATAATTCAAATAAAAAACCTTTAGTTAATTTTTTTGCTTATATTCGTAATTTGGATTAGACCAGAAAATTCAGTACACATGTAAAAACCTATTTATCAGATAGTTGACGCGAATGTTTTTCCAAATTGAAATAAAGTCGTTTCATATTATTCTAAACTGAAACAAATTTTTTTAATGATTGATTATTTATTTAATGGTGATTTTTTTCCTGATCGAGATAAACTAAAACAAAGATCGCGAATCTTGTAACTGTAGTACGCGTAACTAATCTACAATCAGCATGCTAAATTTTACTCTCCTTTCTTTTAAATTAAATACCTTTAAAGAACAAAATGCTACATGAAATAAATTTGCAACGAGGAGAGACAGGACTATTTAAATTTGTTTGACAACTTTGTAATTTAGTATAGAATGCCATTGAGAGTCATGGGTGCTAATGTTTGGTGATACCTAACCTAAAAGAAGCATAAAATCTTATGCTAACTGAAGAACTGAATTAAGTTATGGAAGTATGCAATAATATTTATTTTTATTCCTAAATAATAATTTTTAAAGTGGAACTTATATTGACTTTAGCCATGGAATCATGCTCGTATTGTCATCATAAGATTTATTCTGCGAAACGTTTCATGAAAAATACTCTCTATAGTACTATTGTAATACTAGTTTGTTCTTAATAATTTTGATAAAAAATTATTTCATATTTTCTAATCAGATGGGTTCGAAATAGTAATTTTTAGTTTTATTTTATTTAGTTTTTGTTCGTTTATTTTTATTTAGTTATATTTTACTTAGTTTGTTCGATGTGGACCACTTTTTTACACACGAATGGTAATTCAAGATGATATGAATGGTTTAAAAAGCGCTTAAGGGCAGCGATGGCCAGGTTGGTTAGGGCATCGTTCTCGTTACCAAACGGTGGTGAGTTCGAATCCCGGCTTAGCCGAAGATCCGTCGTGTTCACTAATGGCGACTGGGGCACGTTAAATCCGTCATGGTCGCAATGTCCTCCACGTTCCCATTACAAATTAATACCTCTGGAGGCGGTTGGAGCCAGGCTTTGGGTCTTCACTGGTTTCAATCTCTAAATTCGAAGATTCAGGTGGTGCTGCCGTCTATGAGCCAAAAGTCTTACTTCCACCTTCGTATAAGGGAGCTCTATTAAAAAAAAAAAAAAAAAAACGGAAGGTGCTCTCTCTTTTACTTTATTCGCCTAGTCTCTCAGACGGGTGGACTTGGCATTGACAAGTGTCATTAACAACAACAAAAAGCGCTTAAAATATCCATGTACGAAATATTAGTCAATACACACAATGAAATATTAATTGGAAATGCATAGAGTATGCTAATAATATATAAGTTTGATACATTTAGAATGGAGGAAATCTTATCAATATGATGAATTGATCTTTGAAGAGCATCTTGGTTATTACAGCCTATGCATTGATATTCAATGTACCTCTTTATAATATGTATAGTATATTTTTTTTGGAAACAAAGTACTTTTGCATTTTATCAATTGATTTTTATGAAATATTTATTTTTTTCTATTTATTCTTGAACATGATATTTAAAATTACTCTTTGAATTTCGAAATTATAAAAATGGAAAAGCACACAGCATGCATTAAATAGAAAAACACACAATTATGCACTAATTCATCATTCAGCCTATTCATAACTTTTTATACTTTTTCCGTTTGGTGAAATGTATAATGATCATTTGCATTTGTAAATATGTAATTTATTTCCGTGATATATTTTTTGTAATTAAATAATAAAAATTTTATTTTTTTGGGATGAGAATGATAGTTTTTATTTCAGGAAAAATAACATTTCTATACTTTAAGTTGATAAAGTTTTTTATCGATATATTTTGTGCCGAAAAATATTAAAATACATTATTTATAAAAATATGTGTTCGTATTTAGTCCATGATTCGGCATAATTATAAAATAATATTACAACTGAATTGTTGTGTAAATAGAACATGAGAATGTTTGGCTCAAGAAGTAGTTTTTTTTTAATGTTTTTACTCTAAATTTAATAATAAATCATAATATTTCTAAAGACATAAAATTTTTCTTAAATATTTCTAATTACATTTCTCGATATAGTTTAGTATTCATTGATATTATTTCAAAATAGATATTTTTTAAGCAAAGACAACGAATAAAAAGTTTTAACTTATTACCCCCCACTGAAGCTTTTTATGCCTATTGAACTTCAAAGAAATTTCCTTAGAATTAGAAAATTTCTTTTTCTAATTACAAGAAAACACTTCATGATTAGTAAAGTAAATTTTCTTATTATAGATCACGCGATAATTCTATTTAAGTTTTGGCGCGAAATTAATTGCGGTAGCGTTCGTAAGTACCGAAATAAGTTATCAGTTATATCTCTTTGTCTAGAGTTTTAGTAAACAGAAAGCGATTTAAGCGGTTATTATCAAAGAACTCCGTGTTTCATATCTATAACAGTTCCGATAATAGATATAAACCAGCTTATGATACATTTTTACAATAGAGTAGATTATAAATGATAGAATAGATGTGATAGCATGTGATACTTTTTCAAATGATTATAAAATATGAGTATTCACTTTATAGTTTATAACAACTTACATATATATATATATATTTTGTTGAAAAAAAATCTGCCAAAAAATAGTTTAGGTTTAAAAATACGTATTTGGAATGAAAGTTTCCACAATAAAAGTTATTAATTATTAAAATGGAGAAAAAAACAATTATTATAAAATGGGAAAAATCATTAATTTTCTTCACATTTATTTAAATTAGTCTTAATATAAATTAATTATGCTTTTTTGCATAGTTAATTTATATTATCAAATTTGGAAAATAGCATTTATTTCTTTATTTAATTTGGTTTAACTGTGTGACTGCCCGAAGGCATCTACACATTCATCTGAGATAGTAAAGTCTCAAATATGCAAACTTAAAATAAGAGAAAATTCATGAGTTGGTAACAGGGAAAGCAAATACTTTGACAAAATTGCATCAGATGTTAAAAAGGCTGCAATTGATCACTTCTGAAGAATTTATAATAATTAAAACTTGGGTATACCCAGAAATATTGTGCGATTCAAAAAGGTTGTGAATGTTGCCGGTTGTGCATTTCATGGCTTGTCTGGAGAAATTGATGTTTAGCTTGGCAAAATGCAATGTTAGGTTTTCAAGCTCGAAGTCTTTTCTTATAGTCTTATTTCAAATATAATAAAGAGCGTTACTATGCATCTCAGCATTTTATTCTGCATATTTAACAATTTTGCATCTACTTGGGAATATGAACATCATGGTGAAGAGGCATAAGTGACTATGGGTCAGATAATAAAAATGTAGAAGTAATGCTTAAGTTTGAGGGATGGATCTGAGTATTTTCCAATGAGTGCTCTAAGTTTGTTGTGCGTGTACCAGACAGCAGCTAGTTTAGACTTGATGTGTGGTATCCATGTAAATATCGAGTTCATATTTACTCCGAGGTATGTCGCTTAGAAAGTAGCATAGCGATAATTAAACCCGATATTTTCAGGTTCAACAAAAATTACTTGTTTGTAAATATGTGTTGTAGAAATGTTAGCTTTTCGCAGAAAATAGCTTTCAAACTCATGATAGGTTAAACTGGCGTCAAACTAAATATCAAATTAATTACATAATTGCACCTTTTCTGACATTAAAAAGCAAAATAGTTATTTAATTAACTTTGGTAATTAGTAAAAATTTGAGAATTATAATTAAACTGTCATGATGAGTTAAAATAAAACATTCATAATCAATTTTCGCGAATTTCTTCAAGAGCAAATGCAAAATTATATTATTTAAGTCAAAATTAGTTTAAGTCATAATTAGTACTGTTTATGGGATAGAATTTTGTTTGATAATTCTAGTTTGTTCAAAAATTCCTTTTTTTGATACCTATATTTATGATGATGGAATAAGATATGATTCATATCATCTTGAATATTACATGAACAGCATAAGCAGCTTTATATAGATTAATGACATTAAATCTGTATAAAATTGCAGGCGTAATTAGCATTTGGGATTTACTAAAAACAACATATTCTTTCCTTGATTTCAATGCTACATCAAACAATTCCTACTCTGAAACCTGAATTCACTTTAAATTCAAAATATTTTACTTTCCCGTATGTAATTCGCAGTGGCATATTTTCCGCAAGATTTTTTTTTCCCCCAGAAAGCATTCTGCAAGGAAGAGATCGATTATAGGCGATAGTTCCGAGAAAATTCTAGTAAATCGATTTTCAGTTTTTTCTAACTTAAAAACGAGGATAGACATATTTTAATATATTTGTTTTGTTAATAATTAAATGAAAATAATGGATTATTTTCTAACTGCTCATTGGATACATTTTTCTTTTCACCTGCGATTGCTTTGTTTTTCACTTTATATTAACAGGTTCGTCTCTATTGCTTATTTGCTTTCCCGATAGCTTTTAAATTAAAATCTGCTGTGTAACTTAAACGTGTTTGCTTCCATATGACGATATACAAATTTGAATTCAGAACGAAACAGCTCACGTCAAGAAAAAGCGAAATGATTGACATAAGCAAATAGTAGCAGTTATCTTCTTGAACGTAATTGGATAGACCTGATTATAGCTGAAATCGACAGCCATGTCGTGGCGCCATCTGCTGCTTATTTTATGAAACATAAGCAGCATTTCTTCAAAACTTTCTTGTAAGTTTTTGAGATGCAGAATGCTTGTCATCAAACTCTTCTAGGTGAATAATACGCACAGTGAAATTCGAAACTTATTTTAACACATTATCTGCCGGTTATATACAGGAAAATACGATACTTAGAACCGCGAAAATAGTCCCAAAAGTAAATTAGATTAATGTTACTTTATATACAAATTTTGAATGTATCAGAAATTTTTTGTACAAAAAGTATAGATTAAAACATGTATAATTTTTTATGTAGTAATAATAAAGAAATCCTATAATATTAATGAATAAAAATAGATATTTATTCAAAACAATCACCGGCATATATGTATACAAATAAATAGGCATGCTTTTATTACAACATATATTTAAATTATGAAAATATACACTTATATAGAGTACATCGACAAATTTGTTGATAAAGTAATGATATAATAATACTTAAATAATTATAGTCTTATGTTTTGCTCTTCTTCATATTCTTTTTTAGAGATATAGTTTTTTTCAGTTCTTTGTTTCAGTAACATCTCGTGGCCGGATTTTGATCCTGATATTTTTGTGTGGTCTTAATATAAGCTCAAGACAGCCAGGAACTTTATCTCTGGGATCTAAGGATTCTAACGTGTAATTTCTCAAAATATGAGAAAGTACTGTCTTCAATTCCATCATGGCAAATCTTTGACCTGCAATATGGAAAACCTTTAACTTTTATGAAATTCAACTTAAAACTTTCATGAAAATCAACAAAATAAATATGGAAGTAAATAAAATCAAAACATATCTTAAATTCTATTCAAGCTCGGAATTTAAAAAAAAAAAAGTTATTTTAATAAAAATTCAGTTTTAATTGGAGCATACATCGTAAATGAAAAAAATATCATGGAATCAGTAGTAAGTCATGGCAATTGTAATTTAACTATAGAAACACATCAAATTATTACTTGCATTGTTCTAAAGGTTTTTTTTATGTTGATTTGGATTAAACTTATAATCAAGAAACCTTAAAAATACTTTTTTCGTGAATATTTTAATTGATTGTACATGTAGTACTTTATAAATATAACATATTGATTTTGCTCTAACATTTATATTATGATGTAAATTTTTCCCCAAATAATTCAACTGCTGAATATATATCATATTTGAAATCATTATAGGATAGAGTCAATATTTTTTCCACTAAAGCACTATACAAACTACACATTATAAAAAAATATCTTGAGTTATGGCGTAATTTGAAAATAATACAAGTTACCGTTTTCCTATATTATAATTCACAGTGTCCTATTATCCGCAAGACCTTTTTTTCGAGTATAAGAAAGAAAAACATCGCATAATCCGCAGTGACGTATAATTTGTTGCAATTTTTACCGCGAGCAGTCGAAAATATATATTGCTGATAATGTATGAGTCATACAAAATAAAAAATATACAATATGATTAAAAATATTAGGTTGGGGAAAAAGTAATCCATTAGTTTTTGGGTAGACGTCAGTAGTGATCGATATCTCGTCAGTTATACATCAAACCATTTCAGATTTATGCTCGTTGGAAAGGTGACATTTGACACTAAAATATCCTCTTGCGGTTTTTTGTTTGATTAATTCAGTTACGAGTACAAGGTTTTAAAAATGGAAGACAACAAGCAGAAAATTCGATGCATTTTCTTGTAACGGCGAAAAAGATAGCCGGGTGGCTAAAATTGTGAAAGGTGTTTATCGTCCTATATAAGACTGAAACAACCAGTTACGTACAATTTTTGTTTGGTCGATTCCGTTCGGGTATTTTTGATGTTAGAGATGCACCTCGCATGTGGATACTGCATCGTCGAAATTGTCTATAAAATATCAAAAATGATTGAAGTTAACCGCATGTCAGCAGTCGTAACGCGCAAAACCTAAAAATCTACATGAAAGCTGTTTTAAACCTTTTTACAAAGCGAATCCAAAAGAAGTTACATAAAGTTCACGTAAAAATAATCGATTTATTTTTCCCCAACCTAATATAATAAATTGTACAATAAAAACATTTATTATGAAAAAGATTTATTACAATCCACTTCATCGCTAAATGTGATTAACTTGGATGAAAGCACGAGATCGATCAACAGTGATAACTCCGAGAAAATTTAAGTAAAACTTTTCAATTTTATAACTTTTTTTAATAACTTTTAAATTGAAGTCAGACATGTTTTAATAATAAAATATTTTTGTTTCTTTAATAATGAAAAAAAATAGATTATATTCTAATAACGCAATGGATATATATGTTTTTTGTACTGCACATGCTTTATTTTTAACTTTAATTAACACGTTTGTCACCATTTTTTAAAATTTGCTTTCCCTATAATTTATAATTTAAAATTCATAGTATAACTTAAGCGCTTTCGCTTTCATCTGACGATACACGAGTTTGAATATTTTTAAAACCAAACAGCTCACGTCCAGACAAAATGCGAAATGGTGTTAGCGAATTGCAGCTTCGAGGTACCGAATTCGCTCTTGAACGTGATTGGACAAAGTTAATTATAGCTGAAATAAGTTTGATATGTTGTAGCGTCATCTGTTATTTATTTTATTAAAAATAAATAGCATTTCTTTCAAACATTTTTTTGTAAGTTTTCGTGATGGAGATTGCTTTTCATCAGATTTTCCTCAGAGGCGTATAATACGCACAGCGAAATTTAAAACTTTTTAACACATAGTCCGCGGATTATATCGAAGTAAATGCTGTAATTAAATTCCGTAATAAATAAATTTTTAGGAGAGTAATTACAAATAATAGATAAAATAAATCTTTAAAAGTTTTAAGAAATATAGAAATTTTACATAAATGTTTGTATATGTTTTACCAATGCAGTTTCTAGGACCAGCCGAAAAGGGCACATAAGCATATGGGTGACGATTCAATGAATTCTCCAAACTAAAACGATCGGGATCAAATTTTTCGGGATTTGGAAAAATATCTTCATTTCTGTGTAGCATATATGGAAACACAAACAAAGTCGAGTTATCTGGAATCCGATAGCCACCTGAAAATAAATGATTACAGCATCTGTTTTTAACATTATTTATAACTTAAAACTTATGAACGAATAACGGATTATTTCCATAGCTTAACTGACTGGAATTTATATTCATTCAGAAATTAACTTTTAATTAAAACACCGCAAGGAAACAAACGTTGCTAATAATTCATTCCTCGAATTTACAATGAATGTTTTATTGGTTTACAATTAGAGTATTTTTTTTTTTTTCTAAATTATTCATAAAAGCGGATTCTAGGAAATGAGGTATTTTTGAATCAGAACATTAATAATTTTAGTTCTCTGCATTTTTTAATGATTAAAAATATTATGAAATTAGAGACAAATTTTGATCATGAAAGCAGTCATAAGGGCCGTGATATAAATCTTGATATTTAAAAGAACAAATTCCATCAAAAATGAACATGTTTTTTCAAAACACTATTAAAATTGTGATTTGGAATTCTTTTTAAGTCTTAGGAATTTCATATAAAATCTTCAATTTGTGAAGTATATAAAACAGATTTTCCATTCACATGAATAAACGTTAATATTTTTTATTTAAATAACACTTCTATTATTTAATAAAAATTATATCGAATTAATAATGTGTGAGTGGCTATCTCTACATTTGCTTACAAATTGATTTTCTCACGGGCCATCGCCAGTAGAGTGTAACTCTAATATTATTTTTATCGTTATTACCACATATTCTGTAACATGAGACAAAGTGCTGAATAAATATAAGTTGGAATAATTAATAAGTATTTTAAAAATATTTCTTACGAATAACCATATCACCAGGTGCTTGTCTTGCAAACATAGCAACAGATGGAAATAACCTCAAACTTTCCTGCAATTAAAAATTATATTTTTGTTTTAGAAAATACTTTTAAGAACACAAAATATAAATAAAATTCCTTAAATTACCATTTAATATGTGACTTTTGAGTTAAAAATGCATGTAACAACTAAATTTGCTATTTAAGAATAGTAAATATCAATAAAATATTCATGGTAAACAATTTTACAGTACAAATAATGAATTATATGACAATAAAATTTATGCTGTTTTCAGTACTCTGTTTTCTACAAGGTATAATTGATCGTTTTGTTGAAAAAACCAGAAGAAAAACTGAATAGCCGAACTTGAAATTGTCGAAATCTTCAAACCCTAAATGCGCTTTGAAGTGGCGCCAGAGGGGAGAGTGATTTGCGTCTGTGTTGTAATACTAATCATTTGCATATCTCTCCTTCGCTAAAGCATGTTGTAAATTTAATGTTATTTGCATCCTTCCTTCAGGGTGTTGCATTTACGTTCGACAGCAATGTATTTTGCTAAGTGTACTCGTGTCTATAAAAATTGCAACTCCATAAAGAAATCTTCAGCATTAAAGAAAATTTAAGTTATGAAAAAACTTATGTTAGCATAAATAAATTTTAAAATTAAATAACAGTGTAAAGAGTGTCCTAAATTAAAATTTATTGTAGTTATTATACGCTGCATTAAGTGTTACTGTGTAATATGGGACTAAGTTGAAAAGATTTTGAATGTCTTCCTAGGAAAGAATATTCCATGTTGCTTATATGCCCTTTCAAAATTCATCTGTAGAAGCAACACGATAAGCACTCGTTCTTAATGAACCTTAATCCACCATCGAAATTGCATACGTAAACAAGGCGCGATGTATATAGCGAATATACACTGGTTATCAAAAATGAAGGAATCACAAAAATAATGATAACTCCCCCAAAAACAAGCCACACGTAATGAAATTTGAATATGTGTAAGTAAAAGGAGCTGAACAATAAGACATAATGCAAAATAGTTGAGCTGTCGGAAAACATTTGCGAGGAGCATTAAAATAGATGTCTCAGAGGAAGGCAACAATTATTTCTGCGTGTAATTAGAAATATGTATAGCGAAATTGTAAGAATTTTTCCATGAATCATTTGAACGAACAATTTCGAAGGCGAGCTATTAGGAGATTAGAGGCATGACAAAGTTAGATAGAAGGGGTTTGATGGTGAATGTAAGTGCGTTTATGATTCATAGAATTTGGTAACAATTTCTAACCTTGTATGTGGCTTCCAAGAGGTTCAGCTAAGCACCACCACGTGCTAATATGAGTGCCGATAACGGATAATTGACATTATGCACACTAAGAAATAGAACCACAATTCTGGCAGAACTCAGATATTCCCTCGCTGCAAGCTCCGGAAAGTTAGTACCCAAATCAATAGTGAGTTGAAGGCTTCACGAACGTGGTCTGCATACAAAGCCGCCAGTCATTTGCCCCCCGCCCACGTCAAGCCATAGGCGGGAACGTTTGTAATAGGCACGTCAACATATATACTGGACGCGAGATCAATGGAAGGCTGTTCTCTTTACGAATGAGCCCAAGTTTAGTCTCGAAAGCGATAGTAGGCGCATTTTGATTGGTAGAGAATGTGAAACGCATTTTCATCCATCATACATCCGTGAAAGAGGTCAGGCAGCGTCTGTGTTCACAAGCTTGGAAAAGTCCCAGAGTAGATTGTATCTGTGGAACAGTGGAGTTTCTAGTCAACTCTGGATGCATACTAGAAGTTTCCTAGGTTTTTCTCTAGCCGTACATAAATACAGCCCAATTTCCTACGAAGTCACTCTAGAAGGCATGTGACCCCAATCGCCATATGTTATGGTAAAGATCTCTGTGGGAGGGTATCAATACGTGATCTAGCTTTGTCATGTGAATTAATTTTCTTCAATAAATACGAGGAGAGTGGCACCCAAGTTAAGTTGGCTAAAGGGTTCGTCTGCTTTGTTCTGATGGCGAATTGACAATTTTTTGGCTGTTCTCGGCTATATCATTGGCTAGGCAGGACATTAACAGGACTGGACTGTGGCGCTTTTTCTGGAATGGTTGTGTTTTGCTGGCCTCACCGCGGAATACATGCATTGTGCCACTGATGGATTTTTTTAGGCAGCGGTCACTTACAGCCTCACACTCGCTTCGCATGTAAGCTACCCTCCAGCGACATTGAAATATCACATCGACAATACCATTAAATAACATATTTAAATATTCCTTATAAATGACTTGAAGCTTTAAACTATCAAGAGAAATATTTATAAAGAATCTAACTTAAGTAAAATAATGAGATTTTATAATTACTTTTTAAATTAACAAGAATTTGATCTTTATATCAATTAAAAAATTAACGTTGACATTTCATTGAATTTTTATACTTAGGTCCTTTATTAATTCTATAGTATTGATTAATAATTAAATATTTCTTAGAATTCTTTAAAACATAAAAATTCATATATTAATTAAATACCTTAAATAAATTTAATATGAAGTTTTGATTGATTAGTAAATTTTTTCCAAAACATCGCAATTTTTGTAAAAATGCAAATCACCAAAAGGAAATTTTTCATTGCTGTTGAATTGAAATTACATTAGCAGTGATAAAATAATTAATGTACATTAAAGGATTACAAAACTTTTGTTTAACTCTGGGATGGAAATTTTTTGAAACTGATTTTACTAACTAGTAAAGTAGATGTAATATTTTGTATTCAAATGTAAAATATTTAGTTTGTCGATGTCTGAGACCATATTATATAAGTAATTTGAATTTTTTTTTATGCAGATTTATGAAACAAAAGTCATTTTTTTCAAAAAAAAAAAAAAAAAAAAAAAAAAAATACATGCTTGATATATAAAATTTTAACAGCATACTCGTCTTCTGCTGTGAAAAAAATTGAAAGAATTCTATTTATTAGTTCTCAATTGAATTACATAATTTGCTCACAAGTTTTCTTATGATAATGTACATAATGTACATATTTAGAGAAATAAATACTCAAATATTTTATTCAAGTTTCTAAAGTAAAGTGTAAAAAAAATATCGATTCTAAAAAGGGAAATGAATTGTAATTTTCACAAATGCATATTTTTATTAAATCATATCATTTCTAAAAATTCTTTAATGAATTTTTAATATTGTTCTTTTCAAAAACCTTTTTTTTTTTAAAAAAAATAAATTGCTAAGAATTTCATCAGACTCTCATTAAAAACTCTCATTGTATTCTTAATATCTTATTACCTCATGAAGGATGCTCAATCCAAAGCAACTCGTAAACAAAAAGGCCAAAATTCATTTTAAATGAAAGAAACAAAAACATATTACTTTTATGCTATAAAATCAAGCATTTCGCCTTAATATACCTTTATAATGCACTCTAAGTATTTCATGTCTTTAAGATCATCCTTTGTAGCTGGTCTTTCTCGATCATCCCCGAAAATTTCATCCAATTCTTCTTGAGCTTTATCTTGAACGTCTTTGTAGAGACCTGTGAGGTAACAAGTCCAGCTCAAGGCCATGGAAGTAGTGTCATGACCCTAAAAACAAGAATTCTAAATTAAATAATTGGAATATCACTTCTTTTTGAGTTGAATATAAGTTCTTGTGAATTTTTATATATTCTTTAAATGATACGTGCCTCAAATGTAAATGTATCCACTTCTTCTCGTATATTTTCTTCCGTTAGATCCTTTGTTTCAAGATGATGTTCAAGTAATATATCCATCAAAGCTTTCCGTTTGTGTTTACGTTCTTCAAACTCTTCAACATTTTTATTTAAAAGTCTCTTTTTCTTCTCTTGGATGACCTAATAGAGATAACACATTAAACATAAATTAGAATTTAGTATCAAATGAGTAATTTGTTCAGAGTATTCCATAAAATCTAACTAAGACTTGGAATTAGCGTTAATAGATGTCACAAGAAATATTTCTACAATTAAAGGAGTTTAATAGAAAATATTTTGTTTGTAATCGCATACAATTTTATTGACAGTCTGATTAAGGTGTCTGAAATTATTTTTTTTTATCTTAACATCGTTACATCATAGTTTGATTTTTACGGAATTAATAACTTTTGCACAGAATTAATAACTATTCACTGTGTGCACATATTGTGTATTAAAATGCATTCAATCCTTTTGATACATATTTTGATATAACCACATTAAATAATATTATTAGATTATACTTTTTTATTTTATGAGAGGAATGTTCTCACACACATAGATAATTGATTTACTTATATGAATTAAGAGAGTACATAAGAAAATTTTATAAGCATCAATTTTGTTATTTGTCCAAAGCAGATACTTTTTAATGGTGAGAGAATTGATCGAAAATTTGTTTTTAAATTTGTTTCACAGTTAAACCAATTTAGTTAAAAGCTATAAATATATGCATGAAACATGTAAATATAAACAATATAATTTGAAAATAACCACTGTTTAGTTGATCTATAAAATTTAGAACTTGTGCTGAATTTATAAGCACGTTTTCCCATATAAATAGTGGTTAAAAATTACTTAGCCAATATACAGCATTAAAATATAATGGAAAATCATTTGATAATTTTAAGGAAATAGATTTAAGAAAGAGATAGCGTATTATTAATGTGTATTAATCTTTTCATTTCAAATTTAAAGCCAGATTTGTTTTTTTATAAAACTGTGAAATAAGAGTGATGAAATTATTTCAGGAAATGTTGGCTTCAAATATAAATTTTAAAAGATTTTATTTGAATGTTTTTGTTCTTTTATTCCAATTATATAATACAATCTCCATCAAATTCTAATTAAATTGCTGATGTTTGGATTTTTAAAGACGAATTAAGAGTTTCTTTGATTTTGTATTCGTAAATAGCTCTAAGATACTATTAGTTTTCATTAGATGTATGTTTAATTTTTTAAAACTTTCTTTGAATAATTTTCAGATGTAGAAACATGTATTCAAGACAATAAACTGTATTTCACTTTTCCTTTTTTAGCAGTAGATAATGCCACAAAAAAATTAATAACGAGAACTCAGTGAATACGCACTATAAGAAAACATTACAGTGTATTAATGGAAATTTTTGAAAAGCTTAAAAACGCTAAGCATTTAACTTAATTTTACAGTTTAGTTATTGACAACTGAGACGATTAATTTTTACTTGTAAATAATATGCTTGTAATTAATTTAGAATTAATGAGAAATGATCTTAATTTTAAATGTGTTGTAAGAAAGATATTTTTTTATTTAGTGTTTTAATTTAAAATATGTGAAAGTAATAATTACTAGTGACAAATTTGGCGGCTCATTTGCTACGATTTTCTTCACTATATTGAAATAGTATGAGACGTTCAACAGCAGAGGATTAATTATATTATAATGAAGTTTAAAAGTAAAATAAAATTTGTATGCAATCAATAGATCATGTAATATATTGAAAACATGTTTTAAAATTATGTGACGTTTGTGGTAATATATCTACTATATATTTATTGGTGTATGTAGCATACTGGCATGCGTATAAGACTCAACTGTTTATAAAATGTACTCCTTTTTTATACACATTTTTGAGAAATAAAATTTGTTTTTCAAAAATGGGATGAATATAATAATTTTGTAATAAAACTTATTTTTCAAATTTATGATAAATATAATAAATTACAACATGAATTTAAAGTATGTAATTTAATTTATTTTTCTTCGTATTCGTTTTTTAGACCTATCTTCAAAGACATTAAGTGCGTATTATATAGACGCAAATAATATATATATATATATATATATATATATATATATATATATATATATTAAAGGATGTATATGTCTATATATAACGATTTCCAGGGAGGAATCTGTTGCATTTTTGATGGTCATTACAGGGGATTACACGTGAATTGTCTCTTAGAAAGAATACCTTCAAGGAAACTTTCATCCTATATATTATCATTTTCGTAAACATGGGGATGAGAAAGAAAAATTACTCTGCAATAAGAAATGGAATGTGTAACTATAATAGATACTGTAGATACATTTCATTTTTATATTCATGGGATTAAGTTTAAGATTCCTGCTAATCACATTGCTTTAGCTTGATTGAAATCAATCAAGTATACTACTGGATGATTATTCAGGTGATCATTTAAGCTTTCAATGTATGATTTTGGCACTAAATAAAAAAAACAGCTTATAAATCTTGAAACAGATATATTATCAAGAAATGAAGATAGCATTTTGAAACTATGAAGGAAACATAGATGCGGAAAAATTAATGCTATTCATACTGTATTTAATCAAGAAAAAAAAGTTATTGAATTCATAGTGGTGTTATACATGATTACCTACCCAAGAAGAACAACAAGCAGATGTTCCTTCGTATTGGATATGCTCTCCCGTTACTGCAATAGTTGCTTCGCATTGTTTCTCTATTCACAGCACCAGAGAGTCCAATAATTTTTGAGGTAAGAGTACCATTCCTCAATATCTGTTTCAGTTGTTGAATGTTGTCGGGAGGATATTATAGTATCTCAAGGTATTTCGCAAAGTACCCCACGCATGTTCTATAAGATTTAAATCAGAGCAATATGCTGGCTAATACATTAGAGTGATATTTTCCTTTTGCAGTAGCTGCTAAAAAGCAGGAGTATTTTGTGTCCTTTTATTGTTATCCATAAAAAGTAAATTTGCTCCATTGGTCCATAGAACAGGAGAAAGATTACTTTCTTAGCATAGCTATCTCCAGTAACTGAAACTCTATCGAAAATGTGAAACTAAATCCACCCATTTAGCTTATTACTTCTCCAGACGGCAATGCTGGGACCCCAGTAACCATGATGTAAATCAGATAAAACAATAACCCGACTTCTCCCCAAATCAACTGGGGTTGCGAATTACTGATGACATTAAAATGACACTCATCTCCATTGATTAGAGGACAAGACTCCATAGATTAGAAATATAATTTTCATGTTAAAAATGGTGCACTAAATGGTGGTACTGATGGCGAATTTTCAAGGAAATTTAGCTTTGTAAAAATAAAATAACTGGCAAATAAGCCATTTTTTGAAGGCACCTGGATATTGTAAGCCACGACAATTGTCACCTTGTTTCAATATACTGTTGCTGAGCAATGGAGATAGTTAATTAGTTTCTGGCTCGTTTTGATTGCAGGACAATATATTGGTCATCCACAGCAGCTGTCTTAATATAGAGGCCACTATCAACTTTTCTAATTGCTAAAAGCGCGAAATGACAATTTTGTTGATTGCAAAGTTTTTAGGTATATGGTTCAAATTACGCTCATCACCTAGCTTTCTGATTATTCATCAAAGTGTGAAGTCGTCCGGGTAATTTCTTTTAGCCATACTTCACAAAAGAATTTATTCGAACTTATAGCGAATGTGTGCAAGTGTTTTATGCACTCATCTTGTGGTTTCATGTCTATTTATGTAAAATTTACACACTTTATTTAAGTTTTTCACAACAGTCTATTTTTTATTCTCACAATTAAAGAGTCATTTATTAAATCAAGAGAAAAACAAATTCCATCAACATAATGGTAATGTATATAGTAAAAATTTAACTAAGATAAATATTTAATCTGTAATAAAAAAAGAAGGCTTTGTATAAAATTTATGTATCTATGTAGTTAACGGAAAAGTATGAAACACATAAAAATCAATGTTACATTTGCTTTTTCTTTGATTTTTGGATTATTACTAGATTGGTATTGTTAATAATGTTATAAAATTTCGTAAACATTGAGAAATATGAAAAATTAATAAGAAATCTAAGCAAGAGAGTTTGATATGTTGCAAGCCCTACTAAATGTACATGATTCTTTAATTTACATTGTATCAGTATTGCTGATGATTTTAACTATTATAATTCAATTAAAAATTTATATAATTACTAACTCTGCTACTTGATACTCATTAGAACTTTTCTTCAACAAACGTATAAATACGGATATTAATATAAATTGCTTAAAAAAGTTTTCCAAATAAATGTTTCCAGTAAAAAATATTATGTAACAAAAACCCACTCTTATATACTTCACATGTAAATTTAATTATTTTATAAGAAAACACAATGTTACCTAATTATTAACGTTGATCCGTTCTTCTCAAACGAATTCGAAGAAAGAAAGAGAGAATCAAGCCCTTATTACAATAGATTAAAATGTAAATTATGCTAGTGTGCTGACAAAATGTCTTAGACAAAATTGTTACTCCAAGCAGCTAATGAATTCAATAATCTCCCTTTTCAAAAACTAAATTTTCTTCTGCTTATTAAATTTTTAAAAAACTTCTTCATAGTAGTGAAATTGAGGATCAAAATTGTAAATGCTGGTGAAAAGATCTAGGAATTGTGGACAAAAAAGAACTAAAGTATATCATGAAAAGAATAAAATGAGATAGGATTTAAGTCTCAAACCAATGAAATACTGACTTGGAGATTTAGTTTTATATAAAGAGTTTTTATATTTGCATACAAGTAAGCTTACTTTCCTTTATTCAGGTCTATATACAATTTATTACAGGAAAACCTAACAAATTTATAAACTTATTTACAGTAATAAGCTTACAAATTTATATACAGCAAAACGAAGTTACAAAGAAAAATTTTTAAGTCGTGCATTTACTAGACTACAATATCCATCAAGTAATTTTCGCACAATACCAGCACTATGAAAACTCCAGAGCATAAAATTAAAGTAAAAATGTTATCTTTAACAAATTTATAAAAAAATAAATTAGATTAAACACGGAAATGAAAACTTTTTAAAAATGCATTAATTTTGTTAATTTTGTTCTGAATACTAATCGTATTCAGAACAACATATAGGACTGAATACTAATCTTAATTCTTTTTCTCGAATGTGACATTCAATTCTTCAATTACGTCAAATACTTTTTTTGAACTTGAGTTTTTATTCCTTATAAATGTAGACATTGTATCGTTTTTATTTACAAGAATATTAATGTCATATTATATTTTCAGCTGTATGAATTTTGTATTTTATATTTTGAAGGTGATGGTTTTGAATAGTTGTTTGTCTAATGCTTAATTCAATGTGATATAAATATTTTTTTATGTTATAAATTACTATTATTACTTGATTTAAAGGAGAAACAATTCTATCTAGAAAATCAATTGCTTACAGAATTGTTGTACGAAATAATTTTTCTATAATAAATATAATGAGTATTAACATAAAATCACAAATATTTATCTGAATTTTTTTACACAGTAATTCCATTATGTTTCTGTTAATTTATTTTGTTACAATCAACCGGCGTAAAAAAACTTATCATCATTTTGTACTTTAGTAAGAATCTTGATTATTTTACTGTAATTTGAACCAACTTTGTTTTATGTAGATAGTCAGAATTTGTTATCTGATAATTCTACTTTTTAAAACCATCCATAATCATTTATTATTTAGATAATAGATCAATTGTTTAGATTAGGTCATAATTTGTTCATTCTTTATTGCTTATTGGTTTTAAATGTTTTTCAAGAGATTTGTTATAGTACTTAAAAATAGTTACATATAGTTAAAGAGATGATATAACTCGTACTATATTTAACATCCTTAAGCCACAACTAATTTTCTGTTGTCTGCGATAAATATTTAAGCTTTCTTAAGCTTAGAACACATTTTCATAAGGTCTTATGTATATATGAGTATTAATGAGTGTAAATCACACACAAGGATCTCATAAAGCTGCAATTGTAAATGATTATTTAAATTTGAAATTTAAATATGCTATAAAATGAATTGTTTTCAATTAAACTAATAATTATTGTTATTAAAATATAATATATTATTTAAATTGCTTATATATATCTTCAAATATTATTTATGCCTTAATTTATTCAGCATAAGTAAAATTATGAAGAATAAAGGAAAAACCGAATTGTTATTTTATTTTACATTATAGCTTTCATTATATAGTAAATTTTAATCACGTATTTGTTGCATACTATTCTATATATATATATATATATATATATATATATATATATATATATATAT
>JAPDSC010147968.1:222-18640 GCA_026290005.1 Latrodectus geometricus
TGAGCAGTGATGTCTGAATTGGTGCTGAAAGCATATCGAATAAACTGAGGTGTAGGCACAATTATCGTATAACCAATATTGCAAATTACTAAAATTTACGATTTTTTGGCTGGTTTCTTTGTTTATATGACATTCTGAATTTTCATTACATCAGTAAGATCAACAATAATAAGAAGTATGAGGAATATTCTACTTTGGTAACCATAGCATTTACGTCATTGAGAGGAAATTTAGAAAATTTTATTCCATTTTTGGATTTGTTAATAACTTTTATGTGGATAGTTTTTTTGAATTCTTTTAGTGTTTTCTACAGAATTCTTGACTTTTTTGGATACTTAAATTTTAAGTTGTATTGTTTTTTCCCTTATTTAAATAACTCTTTTATTATTTATTAATTATTTAAAGTTACTATTTAAAATTGCGTCTACACATATTTTCTTTAGTTTGTATATTGCATTTTTATTTATAAAATTAGAATAAATTATCTTTTTTTTTAATTAATTGTTTATTTAATGTGCATTTTATAAATTGTATGTACATTAAAAAGTTTCATTCTGAGATTTTTTTTGAATATTGTTAGGTAAAATTTAAGTTGTATTTTATAATTTATATTTATTTTATGCGAAAGTTCTTAGGTTTATATTAGAATTCAGGTTCCTGTTTTTCATACATTTACATTTTCGAAACTATTGTTACTAAATTTTCCTTATTTGTATTTATGAAATTAACGTTCTAATGATTTCTTTTTTAAAGTTCTTTAGGCTTTTTATTTATAAAGTTTAGACGTATTATTTAGAAGATTAATTTTTTTTTCTAGAAGGAATTTATAAACCACTATTAAGTAATCTTGACAATATTTCTTTGGCTCCAAAAGAGTACAGAAATTCGCATGATTCACAACTGTGCAGTTGGGTATAGTGAGGCGTTGAAAATAATCTGGAATGATTGCTAAAAATGATATTCAGGTAAGATGTAACTATGCCTCTTGAACCAAGAAAAAGCAATAGTTCAACCAACTTATGGGATTTGACTTTAGAGAGTCAGTCATCTTCACAAAAGGAAATATTTTCAATCATGAAATAGCAGTTTCTTTTATGGGATGATACCATATAGTGAGAGTTTGGATCAATAACTGAAAAGCAACTAGAAATTTAAGTATGGACGCTGAAAAGTAACTTTGCAGTGTCTTGATAGATACCTGGTTGGCATGGTGCTTATAGCTCCATGGAAACAAATTACCCATGTACCATAAAATATTACATCATAGATCATGAGAGGTTTTTCAAGACTAGAAGACACACTTTAATCAAATCTTTCGGATGTATCACATTTTACTCTTTCATTTCGTCGATATAAGTAGTACTCTGTACTGCTTGCAAGGATTGTTTTATAGCTAATGTTGCTTGTTGAAAATGTTTTGACTTCTAAAACTGCAAATAGCTTTTAAACATAGTCACTGGCATTGTATAAAAATTGCGGTACCAAGATAATCCCAAGCCTCTTGAACATCATAAAGGATGAAAATCTGGAAGTACGATCTGAAATGTGAAGAATACCTAAAACGATATCTGTTGCTAAAATTATGGAGGAACATTCGTTAGTGAAATTCTACAAAGATTAATCATTTCTTTCCAGAAATCTTCTATGAAAATATCATTCAAAGATATATAGCCTCTCATATGTTACAGTGACTATTCAAGAGACTATGAATAGGAAATACACTTCTTCAATTTTATATAAGTGTAAAGGATATTTAGTACACTCTTTAAGAAATCGAAATATTATAAAATATTTATTGCCTCAAAAATATACAACCAGCTTTATAATTTTTAAATGAGAATATGTTACAATTTTTAAAATTATTTATCAGCATTTGTTTTTGTTTATATATTTTGCCATTTTTTTCACTAAATATTAAAGCCTAAACATATCTAATAAAATTTATGTAGTTTTATCAATAAGTTACAAAGTATTTCAATTTAAAAGATATTTGAATAAATTGTTTTTTAATTTTTATTATAGTTATTTCTTGACACTTATTTCCCCATAATTTAAAAATATTTCATACTCATTAAGTATTTTTTAAATTTGAAGGATTTTTGTAAAAATTTTTTTAATGTTTTCCACTAACTTATTTTGGAAAAAAATATGTAATAGCTGTTTATCATGATTTGCAACATCATTTATTAATAAATTACCTATATAATTTTAAAATTAATATTGGACACGAGTTAATAGAATATTTTATCTTAAATATTTTTCTTAAACTTCAAACACATTTACGAAACACGTAAGTAATGTTAAAACTAAACAGCTCACGTAAGAAACTAAGTTAAAAAAAATACTTAATACCCATTCCATGTTTATTCGAAATTCTAATGCCTTTTCTATTTCTTTTTCGAAAGGAATGTTCTATGAAAGAATTTAAACACAAAGTAGTTTTCTAAAATCCTACATTTCTATATCGTTTTGTTCCGAATAAATTTTTCAGGTACAATTTTTCCTAGAGTTGAAATAATAAAATTGGTTTTCACATTTCTCACAAAAAAGTTTGTACATTTAGTTGAGAACAACAATTTCCATTGTTTAAATTATTATCTCATAGTGAATAGTTTAAATTGTATTTAGGTTAGTAAAAAAAATTTAGAAAGTATGATTGTAATATTTCAGATAAAATTAGATGTACTTGTGTAATCATAAAAACATGTTTAAATCAATAATATTTTTATAATTATTTTCTAATAAACTTATTTATAGAATAGTGATTAGTTTAAAAATTTCATTTACTAAGGTTTGCTTCAGGTTTATTGTAAATATTAAGGTTTATTGAAAAAATTAAGGTTTATTGTAAACATAAAAAAAGTAATTTTTTACAATCAATAAATTATCTGTATAATACATTTAAATTTTGAAAAGTATCTTCATCTTTAATTATTTTTAATCTTAAGACCCGTACATTCCTCAAACAATTTTGTTTTCGAAGAATTCATTCATGAATTAGTAAATATTATGTTTTAATTTGTTTGTAAAAATTTGCTTTCAGTAATCAACTTTATGTCATAATCACCATGTCAGTATAAAATGTCTCATAAAAGATGTTGAATAATCTTGATCAAATTCTAAGTTTTTATAAAATATCACTTATAGAATAGAGAACATAAACAATCATAAATAAAATAAAAGCAAAATGATTTCTACGAATAAATTTGTGAGAAATAAATATAGTTGAAAGTTTTCAAGAGTAAAGTTATATAACATAATTAAAATATAGCTTAGAAATTAAGGATATCATAAATAATTCAGAGATGCTCTATTTCTTTTTCATGATAAAAAATATGTTTACAGTTAAAATGACAAAATGCTGCTGAATCTCTTATTATATATAATTACAATTTTAAATACTTTACTGATTTAGCTTAAACAATTGAAAAAATTTGAATGTTTTATCTTAAATGATTTAATCATTTTCAAAATGTTTAAAATCGAATCTATCTAATACATGAATTTCGAAACATTGCTTTCGTATATTATCGGTTTTCGTATATTGCAAGTATATTATCGAGTGGTATTTTAAAGGTCATAAAATTAAATTCTTATAATAAAAGGAAGTCTGATTCAAAGAAATTGAAATTTCGCTTAATTTTCATAAAGCAATGAGAATTTTGTGATCTTGATTTAAAATAAATTATACTTATCGATGGTGTTACAGAAGAAAACAGTAAGTTAACAGAAAAATTGTCATCTGCAGAAGGATGTGCTGAAAGTTTTCAAAAAAGGAAACTTTACCATGGACATCAAGAGCAATAAATGCAGTAACTTTAAAATTGAACTGCGAAAAACATCACTAAAATATAGCGAAGTTAAAACACTTAATAATAATCACATGTACCGCCTTTGATGGGTGATGTGAAAATTTTTTACAGTGCTGGAAAATAATCAGTTTTTTAGGACCGTGCTTGAAAAATTTAAGATCTTTTGTATCAGTATATTTAATCTTAATACAAAGAACAGCTTAAAATCTGGTAGGAATCGTAAGTATCTATTTCATATTGTTATTCTAAGATTGTACGGTCACTCTTGCTACTTTTTAAAAAAGTCGCCTAAAATCTCGCCATTTTTGGTTGGAATTTGTCAGCGAGGTTGAAATTAGTCAGAATCCCTCATTTGCGATTGGTGGGAATGGGTTGGGTTGCCAGAAAATGTTATTTATCGTCAAATATGTAAAAATCGTGCTAATTGTGACCATACAGTAAATCTCAACCAAATATTTACTCTCACCTTTTTTGTACACGTGTCACAAGAGTACCACCTACACTAACAGATAAGAATGCAAAATGGGATGGTGATGGATAATGGATAAGAATGCAAAAGCCCGCATCTACCTTTCACTGTTTAGCAATGGTGGATAGAACCTGAGATCTAAAAAAAATCTAAAAAGATCTGAAAAGCTTTAATTGCGTATTAAACTTTCCAATTTCCAGAAGTTTTTGAGTTTATGACTAAATTACTTATCCATTTTTTAGAATATAACATATTATTGTAATTATCTTTCTATTTCTTTTTGAGATAGTTTTATCATTATAACAAACCAAAATACAAGAATTTATTTCATTATATGCATATTTGCTTAACTGTTTTCAGATAAATATGAATTGTAAGTTTGTATGAAATCTGTAACTTCTAAAATCAAGAGAATTCTTTCTTGATTTCTTCAAATCACTAAACTTATGATTATGTTGATAGCTTTATTTACATATTGCAGTGAATTATGTGGTCCCGTATTTAAATTTTTATTGTTGATGTTGATGATACACAGTATAATGAAAATTTTGAAGTTTATTTTGAAATGCATTCTTTACAGTGAAATATTTATTGTTAGCACTTTCTTTTATAATAAGAGACTGAATTAAAACCAAATTAATTCGACTGTTTGCTTCAATAATTTAAAATTAATAAATTTTGAAAAGAATCAACTTATCAGTGCATAATTGTTCATTTAAGACACTCAGTCATTTTGAAAACATTAAATTATATTTCAGTTATTAAAATGCAAATGAAATTTGACTAGTATATAATTTAACTCCAATTTAAACTCGATAACTTTAAATCTAATATACATTGTACTTATTTTGTTACAATATAATAAAATATTGACAAAGTTATAAAAAGAAACATAGCAACTTATTTTGACACCAAAATATGAAATTAATCACTAGTTACAGCCCCAGTGTTTTTATTGGGGAACTTCTCTTTGTAATTGTAAAATATTTTAATTTCTATTTTTTGCAAAACAATGTAAAAAATTGTAGTTACTACCTAAAATAAACAGTTAAAAAGGGACATAAGAATATTGCTGCCATCAATAATAAATGTCAATTAAGTGGAGGGAGAATTCTGGGAAACAATGTAAAAGCAGGATAGACTTTCTTTTTGTTCGGTGGCAGCAAGAGATGTACTCAGGAATTCTCTTTCTCATCATCCTACTTTCCGAGATCTGTGTTTCACTTGGCACTTTCCCACTATTTCCATTTTTGATTACCTTGCACCTTTCTAACAATCACGGAAAAGAAAAGGGTTGCTACATAAAAGAAAGAATAAAAGATAAAATATCTACTTACAATTGATGTATTAAGATTATACTGAATCCATACTTTTCATATTTTCTATAATGCTTTTAATTACAATACTGATTGTAATATTTTACATTTATATTTCTTGTACGTAGTGCTGCTAACTACAACTTACTTTTATTAAGGCACACATTCTGTTATTGTATTGTGTTTGGTTATATTTTTATGAGAACATAGTATGTTTAAAATATATCCTGTCTTGTAAAGTCATTTTGATAAAAAAATACAAGCGACGAGTAAAAAGTTGATAATTTTATTCTTCATTGCATTTTTTTCTATAAATTTACTAATATATTTTAAATGACTTCATAATCCCTAATTTTAATATATAATTTTACGTTTTAAAGATTAAACACACATTACATTTAATAAGTTAATACATTTATAATGTGCCCAAATATTGGGAAAACACACATACACACATTTTATGTCAATTATATTTCTGTTTACTTTCCCAAGAACATAGTGTAATTTAATTTTGAATATTGAAAACTACTTGTTCAAAAGACATATTTGTCTCGCAATAATGAATTAGGTGTATGGGTAACAAAATAACATCAATCTTTTTTTTTTTATCAAAAACATTCTTTAGATACGAAGCTCTTTTGAGAAATATTATTTCAAACTTTACAAAAAACAGAAACATATATTATTATTTAGAATTTATGCATTTATATTATTTATTATTCTATCACATGATTGGATATTATTTTCAGTGTATTAAAAGTCTATTTTACTAAGATTAATAGGAAAAATAACTAGATTTAAAACTTGTTTTTAATAAAACTGTTTCGAGGTATAATATTTTGAAATAGTAACTAAAGAAGCAACAAACAATTCAATTGTACTATACAATTACGAAACTAAGTCTATTTCAAGAATATACAAAATATATAACAAAACTAAGTCTAAATGAACAGTAATTTCTTCTAAACTATTATCTTTTTATCTATTATTAAGGAATTTAACTACAAAGCT
Organism: Latrodectus geometricus; assembly: GCA_026290005.1. Taxonomy (NCBI): domain Eukaryota; kingdom Metazoa; phylum Arthropoda; class Arachnida; order Araneae; family Theridiidae; genus Latrodectus; species Latrodectus geometricus. The sequence continues at coordinate 6,831 of JAPDSC010147968.1, forward strand.
GTAAAATCTTCCATTAAAATATTATTTTAATTTAATTTAAAATGTGTAATCATTAATATATTACTTTATATAGTTTTTTTAGATAAAGAGTTAAATATTAGTTACAACAAAAAATTCATTCAAAAGCTGAGAACAAAATAATAAAATCTAAAAATCTAAACGAAGATATCTCTTAGTCAAATTTAATTTAAAATGTGTAATTATAAATACATTATTTTATTTAGCAGTTTTATTTAGATAAAAAATTAGTTACAACAAAAAATACCTTCAAAAGCTGTGAACAAAATGATAAAATGTAAAAATCTTTAAGAAGACATACTTACAAATCATAAATTTAAATAATTTTGTAAAAATAACTAAATTTAATCCGAATATTCTGTGTTATTTAAGGATAATGCTTCCGTATTTTGCATTAGTTGCAGAATTTAAAAAGAGAAATTTTATAATGGGAACAATACCTCTTCAAGTAGTAGCGTGAGAATTGTTTAAAGAAGAAGCTACTAGAAGAACAAACATTTAAAGACGTTATTTTGTTTACTCAAAGTTTAAAGCATTATCTTTAGTGGAATAGAAGTTTGAAAGATAAATTTGAAAAACAAATGGGAAGACAAGGAAATTCAACTTTCTTATTTCCCAACGTTTTATTTAGTGACAATATTTGATTTAATAAGATTAGTTTACACAATAAATAAATTCATAATTGCTTGCAAATCCTTTTACTTGAAAATATAATGCTATATCCAATTACTGGAGCTTATGTCAACAAAATCTTTTCTAGGTTTTTTTATAAGAATCAGAAATGCCCACGGGTGTAATGCATTTTATGCACTAGTTAGTTTTAAATAAAATTTACTTTTGAAAGCGGGGATATTCTTCATAAATATTTACACACAAGATGATCTCATAATATTATTGTATTGTATACTACTGCATTGACAGTAAGTTTAATAGTTCAAATGGGAAATAGAACAATTCTATTATATTTGGCTCTTTTAAGAAGCTTGCTTGTGAATAGAAAATAGTTACGAACATTTTTCTTCATTTCAAATTAAAGAAAAGTTTCTTAAAAGTCAATTTAATTAATATTTTAGCACATAAAATGCTTTAGTCATTAGAGTTAGAGCAACTTTATGAAAAATTTGTTTTTGCTTTTATGAAATCTTTTAAATGTTATTTATTTATATATGACTATTGTAATTTTAATTTGTGGTTTGTAATTATTAAATAGTTTAATTTGATGCTTATAATTATTAAATTTTTAATGTCTAAAATAGGTTAAAATACCTTGGCACATTTTATAGAACGCCGTGAACTGTGAAAAATAAACATATTTTATTGTTGTTGAGGTTAATGACATTTGGCAACGTCAAACCCGCGCGTCACAGAGACTAGGCGAATGAAGTCAGAGAGGGAGCGTCTTCCGTTTTTCAATAGAGCAGGCCTCATACGAAGGTTGAAGTACGACGTTTAGCTCATAGATGGCAGCACCACCCGAATCTTCCAATTTAGAGATTGAAACCAATGAAGACCCAAAGCCCCCAGAGGTATTAATTTTTAATGGGAACATGGAGGACATTGTGACCTGACAGATTTTACAAGCCCCAGTCCCCATCAGTGAACACGACGGATCTTCGGCTAAGCCGGCATTCGAACTCACCACCTTTCGGTAACGAGAACGATGCCCTAACCATCCAAGCCACAAGGGCCACATATTTTATACTCATGTGAAGCACATATGATAAATAACAAACCACAAATCATGAAATACATATTTGATACTTCCAGAAAACACTAATATTTCTTCTTTTTAATATCTGTACTTTTATTAAAACTACTTTATTTAACTTCTTGCAAAAATTAAAATTAAATACAAATCAAAATAAAAATGGTTGCTTTTTCGATATAGAAAGAAAGTTCATATTTCATTTGGTTTAGATTGAAATAGTTAAAACTTTTAATTAAGTACAATTTATAATAAAAACTTTTTTTTTCTTGGTGCAATAAATAATATATTTCTTTTTGTTTATTTATATAAGAAATATCAAATTTTACCTTGCAGAGTTAAATTTCTTATACGTAGGTGCTTTTAGATTAATGTAAATCTTTCATTATTTTTATTATTATTTACTTTTTCTTATTGCATATTTTTATTACTACATCTTTTATTGTTATTACTTTATCATTATTATTATTTTTTTATTATTTAATTATTATTACTACGTATCTTATTATTATTTAATTATTATTACTACGTATCTTATTATTATTTTAATATCATTGTACATTACTTTTATTGTTACATATTTTGAGAATAATGATTTTAAAAGATTTATCAAGACATTTTTTACAGACGCTTTTCATACACACACACACATATATATAGAAAAAATGCAATTATATATGTTTAATATATATGTATAAGTGTTTATATAAATATGATTATTATATATATTTTTAAATGTCATAGTTTTGCACGATAATTTGCATAAGATGCTATTTTGAATAAATCTTTTATGATTTCAATAAATCTTTTATGATATAGGGATACAAAGTTAATTCTTTCTTTGTACATACAACAGATTTTTCTTCATAAATTTCAAATATTCATAACAGTTTAAATTATCAAGATATTATCAGGTAAATAAATATAATTTACATGCCCGCAGTTTATTTTCTAAAAATTAATCTTCGCTAGAAATAACGATTGCAACGTTACTAAAACTCTCTAAGGAATTTAAATATTTATATATTCAAAATTAATTTTGCTCACAAATTCTACGAGTAAATTAATCCTTCTACCTAGGAATCTCTTTTTTAAAGGAAATGATTTTAAAGCATTTAGAAATAGTTTTTGGAAGTAAATAATAAATTAATTATTTAATTTAATACAATATTTACTTTAACAGCTTTATATGTATAAATTTAATAACTTATCTTCATATATTAAAACAAATAGTTCTGTTATTTTGAAATTATTTCATTTTAAAATAATTATTTTAGTGAAACTATTTATTAAGCAGGAGTGTTTTGAAACATGATTCACATAAATATTAAATAATACAAAAATAATATATATATATATATATATATATATAAATTTTATGTATATGCATATGCAAATGTAAGCTGGAATAAAATCACGATAAAATTGTATAGGAATTTGAATCATTTGAAATGTTAGAAAGAAGGTAAAATACTTGTTTTAAAACAGTAATTTGATTAGATGTATCAGACAAAAGTGTATTTTTGAAAATAATGAAAAATGTTTGATGCAGAGTGCTACTCCTTCGTATATTTAAATGTTACATTCTTTTTGAGTGGATGTGATGAGATTTTTGTGAGGATTATGGGAAATATTTTCTCTTTTCTTAAGATCAATTTTCAATTCCTGGATAAATTGAAAAATAATTTTCTTCGCAATGTAAATGCATCGTTCTTGATTGCCAAATATACTTAAGCTGGTTTAGGATTGGAAAAGACAACTATCATTCTTTATTGAATAAAAAGAGTAATATTTATATATTTTCTTTAATGAATAAAGAGAATAATATGCGTTTATTTTAACTGTGTACTGTCACCGTATAGTGAAAAATGTTTGAAATAAATTGTAAAACAAATATCTTTGAATCTGATTTATTCACAAAAACAAGGTTTGAAATATGCTTGTAAAACATGAATTTAAAACTGTATTTTTAGTCCATTAAAGGTAAAGTAATTATTATGTTATGTTAAATTTCAAGAGAAAATTGTAGCGGAAATGAAATGTATTTCAATTTTGTTATTCTTAAAATAATATAAAGAAAAGTTTAGAGAATGAAACTATTATAAACATACTGCATTTTTTCTATAGAGTGGCTTATATTTTTATCATTTTTTTTTCTCTTTTCATATAATTTTTTATTCATGCTCACGTAACATATTCAAAAAAATACCGAAATCATGTGTCATTGTTATAACAAATCCAATGGCTTAAATTTATTGAAATCCTTATAGCCTAAAATTATGAAAGAATGAATTTTTATACGTCTTTTTCATACACTTCGGTAGTTGCTGTGTCAACAATCATCTTTCACATAAGTATAAGAATAGCCAACTTTATTCTAAAGATCGAATTTGTTTTAAATTGGGAATAATTGAATCACTCATATTTAGGAATTTTAAATGATATGAAAATATGTTGACCTCTCTCTCACACACAAAAACATTTTTTTATATTTTTGTTGATATAATGATCAGCCTCTTGATCTGATATATATGCTCGGTTTTTATCTTATTTTAATTTTTTTTCTATTTAATCTTTTTTAAATTTTCTTGCATCTTATTTTTCTTATATTAAGACATATTTAGAAGTATTTGAATGAAAATCTGATATGTACTTGTACATATGAATAGAAGCATATAGGCATTTATAATATCGAAACTCCTCTTATATTATTTATAACATCGAATGTGGATTTTTCTTATATTAACACATAGTTAGAAATATTTGAATGAAAGTTTGATATACGTACTTGTACATAGGAATAGAAGCATATTGGCATTTATAATATCGAAATATCATGTAAGAAACTAACTTCTTACTCATATTTCCTTTGATAAAATACACCGGCATTTAACATGAAATAATATACATGAATTGTAAGAAATTACATGCGTGACTTATATGTCTTAAGGTAGTTTATTATGTTTTGATATTTTAGGGGAAAATACTATGTAAGATATTTCATTTTTGAAGAAATTTTATTCATTTAATTTTAGTCCTAAAACATTTAAATTTTAAAAACTCACAGTACCATTATAAAATTTATCTTATGTCCCACATATTCAAATACAAATATAAGTGATCTGAAAATAGTTAGAAACTTTTCAATTTTTCTACACAAGATAAAAAAAAAATTCTGTGTTACTTTTTGATAATAGAAACACTTTAATGGGAAATGTATTTATGTAAATTATATTATATAGTATCATGGTTTTAATGATACTCATTTTATAAAAGTTTAGCTCTTTGATCTCTATTTAGAACTTTTTAAAATAAGAGAACATAACTAATGTATTTAGCATGTTTCTAAAGGAAGAAACCACAGATTAATAAATGCGGATACATTAAAGGCAATAATGTCATAATCTTTTACACGGTCAGCTCAACGAAACGTTAAATTTATTGTTCAGATTCTTATGATTTCAAATATTCAACTGAGAAATTTTCATACCTTTGTATAGAAGAAAATTCATGAAGCAGATGCTAAATGTGGAAAGAATAATAAAATCTCTGATAACATGAACTTTGCATGGTATTTTTGTTGGTAGAGGAATGGATTATCCTCATTTGTCTGTGAATCTGAACTTCCATTTTAGATCTTGAATTTGTTTATTTTGCTGTTATTTTCATATATTCTGTTGGTAAGATTGGATTTCTTTTTTTTTCCTCGCACATATCTGTTCCTGGTTTTTCTTAGACATTTTCTGAATTTTCACTTTGCGACATGTGAATATGGCTCCTCATAAAATGAAGGTTTTTTAATTTTTTCAACTACATTCATATATACTTCCTATTTGTAGCGTTACGAAAAATGAATGAAACTGATATACATTATTTAATAACCCAGACATATATATATATAAATATTTTATATATTAATGTATTTTATATTTTAATATATAAAATATTTATATATATGTCCTTTTTATTTTATATATTATTATTTTATATATTTAGTATGTTAAATTTATTGTCTAATCAAAATATAAATCTTAGCGGCATAAGTCTTTAACATTAATTATTCTCTTTAATTTATTTATGCAAAAATTTTAAGAAATTTTAATAATTTTTCAGTTACACAATTAAAGTATACTTTGGAAGCATAATTTGTACTGCGGTGGCCTGATTGGTTAGGACGTCATTCTCGTTACCAAAAGGTGGTGAGTTCGAATCCCAGCTTAGTTGAAGATCCGTCGTGTTCACTAATAGCGACTGGGGCACGTAAAATCTGTCGGGTCGCAATATTCTCCATGTTCCCTTTACAAAGTAATACCTCTGGGAGTGGTTGGAGCCAGGTTTTGGGTCTTGTCTTCTCCGGTTTAAATCTATAAATTGGAAGATTCAGATGGTGCTGCTAACTATGATCCAAAAATCGTACTTCCATCTTCGTATGAGGGTGCTCTATTCAAAAACGGAAGAAGCTCTCTCTCTGACTTCATTCGCCTTGTCTCTGACGGGCTAGCTTGGCGTTGCCAAATGTCATCAGAAACAGCAACACCATAATTTGTTTATTTATGCCAATTTTTTATACATTCTCAAATATATCACGTGTGTTTTGCATATAAAAAGACAAAAGAATTGATTTGATCATTACTTGATCTCAATTATATTTTTGATTACTTACACCATTCATTCAATAAAAATTCCTTACTTTATTCATCATTTAGAAGGTTCTGATTAATCAATTGATGTAAATATATTTGAACTATGAAAAGAATCTAAATTGATTAATGAATGTGTTGAAGTTTTCATATAATTTGGAATTATATTTTTATTTACTGGATATTAAAAATGCTAGGTTTGTTTTAATTCAATAAAATGGGAATACAATAAAATTTTAAAGAATGACAAGCATTTTTAAATCCAAGATATTACTAGATCAGAAAAGAATAACTATTTGTGAGTAAAAGGAAAATGAAAAATTAAAATTAATTAAAAGTGAATTTTAAATTGTTGTATGAAAAAAGTGTCTGATGTAGTCTAAAACAAAAATGAGTTAAATTTGATTTGGTTTGCATGAATTGAAAAGAAAAATAATTAAATATAGTTTTATTTTTAAATATTTTTATTGAATTTAAAAATAAAGATATTTATAAAAATAATTGGTTTTAAAATTTAAAAAAGAATATTTGGATTTCATATGTTATTATACATTTTTTGTAAATTTTATAAAAACACAGTATTTATTTTATCTTTTCATTATTCGCATAATCAATTCACAGGCTTCAAAATCATCTAGAAATAATAGTTAATATAAATTTAAAGCATTTTTTGAATATTTCCTAACTCATAAGAATAAAATATTCTGAAATAGCTTAAAACTATTAATTACTTTAAAATAATTTCTTCATAAGAGAAATAACATAATAGTAGTAAGATTTATTTGTACACAAATATAATTAATATACATGTCTAATTAAAAATTATAAATTAATATAAATTTAGTTAATGTATTAATTATACATTATAAAATAACTAATGATGAAATTATTTACTTTCCATGAAATGTTGAATTTTGCGTTTATTTATAAGTTATATTTACGTAATTACACATAATTTTGGAAACTATAAACCAAGCTGGTGAGTTTAAAGTGTTTTTTTTAATATTTTTAATGAAGTTTGTTCCACATTTTAAAGCGAATGTTTTTTCTTAATTCCATTAATGAAATTGAAATAACATGAAATTAAAAAAAATATATCATTTTTTTTAATGCCTTATTTTTGAAAATATAATGACAAATTTGTTTTCTCATTAAGAAACTAATTTTAGCAAATTAAAATCAATATATTTAATTTAGAAATAATGTAATTAAATCTATGCGCTCTGGGGAAAATTCAAAATAAAAGTTGCTAATTTAAAAGAAGAAATTTAATCAACGTATATCTTAAATGTATGATATGTGGTTAAAAAATAATAGATTAAATCTGCTTCCAATAAACTTATTGAAAAACATTAAAATAATACCAAACAATTAACAATCTTAATTTATTTAATAATACATTTATCATTACAATTTAGAATGTAAAAATTGTTTTATGTGAACAATAGAACAATATTAAATACAAAGCAGATATTAAAATTTGTAACAAAACTTAATATAAATGGTGTGAAAATGGGCTTAAAATTCCACTTTGTCACACACAGGGTAACATCATGCAAAGTACACATACAGTGAAATTAATTTCATGTTCAAAAATATATTCAATAGTTGGTTTGAGTAAACTTTTGAACAAACAATGTAGAGTTGAAAGTAGCAACATTTCATGAAGAAATTACGAAGAGAAATTTAAGATGCATCAAGTCCATTAATATCATAACAGTCTCTACCTGATCTACCATATAAGGTCACCAGATTTCGAATTAATAACACAAATACAATATTCAAAGCAGAGGCTCCAGCAATTTGAGAAGCAATTGATGACTTTATGGTTATTAATGTACCATCCTATATATTCAAGGGTAGTAAATCTGTTCATGTGGCCTTCAAAATGTTGGAATAAGATCCCCTAAAGTTATTTTTCACTTAAGAAATAAGTGTTGCCAAGTAGCAAAATTTTAATCCCTCATAAAGATCATCTAAATTTCTGTTTACAAAGTTGTATTTATCAACGAAACAGCTGTTAAACAGCAAAATCAGTAACAGAAATAGATGTACTATTTCCTTGGACTTCCCTCGAAGATTTGTAGAAGTACCACAGAGACAACATAAATCATGCTTGTGCCTCTACATATACATCTAGTAAATAAATGGCATAATTAGATATATATAAGCGTAGTGTACTATTTCTGAATCTTTTATTTCTTGAAAAGAGATCTTTCATTTTTAAGATTTAAAGCACGAATGTCAATTACTCTATCCTTTTTTAATACTGCTTCAAATTAACAGAGCCTGAAATTTGTCAAATATTTATGATCCGAAATGATATGGATCATATATTATTTCACTACGATAAATATAGAAACCAAAGAAGCAGTTCTCAGAATGGTAACTTTTTAGCAAGTAACCTGACTTTAAAAGAAAGACTACAAATGATAGTGTGAATAATTGGACAAATATAAGATTTCCACTTTTTTTTTTCTCTTGGTGGATAAATTCTGAACAGGAATTAAGTTTTGGAAACATGGAGAGAATAGCCTTTAATCTTTCTAAAAGTTTCAGTGGGTATCAGTCAATCAATCAAAAACAATAAAAGCTTATGAATTTCACCTGTAAAATGTTTATTTATTTTGTTTTTTTAAGTTCGTATATTAGAGACTAAAACAAATTTTGCTTCCATTTCCCATTTCCATCAAAATCTCCTTTTTTAATTTAAATCGTACATAGATAATATAAAACAAATATTTCGCAAGTGAAGTCAAGGTGAAAATGCGCTTTAGGTCCCCTACTCTGCCAACTTGGTGAAAGTGTGCTGTGGGTCCCGTACTTGGCGGGTTTTCAAAAACGCTGTTGCCATGGTGATAATGGAATACGATTTTTAACGGTTTAAAACTAATTAACAACCAATGAAAATGACCGATTTTTCAAACTGAAACTAATTAACGACCAATGAAAATGCTAAAAGAAAAAAATCAACTAATGAACATGCGCGAAAAAGCGTAAATTATTTCCTTCGAAGGTTGCCATAAAGAGCTTATTAGGTATAAAAACGTCCGGTTTATCACGCTTGGTGCATTTATCGCTACGTTGGCAGAGTAGGGGACCTAAAGCGCAGATTAACGGAAGTCAACACCCATCGTTCCTATCTATAGGAGTAATAGGTCTGCTTTTAATTTCCTGAGATAAGGAATTGCGATATTGTTTTGAAAATAAGAGAGCTGCACGAATAATCTGTATGATATACAATTAGGTATATGAGCATCAGAATAATTATACAATTTTATGTTTTATTTCAAGATTTAATATCATATGTTTGAAATTTAAATTAATTTTTTTCTAATATTCATTAGATACATAGATACATTTGTCAATTTCTAACGTCTTGAAATACTTGAATGACAAATGTAAATTTTTTACTCATTTTGTATTCTTTTCTAATATAAAACTCAATGATGCTTATAAATATTACTAAACAACATGTAAAAATATTAGATTTGTATTTTCTTGAAATTTTGTTATTTCATATTTGGTAATGATAAAAATTGAGGTTTTTTGAATATTAAAAATATTTACATTAAACATAACATTTAGAATATAGGAGAAGAAATAAAACCAAAATTTTCTTAAGAACTTATTGGAAATGATACTGCATTTCAAAGGAAAAAAATTTGACGGAAAACCGATAAAAGAAATAACATATTTATCGGTAATGTGAGTTTTACTTCAAAAGAGACAATCGTTGGCGCATTTTGTTCAATGAGTTTTCGTGTTTTTTTTTTATTGAACATGTTATTCACCTTACTTTATTTTTAAAATTAGATTGTTTTAGAAATCTCCCTTCGTTTAAGCACAAATTATAGTTTGTCATGCATTTGATAATTTATATCTCTTAAATTCTTAGAACTTTATTTACTTGGATGAAACAAAAATAAAAAAGACTGAATGTAAACCATAGTTAAATATGCAATTTTTATTGAGAAATGATGGTGAAACAATTGATTTCAGTTATTTATATCGATAAATGTTTCTGTATAAGCCATACATGCTAAATTTTATTAATTTTCCTACAATTTAAAAATCCCTTCAGCAATTTCTGATATCTCCAAATTGATTTGTTATTGACTCATCATATCGAGAAGCCTAATTGCTGGATGTTGTTTAACTTCTTTTTTTCAAATAGTACTGTCCCAAATGATTAAATTTAGAAAATTCTCAGGCATTCATCTCGACGTATATGTATGTAAGAGGCAGATGTACAACATCCACCACCTATTGTTCAACAGTGATAAGGATAAAATACCAAATCTGTTCCTCAAAAAAAAAAAAGAAAAAAAAAAAATTAACTACACTTTAATAGTCAGCGTAATGTAATACATCATAATTGAGTTTTAAAATAATGAAATGAATAATAAATTTACTTTTTAATTTGCAAATAAATTAAAAAAAAATAACTGACTACAGAATACACAAGTTACTTGTTCTCATTTCGTTAAAAATTATTTTCAGCATTACATTAAAACTAATTAAAGTATGATTGGACAAACTTTTTTTAATTTTGTATGGACTTGATAATATTCTCCAATGACGTCATTAATCAAACATAATATTATGTAAAATTTTTTGCTTGTGATTATTTACACATTTTGTGATGTGTTTTCTGGTTGGTTGGGTTTTATGGCGCAATATTCAAAAATGAACATGCTAAGCCAAGCTTTGCTTTTAAAAATTAATTTTTTTAAAAAATCTTAATTTAAAACCCAATTAACATTAAAATCGTACTAAAATACAAAAATTATATTTTATATAGTTTATTATATTTGTATATAGTTATATTAAAAATAAAAGAAGATGGGAAAAACTAATAACATGAAATATGTTATATAAAATTTTTGTACATAATTTAAATAAAATTAGAAAAGCCTATTGCTTTTTAAAAAGCAAAAAAGTTTCTGTGAAGTAGCTCTCTAATCAAATCAAATAAAGTTAAAAGATCGCTTTTTAAAAATAGGTAAATCTGTAATGGTTAAAAACATGTTATTAAAATATGGAAATCAGTAAATGGTTCATTACACGTTTCACACCATGGATTCAATTCACTCAAAAATAGATGTCTGTGTGAGAAGCGTGTGTGTCTGTGATTTGTTTGCATCATGGTTAAAATAGCGAAACATCCCAAACATTTTCTGATTAAAGGAGTTTACCAGTGTCGGAAATATAAATTTTAATTGAATGTATTGGAAATGAAAATTGGCTATTTGAATAAAGCAAGCCATTTTGACCTTGAATCAGATAAACTTACTCATATTTTTCGAATATTAAAATTATTTTATGTAAATTGGGTGAACATTATATTCATGTTAGTGTATAAAATAATATATTTATAAAATACTATACGAAGAAAGTAAATACAAATTATGCTGTTATTCCATTTTTTTTTTCTTTTCTATCTA
>JAPDSC010147980.1:0-12364 GCA_026290005.1 Latrodectus geometricus
GCGAATGTCGACATTCTCCAGATTTCGGACTTTCACGGTAACATATATATATCTTAAAAACCTAAAATAATATTGAAAATTAAATCTTAAATTCTAAAGTCTGTGAAATTCTAAAGGAAAATAATCATGTGAATTGACTTGAAAATAGAAAATTTTATAGAATTAATTCGTGCACTATTAAATTAAATGGTATGGTTAAAATAAAAGAAAACAAATATGAAGAATAAGCAGACAACAAATATTTTTACTACCATACTAATCATGCATATTCTACTTACCTTTAATAAGAATTGCATATACCATAGTTATAGTTTATTTGTATTTTGAAAAGGAAATATTCATGAATATATAAATTACCGGAGGCAATTTCCTTTCATATATCTCCTTTAAAGCATCCTGTCTATTTGGACATTTTTGTTAAAGATATGAAATATACGATCACATTTCGTAAGATTATAATATGTGTTTATAATAATAGAGCTTTATTTATTTATGAAAATATTAGGAACATATAACGTTGAAATTATAATGCACTTTCCAAATTTTTCGTTTTCATAACAAAGTTTGTTTTTTCAGCTTTCGTAAAATATACTGAAGTTGAAAAATTTATTCTAACTTTTAAAATATTCCCATTTTCCTCCTCTTAGATTATCTTAACTGATAATGAGATCCCATTATGCTTCTTTGTTATTAATATTTTCTGTTTTGTAGTTTGCAATAAATGTGCATTCATTCGTATTTTAATAAACCACTGAATACAAAATATTGAGGAAGGATATCAAAATTAAATTTTCTATGCAAATATTTCAACAAATGTCTCTATATTTATTTTAAATATGACAAAATTATGCATATAACTACTATTTTTAAAATCTTAAATAAAAAACTAATTCTATGCCGTTGGAAACTGTTTTTGTTGTTTATTACAATTGCATAACGTCCTTAATGTTAATAAACTATAAATTCGAACATTTGGCCGAATTAGAAAGAAAAATACAATTAGTAAGAGAAAGCGTAGTTTTATAAGAATCAACATAATGTCAAAAGTTTTTTTAAATTTCTTTTGTCTAGTACATTGTATATAATGAAAACGATTTAAGCATATACTAAAAATTGAATATAAAAAGAAAAAAAAACGAGTAAAATATCCATAGTTTTTTCAAACGCATTTATTAGAATTACAGAAATCACACACACACAACACATATTTTGTAATGCATCATAAGCATTTCGATATGAGATGGCTGACTTACATTGCTAATGTAATATGATATTTGCAATTAAAAATTTACACTGTAACTTCTTAAATATAAAGCAACCTTGATTTCTCATTAAATAAAAAAATATTCACTCTGTCGTAGTGCAAACGACATAAAAGGAGCCGCAGAGGAAACACATGTTTTATTGTACAATGAATTCAGTAACAATTCCTCTCGGCAGTAGTGTTTAAAATGTAAAAAATCGGAAATACATAAAAATTGTAATACAATGAGACAAGTGTCATAAAGAAATAAAACTAGTCATTTCAAAGTGGCACCAGAAAACTGCACTTAAAGTTTATAGCAGTTTTCCATCCCAGGGTCCTTTTCCCCTTGGGATGCATGGGTGTTCCGTGTAATATAAAAATGTAATCTTTTGTATTTGTGTATGTCCAATTAAGAGTTTTAAGGGGAGATTTCTGACCATTCCCTGAAAAACTAAAAACTACGCATTCATTTTATAATAAGAAAATAACCAGTAGAAGAAATTGGAGGAAAGATGAAGACGACTATAAAGTTAAGGCGTTGCGATAATAGAGTGAAATTGATAGAGAGGTGAAGCAGACCTACCCAAATGACACATGGAGCATACCAGTTCACGGGTAATACAATGCAATGCGATGATAAAAGGTTAGCCTAAAGAAAGGGAAGCAACTGTACTGACCTACCAAGGGGGATGCGCGATATAAGGGGTGAGTCTTTTTAATCTCTTCCTGATGCCCCTGGTCACAATGTTTCATATATATGTTTTGATTAAATTTATATGTTGTTAAGATAATTAAACAAGAAGGTTAAATGTTTAAATTTTACTATTATAATAAATTACATTATTATTTAACTGTGTCTTTCTCATTTGTTCTCTACAAGTCTCCTCTATTATCTAAGAACCTGGGTTAGCTCGATGTTTCTCATATATACCGAGTCACTCCACGATAGCCTGCATCGTGGATATCTCTTTGAGAATAAAATATATGAAATTTTAAGCTTAATTTTTTGTTTTAGAATCTCATAAACTTTTTTTTTGTATTATTAGCAATTATACAAACAATTTTAAATTCTATGAAAAGTTAAAGAATATATATTTCCGTAAATTAACCTCAATTGTTTTTACCTAAAATTATTATAAAATAAAAAAAAAATAGCTGTATTTTTTTAATAATTATCAAAATATAAAAATTATCACAAAAAAACTATTAATAACAGTATATTTAGTATAGTAAGATTAAAAACCAAAATAATAATTAATGAGCTTTCAATAATATAAATTTCAATACAAAGATATATATCTTTCGAAATCTTACTGTGTATCAATTACTGTTCTCATAATTTTTTCATTTGGGCGTATGTACTCAATATATTTAAATTATAAACTCATTAAAAATCGTCTCTTTACATTTCTGATGGATTTTAATTTTTCTGATTTATATAAAGCTAATGTAGTTTTCAAAAAAAGAAAAAAAACTTTTGTATGAGTTTTATTATTTTTGATACATGTTTGTCCATATTTTTAATAAAGTTTCTTTTAATTTATGCATTTTTCAGTAAAATATAAAAACACAGTACATTCAAAATATTTTAAAACTAAAATATAAACTATTCCGTCTAATAATTCATAATTTCTACTGGAAAAATCACAATGCAGGAAAAATATCCTCTAAATTATTAAATTTTCTTAATTTTCTAAATTATCAAATTTAAAAAGTTAAACGTTGCTTTTATTTCATTTATTTAGAGACAAACATCTCTATACAAGTTTCATTTCATTTTGTTCAGCAGCTCTTAAAATCCAGGACAAACATTCGGTGGAAAGATAATAAATATTTTCTCTTTCCAAAGTTTCCCTTTTTGATTATTAGTTGTAAAGATACAATGCATTTTAATTATTAATTCATGTTTTTAAATTTCTGATTACGCTTACTCTATTGGATTCAGCCATTATTATTTGACATTCTTATTTTTTTGATTGCTTATTATTTTAACTGTGCATGTTTTTTTTATTAATCAGCAATAACTTTTTAACCTGAATAGGCTTCAAAAGCCTTTTTTAAAACAAATAAATATAATATACAATATATTATTAGTCATCTATTATTAATGTCGTATTTTTTACGTCTTGTAAGGAATGAAGAGATTTCTGTTGCATAAAACAATCATTAATCTTTCAATATCTAATTAATTTATTGAATACATTATGCCTTGGTCATTGGTTACTTGATGTTTAAGTGTCAAATAATATAATTCAAATTTTCATCAGTTCCACTTCTTGACTCTTTTATTCGGACTTTAGAGATTTCATAACATTTTAATCTCTAAGAAAAATCATGCTTAATACACAATATGAAAAAAAAATTAGTTATTAGTGGAGATTCTCAAGAAAATATGAAACATTCGTAACAGTGTCAAGATAAATGAATCTTTAAATATTTTCTTAAACAGTCATGTCAAAATGATTGCTTACATGAGTGGAAAACTTTACTGTACATTTTCCGTGAAGGCTACTTTTAATAAATGAATTATTCCAAGAATTTTACATTGAAATAGTAACCAGCATGTATACTTATTTCAAAACGTCAAAACTTAACTTTGTATCATTAAACGCTCAAAGTTAAAATACATCTCACATATTGAAAATAAATTAACCTAGTATATAAATGTATATTGAAATATTGCTACTCATATTTTTAGAATAATGTTAGCCTGCTAGACATTTTAATAATATTTTATGTGTATAAAATTTCTAGAAATATAATCAAACTATTCCGCAAATAAAGGCAATTTAAAAAAATAAATAAATAAAATAAGAGACTTTGCGATCTCTTGGGAAATAAGTTTGATTCTGTATAGTGGTAATAAAGTTTATTGCAGTATTTTAGAAATGATTCTTTTATTTTATAATGCAATAATTTTTTATCTTTTCCAGAAGATTTTTCTCTTCGTGCATCCCTCGAATGGCCATCATAATATTTCAATTTAGGTTATGGTTAAAAAATTGAAGTATATAAATTTTATATTCTTGAATTTTTAATGTAATATCGTGTTTAAAAACAGCTGTTTGCCTTCAAACTATTTTATTATTATTTTTTAAGATCATAAATAATATTTTATACCAGTATAGTATGAATTATTTTTGTAGGTACTTACATTTATTGATTATTTATATTAAGATAGATAACCTTCATTTATATATTTTTTAACTTATTTTTGTATCAATATTTGAAATGCATACCTATTTAGGTCTCGCATTAGCTTTAGTTAATTGGTAAAACAAAAAGTTATTCATTTCGCTGCAACATATTAAATTTTACATGTAGACACATTGAAAAACTTAGATGCTAACTAACTACTAGGAGTTAACAAAAATAAATAATAAACTTTTGATGTATATTAAACATGTGGAGATTTATGTGTTTATTATTCACTAAAAATGTTAAGTTTTTATCATATTTCAAAACTAAATGTTACAAAAATAAATCAAATATTATTCAATAAATATATTGTAAAAAGAATGATTAATTATATTCATATCCTGTTTAATTTGTATTTAATTCATATTTAATATTCCATAATCTTTTAAATTAAAAATAGTGCTTTTGATATCTCTTAGATATTCCTAAGATAAAAAAAAATCCCTTATAACAAGGAGATTGGCATAAATAAACTAATATAAACTACAAATTAAATTATAATTTCTACCTAATATTTTTCTTAAATATTTTTGGAATTGTATTCATTCACAAAATTTAATAATGACTATATTCTTTCAGATTCTAAATGCTAGAAACATTGAGTGAGGTCCAAGAATCTATTAATTACGAACAAGAAATTAAAAAAAAATTTCTTAAGATTTAAATAAATATTTAATTATTATTTAAAAAAAATAATAATAATTTTAATTCCCATTGATATGCAGACATGTTTTCAAAAGTTTTATTAAACTCAATTGATTATGGTAAATCATTATTAAATCAAAATTTCTTTCAAATTAATATAGAGTATTTTTTAATCATGTGCTCATAATGCATTTCTGTTAATTCACGTGTTGAAATTGAAAATTGTACGGATTGTCGATGATCGCACTAATCCAGGGAAAACTTGCTGATGAAAGACTGTAAAATCATGAATTATTTCATTTATGGCATCTTAGCGAATTTTTTTCTACATGTCCAAGTTAGATGTTGCACATTATCACCAGTACTCTGTAATATTTAATATATTTTTCATCATATTTTATGAATTCTAATGACACTACGTTAAATGACAATATAAATAGGTAATTGTAAGAATCACTTAATGAATGATTGAATAATTATGGGCCACAATGGCCAGGTTGGTTAGAGCACCGTTCTCGTTTCTGATAAGTGGTAAGCTCAAATCCCTGGTTGTCCGAAAATTCGTAGTATTCACAAATGGCTACTGGAGCTCGTAAAATATGTTTTGGTAGTAATTTTTTTCCATATTCTCATTTCAAATTAATACTTCGGGAGCTGTTAGAAATCAGGCCTTGGGTTTTCATAGTCTTCCTATCCTTAATATTGGAAAACACAGATGATGCTACCATCTATGAGCCAAAGTCATACTTTCACCTTCGTAGGTAGGTGCTCTGTTCAAACGCTCTTTCTGACTTCATTGCTCTGACAGGAGGATTAGGCTTTGCCAAGTGACATATGCAACATTAACAATAACATCACTTAATAAATAAAATACTCATTTCATTATTTCGAAAAACAGCCTTTAAAAAGCAGAAAGAAATGAAGCAATGAAAGATATGTTATAAGTTATAAAGAAAACTGTTATTTGCAATGCTATATACAGCAACCTATTGTTCAAACTAATTATTCAAGTCCACCACTCAAAGTATCTGTTCTATTGTCATTGAAAGAAAATGTCAAATTTAAAATTGATTACTACTTAGAGTAATAAAAATTCTCATCTACTAATGTTCCATAATTAATTTTATATAGAGTATTTTTTAGTATCTTCTAATAAAATCCCTGGAAAAAAGTGAATTTAAAAAGATACTTTTATTTTGTTTTGTGACATATTATATACATATATACATACCATTTCATTAATAAAACGTAAATAAAGTTTAAATTGGTTATGTGAAGTTTTGAAAGTTTAGATCTCTAATAAATATTTTCGTTTTGCATATAAGAATACATTTCAGAATATGATGTATTAACTAGTGAAAATTATATTAATATAATTTTTAAAAAGGTAATATAATATTTAAATGAATTATTAAATGTTCTAAAAATAATAGTACAAATGTATCTAAAACTAGTTATTCAAGATTAATCCTAATAAATTATTTATAAAATTTAAAATAAGCTTATTTTTTTTACTTTAGGTGTATTAAATATCATTATAATTTGCTAATTGATTTGGTTATTATCCTATATTTTAGTTAATTATTGGGATAATTGATTTTTAATAAAATTTTAAAACACATTTTTTTATGTATTTATATTTTCAAAACAATTTTTAAACCATATAGAAAAAAGGGAAATAAAGGATAAAAATATTTACTTCCGCAAACAGTTGAATGTATAGAAAATAGTATAAAATGCTCAAAAATATTTCCAAGCGTCTGCTTCTTTTCGTATAAAATTATTAATATATATATATATATATATATATATATATATATATATATATATATATTTATATATATATATATTCTAGAAAAATAGAACGTATCGTTTCCTAACTATTTTAAAAACTCATGCCAGGTACTTTATAAGAAAAGTTTTCCTTGGATTCTTTATGAATAATTTATTTAATCTTTATCAAATGGCACATGTATGAACTAAATATTTATTTGATATTTCATCTTTATTTTAAGAAAAATAAAAAACTTCAGTAGAAAAATAAACATATTTTTAGACGATTCATAATTTACAGCTCCTGTGACTATAAACTGAGTATTAAGAACATTTTTAATTGGCATTAAAATTAAGATTTATGATTCATGCTTTTTTAAGTGTATTTTTTATGATGTATGAGTTTTTCTGATATGGAATTTGCTTATTCTTGAGTAGTGTTTCTACTGTTTTCTAGAATAGAGACATTTTGAATGTTTTTCTTAGAATTTATTACTTATACACATATCAAACAGTTAATATTTTTTAGAAATAAATTTCAAAGTCAAAGAAAATTTTGATGAAGTAATTTATGTAGTAATTATTATTAGTGAATTTCCAATTTGAAATGTTGTCCTTAAATTATATTTGAGAATGGCAGATATTCATAAATTATTTGCGCAATATTTATTCTTTATAATTCGAATCAGTTTTAAAAAAATTACTTGAGCATGTTTGGTTGGAACTAATAATTTTACTTTAATATGAGAATTAAAATTCTTTACAATTATAATTCTTGTGTAATTTAAGATAAGTGTTACATCATAAACATATGTATTTTAAATAAAGGCCTGATATTAAATAATAAACTGATATTATAATATAATGATATAAATAATAATAAAATAATATATAAAATAATAACATCGAAATAATTTATTAAATTATTATAATTAGCATTTAAATAATTTAAATTATTTAAATGCGAATGCTTCGAATTTTTGTCAATTTTTCAACTGCACGTTTTAATGTATCTAACAATTATAGAGGGAATGAATTCAGTTGTAAAAGTATATATATTTTTATATTAGTAACTAATTATACACAGATATGTTTTACTGAATCTCAGTCGTGTTAAATGGATGGCATTTAATTTCATAATACTTGCAAGAATACACAATTATTTTGCGTTTCCTCTATAATTGTTAGAATTATAGAGGTAACGCAAAAGAACACATGCAGATATGCAAACTGTGAGATTCAACGATTTTAATGCGGGCAACAAATATTTGTTGATAGGAAAAGGAGTTAGTAAGCATATATTTAGTCTTACACCTTTAATCATAGATTACCAACTTTGCTAAAATTGATGTCCTATGCACTCGAATAAGGAATTGGAATTGTTATAATCAAAATTGTATATCCACAGGATTTATGCTAATCCTCGAAATGAGAACATCTTCAGTTTTAGAATTCCTTTCAAGATTATAACTTTAATAAGGTTCATTATTTCCTTAAATACAGTTTACATGACATTGTGAATCTTGATATGATTAACAATTTGTTACATGCTGAATGCTCACTGATTCCGAATTGCAGTACTTGTAGTATTCGAGGTGGATCCAATGAATTAAATAATTCTGTTATGTAGTTAAAATTACTTTATACGCCTTCATAGCTTTAACAGAAATGTTATAGGCGATTACTTTAAATTTAGACTGAATAATACGTTGCAGCTAGAGAAGGTTTTATTCTTGTGATCAAATATAGCCTGTTAATTAATACTTTGTAAATTAATTTCCTCTCTGAATTTATTAAATCTTAGAAGTTACGAAGCAAGTCACAATGTGTTCAGTTTTACAGTTACCTATCTAATACTGATTTCAATTGATTAATCAAAGAATATATCAACTGATTGATGCTTTTGAAGATGAATACATATATTTGTTAATTACCATCGCTTTTCGCCAAATACAAGAATATTTCAGGTGAGCATTTATATTCCGCTCATACTGACGTTAGTTAATATATTACCGGTAAACTATCCTCAAATCTTCTAAAAACGATATTAATATGCATCCAAAGGTTCTAGTTTTCATGATATATTAGGTGGATATCCCATTTTTGTGCACCACATAGCATTCACCTGAAACAAAATGTTTACATTTCTGAAATGTTTTTCCCATGACAGAGGTTTTGGAACCACTTAAGGTAAGAGTTTTCAATGAACTGAATATTCAAAGGCAATTTCAAAGCAGAATGGGCAATTTTTATATCTATTAGTACTGTTGCGATATGAAAAAATACTTTCATTCATAGGTACATTCATCAATCAGATTTTAGTTTCTATGGCGATTTTCCAAGATAAAGCAGCTAATCGCTTCAGACTGCTTAAAACATTCTTTTCATTTCTTCAACATGTTTCACATTCTTGTAAATGGAACCAAAATCAGTTACTGGCAAATGTTTGGTTTTAATATTGCGGTATCACTCTGTCGAAAATGTTTTATGTTAATTGTTGTTTTGTTGATTCCTGTTAATGCCTTTTAGCTCCTACTGTTATTTCAAATTAATTCATCTGATACATAAAAGATTTAAAGTTATATAACGTGATTAAAATTTAAAACTGTGTTAAATGTATAAATTTTCATTATTATATATATTTAGTTATACAAAAGGAAATAAATAGCACTGAAAATACGTTTGCAGCAAAAAAACGTTAAGTTGCATTGAGGGGAAAAAATTATGAACCACTTTAATTCAAAAACAGATGAATCAACATAAGTATTTCTCACTCAATAGGAACTACAATACTTTAATATACATAACAAATCAACAAATTTGACCCAACACAATTCATTAAGCAATTAAGAAAACAGTTAAAAAAATGAAAATACTTGCTTCAAAAATAATAACCAGCCTTAAAAAAATTAAAGCTAATAGAAATCTAGTAAAACATTCAGCTTAATCATTCAATCCTAGTAATTAAAGTGTAATCGTAAAGTATTTAGTTCAGCATATACCGTTTACATTATCAATATGTGACATATTTTTCTGACTTTTCCTTAAAATCATGAATTTTCTTGTCATTGATGAGGCATTTATATTAAAAATAAATAAAAACACTCGTGATGGAAAGCAACAGGGTATCACTGTTAAAGAGTTTTTAAAAATTTTGTCTAAAGGGAGACAGTAACCAGAATAATCGGAGTAATCAATGAAAATAATTTATATTCACTGGTTACTTTAATTTTTACTTGTATAAATTTATTTTATTATTAAGATGGTTTCTAAATTATTTTTTTTTAATTTTTAATGGCGGGCACCCTTGAGCAAGTAAGTACATTAGCCCATTTGCCGCAACAAGGCTGGAAACTGCTACTCATTTTATCGTTACCCGGTGGGCACCTGTGAACCAAGTCATAGAGGTAGGAGTAGCATAGCCCACGCCACGCCACCACCAACCCGTTTATAAGGCAGGCCACATTCATCCATCATCTGAGGAAAGGACAAGTAACACAGAGAGAGAAAGAGAAAGTACATCCATGCCCAGGTCCTCCCCATCCGTAGTCAGTTACGCTAACCACTAGACAGATTGGGTGGATGGTTTCTAAATTAAAGTGCTTGAAATTTACGTAATAATATATTTTATCTTTGTTTTTTTTTTTCTCAAATATAATTATACATTTATTTTTACTTACTAAAGTTTTCCTTAATTCTCACCATCAAGATTTTTTTAATTCTTTGTTAAAAATATGTACATAAATCTGAAAATAATTCATTAATTTGAAAAGTGGTATATAAATTCAATGACATTAAATTATAACAATAAAATAAACTACGTAAGTACATAATCACATATAGTACACTTGGTCACATTGCCTTCGTTTATCAGACTCTCTGTTCACTAACGGTATCTTGGACACGATAAATAGGTGGAGATTATAATGTTCACTAAATAAACGATATTTTGGAGGGTGACAGGTCAACAAGTATTCCAAAATATCTCGCTTTGTCCCTGCAAATTAATTACAAAAGCTCCAACTGATAATTTTTACATGTAAACTATTTTTTCCATTCTTTATCGTCAGATTTTTGTCATCAAATTATTCAATTTTTTCTATAAAAGAAAAATAATGATGTTTGCGAATTATTTCAAAAGAAGAAAGTATTTTTATGTATTAGATTCATACTCTTTTTGAAATTTTGATGTCGATTATTATAAAAGTAAAATAAAAAAAATCTTATATCGTTCATTTATTAAAATATGTATACTAATCCTAAATAATGTTAAAAGAGAATTTCGATATATATAATCTGAAAATGTTGCTTGTTTTCATTTTTACAATGCCATAATTTGTTGAAAACAATTGAAAAAGAACAAACAAGGATATGGAGGAAACGTTAAGGAATGCATTATTCTATATCTAAAAGAATACTTTATCATTTCCTAAGGAAATCTAAATATTTAAACTTTCTAGCAGTGAATTCTTTTAATATATTACATATTTTAACTCACATTTCTATATTGCACCTGAAACAAACTTGTTTTAGGAGATTTTTAAATTCTAAAATGCAAAGTGATGGTAGTCATAGAGGAATTATCTTCAGAACTCACCATTATTTCCGAGATCTTTAAACAATAAATTCATTAAAATTCTTTTTAGAAAAATATTTTCTTTTACTTAATTTTTTTTTGTTTTTATTCAACATTGATTATGATATTTTTCTAACTCTCCAAATTATTTTGTTGACTTTCGTGTAACATTTCAATACAATATGATTTGTATTTTTATTTTCATTATTGCGGTAAAATGCTCATATATATTTTCACCTGTTTTCTTTCATTAAGAGAATATGTATGTAACTATTACGTCTTATAACAAATTATATTTTAGCTAAACAACATTTGCTTATCTACTTTCTATAATTGAAAGAATTATACAAAACTTTAAAAAAAAAGTCTATACATAATTTTAAATGTTTTATTGTTTCAAACAATATTCAAAAACTTTTAATCTTTTATATATACCATCTAAATGATCTGCATTGTGTGCCTATCATAATTATGAAAAGATGCATTAATCTAAATTGCAAACACTTGATAATTATTACAGTAAATTCATTTTCTGTATTAGATTTTTCAATTAATGAAAGTAAATTTCTGTCAACGTTGTTTATTTAATATGACCTCTAATTATATGCAAAGTCAATTTTTATTTGGACTTTATTCATTTAATACTTATCAGACATATTATCACATTTGATATAGAATTATAATATCAGAGAATCCTTTTAGTAACACAAATTGAATGAATACGCTGTAGTTTGAATACTCCAGAGAAACATTTAATGCAATTACTAACAAAGCGTATTCACAAACTTTATGAAGACCTAATTTTGAAATTATTCTCATTTATTAAATTAAAGTATACAATTGATTTTAACTTATTCTTAATTCATCTAACATATATCTAGAAATAGATTACTGTTGCTCAAAATGTGTGTTGTTATTTGGTTTTC
>JAPDSC010147983.1:0-36601 GCA_026290005.1 Latrodectus geometricus
TAATTTTTCATGTTTATTACAATTCATTTAATAGATAAAATTGTATTACTTTATTTCAGAAACTGTACTTATTTTATATCTTAATGGAATTAATCATGCATGATATATATATATTCAGCGTTAGAAAAAGTAAATTAGTATATTTATATTAATCATGGTTTATACAATTCCATTTGTTTAGAACATTGCTATTCTAAACACTGCTTCTTGAAACATTGAACACAATAGCTCCCATAGGAATAAATTGTTTTCCTAGTATTCCTAATAAATCAAATTTTGTGATATTGAAAACTATGTTTCGTTTGCCTAATTGTAATAAATCATAAGTAGTATGAAACTGCTGTTGCCGATATTAAATATCCGAGATTTGAAGCTGAGAATGTAATCGTTATTGTGAGAGCAGATTCAAATCTCTGCTGCAGAAAACCTTTCCACAATTCTTCCCTTACTTATGAATAATTTTAATATATAATTATGCAACCCAAAAATTTTAACGTTCAGAAAATGTTGAGTATTATTATTATTTATAATACAAGCATACCAATGTATAATAAATTAACAAAAATTTTGAATTGGAAAATATTAATTAAAATGAAAATTCAAAGACATTTAAAAAATCTTTAAATTAGATAAAATAAAATAGCGTTGAATAAAATTTAATTTGTTTTTGATGAAATTTTATAAGTTAAAAAGTAATGTACTATTTAAAATCAAAACTACTTATATACTCTATATAGAGTATATAAATAGTATATATATATATATATATATATATATATATATATATATATATATATATTCTAATTACATGTTTGAGAGAAATAAATGCACTCTCTTATTTAAATATTTATCAGAAAATAATAACTAATAATTTGCTACTACAAGCGTTGTATCAAATATATTTCAGAGAAACCGATGTTTAAACATAAAAGGGTAAATCAAGTATGATGTTCAAAATTCTTATTTTACGAATGATAAATTCTGCAAATTATTCTCAGAATATTAGTCTGATATTGTGATGTTCAAGAGAATTATCTTTATAAATATGCCAGGAAAATAATGTTTAAAAGTTTAATGAAACTTGATTTTTGAAACACGCGTATTTTTTGAATTCCACTAATTATTATTCTCACCGCAAAATTAATAAATTATACTTTTAGAAGTATGTAAATGAGTTAACAATTTTCAACAACAATGTAACAGAATTTTTTTTATTTATTTTTTTTAAAAAGAATGTTTTATGCACGCAAAGAGAATCATATTTATTTATTGTTTTGTCTTAATATCGATAAATTACTATATATCATGTACTACTTATGCTTTATTTTCCTTGTATTTTTCTTCTTTACAAACATTTTTAAAACAAATGCGTTTATTTACATATCAATAATCTAATTATTTGTAAATAATTAATATTGACCTGAAAGTAAATGTAACTGAAAAGTAACAACAGAATAAAGAAAGTTTGAGGACACTGGTAGAAACTGTGGAAAATTTAAAAAAATCTAGTTAACTGCAATATACTTAATAAATTTTATTCGCATCATACGCTTTTAATATGTATTATTCTTTCAACCAAAAAAGTAATATACTGTATTTTTACATTTTGTATACAACATATTTTTTTGTGATTATAAAATACTATGAATGACATTTTCTTAACTTATTGAAGAAGTTTCGCTTTCAAAAATTTAGTGTAATAATTTTTATGTTTACATTTCGTGTGTCATGTTCACTTAATAATGTAGCGTATGATACAATTTATTTAATTATATATTTTTATTTTTAGTTTCTTATGCAAACATTTTTCATTAGAATTATTTTAAATGGGGTACCCTATCCAAGTTTAATTTTGCATTATAATTCTATTAAGGAAAAATTGTGTTCTAACACTATTTTCGTTTAGTAAACAAAATACATATTTTGTGTAAGTGCCATTGAAAGTGAAATAATATAATGGCTGATTCAATGTGTTTTAACTCGGACGTTTGATAAAAATATCCTTGCTGATTCGCTGTCGTTAGGATTTTCTTTTCAGCTTTTGAAAATCTACTCTTTTATTCGGTTAATATTTGATATTTACATTTATAATTAATAATAACTCGAAAAAAAGAGTTACCAATAATTTATGAGAGTTCCAAATAAAATGCATTTAAATTTCGAAGATTAATAAAATCAGTAAGTGATAATGTTGATATATAGTTTTATTTAAATATATACATAAATTTTGCTACTTATTAGAATATTGTTCTGGCATATTTATAAATAATATCCTATGATACAAAATTTTATAAATCGCAAACAATTGATTTGTTGTTTAATTTTGATGTTTTCAATATTAATTTTATTATAAGACTTCATTATTTCATTTTTCTTATAGAAATGACATATTATGCATATTCCTTATTATGTTGTTGTTTTTTTTCTGTTGTTGAGTCCAACTCATTTAAAACATTGTTGTGGTTCATTAAATTATTTTAAAAGTTTTGTATCATATTCTATATGGTATTATAAAAATTGTTTACATAAGAATTTCCCATATAATATTTTAATTCTCAAGTATCTAATGCATACATTTGTATTCATATTAAACATGTTCACAGATGTTATTATTTAATTTAAAAAAATGTTAGTTTATTGAGCATTTATATGGTGTTTATTTATGGTTTATTTGGTAAATGTTTGCAAATTTTTTATTGCATAAAAAATGTCACAGTTACTTTCGTGCAAATCTCATAAGTAGGTTGTAAATTTAGATTGTGAATATTACATATGTATAGCACAGACCACCAACTTTCAAAGTGGTTAATGACTTTAACATCACCAACTGGAAGATCAGTCAGATTAAATCGTATAATTGGAAAATAGATTATTTTTCAGGAAGATGGAATGTTTTGCCCGACATGCTCTCTAGACCCATGGAACGCAAAGAAAAAAAGGATGAAAAAACTTTTGACTTAAGAGCTACTATTATTGATGTTTTAGCTAGAACAGCTCATGAAGTCACAGCAGAACAGTTGAAAGATCTAATTAAAATAATCATAGATTGTTTGGAAGGTATTAACAAAAATGTTGACTTTGAGAAATTGGACGGAGAGAGAATATCTCTTGAATCAAGGTGTACTGTACCGTTACTCACCACACTCTGAAGCTGAAGAAGCACAATTAGTTGCCCCTTCTCATGAAAGAGAGCAAGTCCTTAAACTTCAGTGTAAAATTTACCTGATAAACGTTTTGAAAGCATCTCCATTGATTTTTTTGGACCTTTACCAAACATGAGTGAAAGCATGAAGTGGATTTTGATTGTTGTAGACTGCAAACCGAATTGGGTTGAATTATTTTTATTAAAGCAAGCTACTGCTAAAAAATGCAGTTTAATATTGCCAAATAAAGTCTTTTTAAGGTATGGAATACCATGTCACCCAATAAGGGACAATGGGATACACTTTATCAGTGGAATAATGTTTTGTTTTGAACATCAAAATTCTCATACCCGTTTACCATCCACAGGCCAATCATGTAGAAAACAGAGATTTAAATCCCAGATCGGCAATGATGTAGATAATAACCATACATTGTATACTTAACAATAGAATCGCAATAAACACTGCAAAATGCGAAACTACTGGTTGTACACCAGCTTATCTAAACTTTGCAAGAGAATTACGAATTATAGATGGTATAAGTACTGATCTGTGTACTGTTATTCATAATGATAATTTTGTGCCAGAATTCACGCCTTACTTAAAAAGCTTTGAAAGATATGTGTCACAAAATAAAGAGAATATCCAAAAAATTCAAGATAGTCAGAAAGCATATGCAGATAAATCACTTAAATCATATTCTGATTATTAACCCCGTGATTTAGTTTGAGTAAAAATCCATCTCTTTGGTAAAGGTTACCAAAAATAAAAAAGTGCCAAATTTATGTTTGGAAAAGATGGATCTTACATCGTGTTATCCTAAAAATCATTTTCTACATTTGTAATAGCCAATTGTGGCAAACCTGGGCAAAGTAAAGGAAAAAAAAAACTGTCTATGTTACATTATTTTGCCGAGAGGGCCTTCGGAGGTCTAGGGGGAAGATGCAGCTGCTATAATTACAGCAACCTTCCCTGTAAAGCCCAAGTAGATGGCGTACACCCAACAATATCTACTTACTTCTTGTTATGTGTTAGTTTAGTTGTTGCCGCTGCACTGTTACGAGTATAAGTTGATGATGTAATCAATGTTATATTTCGAAATAAATTGCTTAAATATTTAATATTTTTAAAGTTTTCTTTAATTTTTTTTTCAAATTGTCTTATTTTTTATTGCTTTACTTTTTTATTTATTATCAGAAACATTTAATAAAATTTATATTAATACAGAATATAATTTATGAAATATTTTAACTAAATTTACTGTTAAGATTTTCCAGGAATGGATTTCCGGGTATCTTATATTAAATTTGTCTGAATCGAAATAAATTCCAGTTCATATTTCATCTTATTATAAATATAGTTTGATATTATATGCTTTTTCAAAATCATTTTTGGAATGTTATTAAATATAAATATCTTTTACTTAAATATGAACGATTCAAAATTGTTTTCAATTTGTAATAATCCATAAAAGACAGTTTTACTGTCTGGAAAATCAGTGTAAGTAAATAAAATGATCAATTAAGAGGAAAGCACGCACATATTAACTAAATATTCGACAAATATTCATTTTAGACTATTTAATATTTGAATGTATCTAACAATATCAGATATTCATTACTAGATTCCTCATTTAAATAATCCTACAAAGTGTTTGATATGCTATTTGCTTTTAAATAATCATAAAAGTTTCGACAACTCAAACATAGTAAATCAGAAATACTTAACGACATGTAACTTTACTTTACAAACAATTACTAAAAATATATTAATAAAGTTTAATTTATAAGTATTACAAAAATATTTAAATCAAGTACGAAATGCATTTTTATGTAATTGTTAATTTAATTTTTGTCCCTATTCTTTTCATTAAAACTTGCAAAAGTTTATTTAATTTCTAAGCTTTTAATAAAAGCTGTTTGCTTTCAAAATAGAAATTGAGGTCAAATATTAATAAGAGAATTCTTTGTTTTCTCATAATAAGACAACAGATGGATTACTTAATTAAGAACAATACTTTGTGTATCGATCAGAAAAATAAGTTTGAAGATATGTGTTAATTAATGAAGTAATTTATCTTAGGAATTTTTAACGTCTTGTAGAGTGACCTAATTTTTTAAATTAACGAAGCAGTAAACGGGATGTGCTCAAAATTAAGTATTTTTATTTGAAATTCAGTTAACGAAAAATGCTAAAGAATTCAATTTTCATACAAAAAATTCTATAAATTAACGCTTTTTTTTAAAAAATTCTTATTGTATTTTGAGAATTTTGTAATTTAAGCTCTGTACATGATCAATCAAGTGCTTTTTGTACAATCTATTGCCAAATAGTATGAAAAATATAAATAGTGTGTAGAAATATTTTGGCAAGTATTCGAAATACTTCCGAAATATATATATATTAGTTTTAAAAGTAAAATGTAAGTATAAAACAAAAACAATTTAATGTTACTGGTTTAGATTTTACATTATTTATGCAAAAAAGTACAGGGAATAAATTATGATTATTTAATGCTTTTTTACACTTGTTTTGTAAGTTTGCTCTTAAAAACTATATTGATTTGATAAAAAGTTGTTGAAATTCAAAAATAATGATAATACAGTTACCCAAAGAAAAACAATAAATTTAATTATTTTTATCCCTTTATATGTAAAATATTTATTATAAAATATAAATTTTAAAAATATAATTTTCTAAATACAAGTCACGATATTTCTTATATATTATTTATAAATAATTGCAATATAGTTCATAAATTATCAGCAGCATTTTAGTTCCTAGCATTTCTTTAAAAGTTATTTACGTTAATATATTTTTCTAGAAATACTTGTGTGTGTACTCGCGGCTATTATAAATGTACTTCTAATTTCATTATAAATTTGAATAGGCTTGATTTAGAATCATTCAATATAATTTTGATGCCAGTATTTTTAAATAAAAAAATATTTTTTTACTTGCTCAACAGTTTTTACGATAAAAGCAAAGTCATATATTTCAATGTATGTATATATGTATGTATATATATGTATGTATGTATATATACACGTGTGTGTGTGTAGCGTTATATATATATTTTTTTATGTCTGAGTCTTTAAGTACATAACATGAAAAACTGAAATTCCACACACAACAATTGTACAAAAAGATGGTTTTATAAACCAGATTAAAAGTAAATGTTTTACCTATTTGAGTACATGGAACGCTTCTACTTCTTCTATACATACTTTCTACACAAGAATGATAATATGTTTCCACAGGTCTAAAAATTTGAATGACATATGTTAAATGTATAGAATTTTGATTAGAATTTATTTTTATTTATCAAATGGGTTCGCATTGATCTACTCTCAAATCGGAGATCACTCCAGCATTTATTAACGATGGAACTAATGTTTATATTTATGATGATATCAAAATTTTACCTTTTGCTTATTTTAAAAAGCAAAATTATGTTTTACGAAACCAGTTTTGTTTTAAAGATCTACATTCCATTAATTACTTATATCATCTAATAATGGATACTTAAATCAAAATTGAAAATCACTTGCTCTATTTTAAATTGTTTTTACCAAGAAATATTCTTCTCTTTTCTTGCTTCACAGTTACTACTTCTTCTATTGCTCATTTTTTACTTTTAGGAATAAGTAAATATCATTTTCTGAATGGAAACAACAGTATCTGGCAACATTAAAAAATTTCATTAATTATCTTTTTCATCATAAACCAAAGTATTTATTTGTATTTTTCTTACTTTATGACCGTGTTTGCATACAATAGCTGAATAAGCTGCATCTTTAATTTAAAATACATCCGAAGATCAATATAAAAATCCGCAACAACAAATAGAACTCGTGGAACTACACGAAATCTCTCTGAACTCGACAAGATAAAAATGATTTTTTTTAAAGCTAAGGGAGAGAGAGAGAGAGTAATTTTGTTATATATATATATAATAAATTGTTCTCAATTTAGCCAACATTTATGTCTGTTACTATGACTTTATATGGACATTTAATTAAATGTACATATACCCTTACATTTCTGTTGCTGATCGAAATGAATACTGTATGAAAAACTTTATATTCAGAATATCTTACAAATTATCCATTTTTTAATTTATACTTTCTTAACATTGTAACATAAATGTTGTACAAATAAAATGTGTTAGCATTTAAATTTTTATTTCATAAGATTTATGTTTTTTGTATATTTAATTTTTCTGAGATAATATCAGAGAATTCTAAAGCTTGAGTTTCAAATATTTTTATTTATTCATGCATTTGATAATAATTCGGTGATTATTTTAAAAATGAAATATAAGTATGAAAAGTGAAAAGAATACTTTTTTATGATGGAATTATCTCTCTCTCAGATTTGGATTTTAATTTCATAGAACATATTTTTTTTTAAACATATATTTTATGTCATTTATCTAATAAATAAGAAACTGAATGTTTGATAACAACTTTACATACATCTCGCATTTATGAAAAATTGCACATGGATAATATAGATATTGATTTTTTTTCATGAAGTCATATTTTTAATGACTGTGGTTAAAATATCATAATATAATGGTTTCATGTAGAATCATCATCTAAACAAAAATATTTAATCATGGATAATATCGTAAAAAATATCCAAACTCTACGAAAAAGGTGTTAACTACTTTTTTAAATATGATTATGCTTTATTAGAATAACTTAACAATTAGAATTTACTTAAAATTTCACAAACTATATAAATGGACTTTGGTATTTTTTAGAGGCTAAATTGGTTAATACCGTTTAGACTTATGGTTATTGGCTTCCAAAGATTTCAGAATTTTTTCTTTCAAAAAGAAAACCAATAAAATTATCTTCATTTCAATTTTAAATTATGTGTATATGATGCTTCTAACTATAAAATGATTACTAAATGAAATTTATAGTAAAACATATGTGTTTATATATTCCATATGTGAAAAGTACATAATTAATTATTTATATTCATAAGTAATCAAAAGTATATGCATTTTTGTATAATAAAGGAATTTTATAGTCAATTTTTGAGTGATGTGTTGAAATCTGATAACTTGTTTCTTTCTTGATGAATTATTTCTTTTTTTACCCCTCAGATTGTTATAAGTAAAAAATGTCCATGTGATCATTTGTATTATAACTTATTTCTTAAACTACAGAAATATCTAATATGGTTATTTAGAAAATAATTAATTATAAAATGGTGAACTGTGGTTAACAAATAAAAATGTGAATAACGAACATAAAATTTGAATACATTATATTGATTTAATAAAAATTCAGTATTTACTAAACAATTCCGATAGAAAATTATAAATTTTCTATTTAATGAAGGATTTATTTATTCAACTGGATTTCGTGATGCCAAAAGACGAGACATTGAATCAAATGTTTTATTTCAAATATCTCTAAGCAAATCCCTGGAGAAAGTATTCTACAGGTGGATGCTAACATCATCTTAGATGAAATTCCAAACTGTAACAATTGTAAAAGTTTCTCTACTTCTACGTATGCCTTAAATGAAAATGGGTAGCAAGAGCCTAGCGATAATTCTCCCATAAGTACCTCCACATATCTTTCCCCGAGTGAGTATAAAGTTTTCATCCCATTTTATTAATGCCAAGATATATTTACTCCTTTCTGTAGTCCTTATAACTTTAGAAATACGACTAATAAATTTCCTCTTCTGTCTCCTCGAAAGGATAAATTCTTAATGCCCTCCCCTTACTTCACAAACTCGTGATTGGGGGCGCTCGTGTTCGTACTAAAACTACTTCAGCTTTTCTTTGGACTTCGATTTCACCTGGCGACTAGAATATCTTTGTCTAGACTGGCAGTTCGCTCGTCAGCGCACTTTCTCGTCAGACCCACGTTGCTTCAGCTGCAGGTGCGTGGGAAGGAAGAACTCTCAGCACACCAAAGAGAAAACCCCCCTTTGTTACAGGTAGGGATTTTTATTCTTATTTCTAACCTATTCATTTATCAAATGTTAATAGTTTAATGAATTAGAATAAATATTTTTTGTTTAATTATGTAAGTATTTTTTTAAACTTTTAATTTAAAGTTAAGATAAATTAAAAATATTGTAATTTTTCTGTTAGAAATTATATTAACATATTACTCTGAAAATGGCAATAACCATTGAAAAACAAGTTTAATTTAAATAATTTTGCTTAAAAATATTTCAATAAATAAGTTTCGGATCTATATATTACTTAAAATTCAAGAAAAATCGAAGTTAAATTATTTTCTTTTAAATGATAATTTTAAACCATTATAAAGAATTATTATTGAAGTAATTTTTTATTAATTAATTCAATATAGCTTAACTTTATTATTTTAAATACCAATATTTTTTATAAACTTTATAAAATAGGGAACATTTTGTATCAGTAATACATAAAATTGTAATACATAAAATTGTATTATTAAAAACTATTTTAAACTTTTAAGTATAAAACAGTTTAATAAATACCTACAATAATGTTTAGCGGAAAATAAAAGCACTTTTAAATAAAAGTAAAAAAAAACAATCTTTAACATTTTTTCAATTCGAATTTACTATTTTCATATCACTTCATTTCTTAACTATATTCTTAATTGTAGCATTTAATTTCAAAAAATATTTTAAACAAATTATAAATTGCATATTAAAATATTTTCAAATAAAAATTGGGGAATAAGTATTTAATAATGTTGAAAATTATTTTACTAACGTATCTGAATTTTGTTCTAAATATATTAAATAATTCTTAGACTCACTGTCATAGTTTATTATTTTTTTTAAATATTAAATTAATTATCGTCCTAAATATATTGGGTACTTTAACGAAATGTAAGTAATGCAAAATAATTTATCACTATTGAAATTCAAATTTGCTTTGATACTATTAAAATACGAATTCAATACTCATAATTATTTGTCTTTAAGCATATTGACCTAAGTTTCTTATAATTTATTATTTAATCAGAAACTTTATACTTTATATATGCTTGACTAATAAATTTATATAGTTAACAAAAGAAAAAAAAATATCTTCGTTGCAAAACACAAAAAACCTTATTCAAACTCTAATAAATATGGTTTTGTTCTTTAAACTTTTACACTTTTAGCAATAAAGCTCTTTATAATACTTACATATCTTTTTTGACATATTTGACTCTTAATACACGGAAACAAGATCTTTTATTTGAATTCTGATTGGGGTTGATCTGATTTATTATACGAAGATACTCGAAATTTTACGGAAATAACTAATATTAATTTATAAAAGTAAAAGTAATGAAAAATAGTGTTTTCAATTTTCGTTTTCGTTTTTATAAGTTATCATTTTCAATTGACCGAGTTCGTTATTTTAATTGCGTCATTAAAAGTACCAAACTTCTCAGTCTTAATAATATTATATGAATATATATTAAAGAGATTAAAACAAACAGTTAATTTTAAGCAAATATTTAATATTCTTGAAAATTATACTTAATACTTTAATGTGATATAATTCCGTTATATTTTGTTAAAATAATTTAAGAAAAACTTAAATAAAAAGTATTAAGTGATAGGGCTTAACAGAAATCATAGAACTAATTTAAAAATGAAAGAGTTTGACAGAATTTAAGCAATATGAATGAATATTAAATTTACAAAGAAGCATTTTATAATTAATGCAATTTAATGTATTTAGTATTTACACAAACAAATCTATTTCGTTATTTTTAATTTTTTTTTTAATAATAGGCACTCTTTTTGTGAATAATACTTCTTATAAAATTAAAAATGGACTTCTTTATTTTTTCTAACACTATTAATTTCATTTATTACATAATAACTTTTTCTATTAATATAATTATTCTAATTTAAAATCTCATAACGTTGTCATATTCTAAAGACGTATGTTTTTGTATAATGCATTGAATGCTTTACTATTTATATATATAATGAATATTCTACTTTTAAATTATGAATTATTTAACTATTTTATATTAATTAAAAGAGGACATTTATGGAATTGAAATGCTAAATTTTGACACAATAATATGTACTAAAAGTATAATTCATTTTATTGTGAGTTACCCTAGTTGTTTTTAAATTTAATATCAATTTTCATATTCACATTAATACTGTGTTTGCAAATTTGTGCAAATAATTCATCATGTGCAGAATTAATGTTGAAATTCTAATACAAATCAATATTCAGAAATATTTATTATAAATGACAGGTCAATGTTACAGAGCAGAGCTCAAAGCTTTGCTCTTTTGTTAAACAATTTGTGTGCTAATCTCCAAGAAGTATGGTTTCTAGTAAAAGTTTGAGATCTTCTTGTATTTAAATTCCTAACTTAAATAGTTCTAATTATCTAATTAATATAGATTGGCAATGACGTAGATCATGGCTTAATCATCTTATGCACATACGATACGTGTTATTTTTATTCAAAAAATTATGAAATGCGAACATGATTTTATCATACAAGTAAAAAAAACATAATCATTTAACAGAATAAGACAGCTTATAATTTGTCTTGAAAACTGATTTCTCAATACAATTAAATAATTTAAAATTTTCATTTAACATTTCTTTCACGTCATTTCATTTTGTCATCTTATGTTAATTTAACATTTTTTCAAATTATTCAATTTTTATTTTTGAAATTGTTCCATTTAATGTAATTTTATTGGAAAAGTATCTAGTTTGTTGAGTTAACAAATGTATTATATAAATGTTATGAGCTTAATACATATGGGAGATTTCACAATATGTTAAGATTTTTAACAAGCTTTATTACTTAAAGAAATATTTCTTTGAAAAATTAAATATTGCAAATAAATGACTTTATCTTTGTTCATGATATTACATACATTTATTTTACTTTTCAAGATGATGTTTATTTAAGACGATAAATGGTCGCAAAAGTAATTCCATATTAACAACATGGGCGTTACCTATGTTTTATCTAGGGGAATCAAGAAAATCACATTAATCTTCGTCTATTTTGGCAGTAAATGTGATTAGAATATCCTGCTTATAGAAATGCATTTATTGACAAATATTCATTCTAACTTCTACAATATTTTAAGTACATGATTATATCATATTTTATCTGATATATTTTAAGTACATGATTACATCATACTATTGAGCTTATATAGTTTTTTCATAAGTGTATCTTTCTTTAAAATGATTAATAAATAACTCATTGAAAAAACTTTACGGTGAATATATGCTATGGTTTTATTTAAAATAAGAAAACCAATCTCTATCTACTCAACTAAAATTTCACTTTTGCTAAATATTTTTTAGAGTTTAATTGTAAAAATCTTCATAGCTTTGTAGCTTCATTTTGATAAAAATACTAAACTGTATTATAGTATTTACGTTTTCATATGTATTGAGTTTATTATTTTAATAATTGATAGACTACAATGAAATAATGACTAAATCTCATTTTCATTTCACAGGTTTTGAAAACTTGAAAGTATTATCTTATCTTTAATTTATATTAAATAAAACCAATTTGTAAAATTTGAACACACATTATTTATATAAAACTTTATTCGTAAATCATCACACTCTTCAGTCCATTTCTTTAAAATAGTGTTAATGCATATATTCTACTGCGTATTTCTCTCAAAGAAAAAAAAAATGGTTTCGAGCAATGCAATATTTCGTAACTTGGCTTTTTAACTATTACTTTTTTGTAAATATAGTTTAAGTTTTCCGTTTGAAATGTTTCTAACTCAGCATATTAATTATTGCTGTAAATGAATCATTTATATTGCTACCAAAATATTTAAAATGTTTGCGCATTTCATATATTATAACAATGCATAAGTTAGAAGATGAAAATCGAAGTGATTCTAAATATTACAAGATTTTATGATAAACATTGCTTATATTTACTTTAGATGAATTTAGTTCGTACAAAACGTTTCTTTGTTCATTTATGAGTCTGCATTCCAGAAACCAGATGTAGGTTTTATTACACCAGACGGATATTTCGACAGAACTTAAAAAATGTTTAACTAATCTTTTCTATATATACATTTTTTAAGGGAAATACATTTTCTATTTAGGAGTATACGGCTCTTAATTCTAGTAAACTGATACATAATTTAAAAAAAAGGTGAACGATTAACGAATGAATATTCGTAACCATAGTTTTTCACTGATGTATAATTGTTATGATTATTCATTTCATTTATTGCTTATTTTGTATACATATCAACAAAATGTAACTAAATACTTAATTTTATTAAATGCTTTTTTGTTTCAAACTAGCTAACTGAAGAAATTTGAAAAATAAGGTATCTACACATACATAATTTTAATGTGCATTTATGCAAAATATATCGTTTGAATTGTATAATATTAAAACAAAATTTGTATTTAACTTGCTTGTGTCTTTAAAAGATAGAACGTTTTATTTATTGAAATGGTTACTCTGCTTGAAGCATTTTTTATCAAATTCAAAAACAAGTCTTATGAACTAAAATATCCTCTTGAAATGTAAGCGACATTGGTATATTTTACATTTTGATCAACTTAAAAAAACGTGTAAGACTTATAATGCCACACATGTATTCCAAAATAAGCTAGTAAAACTGCATAGATGTCAAAAATTACTTGTAAAGAATTTCAGAACACAAATTTACAAAATAATTTATCTACATTTATTATATCTCAGAGTTCATATTAGAATGGCAGGAAATTCACATCGCAAATATTTTTTAAAGAATCCATATATTCAATTTAGGGAAAAAATACCTGAAAGTAAATCTGCATGCAATGCATGACAGAATTTTTAATATATATTAGTCTACCAAAAGTTAAATAAACAATAAAATCTTTAAGAAAATTATCATTTATATTAAAATTAATGTAATATAATTATAAGTAAGTAGTAAATATATATAATAATATGAAAATAAATAGAAAACTGCATTATAGAGGTCAAAATATTTTGAATTGTTTTAGCTTTTATTTAAAGTGATTTTTGATGCTAATTATTAAATGTATATGTTTCAACTAATTTAATCGAGATGCGAAACGCTTACAAAGTTTATTTTAAGAAATGCTTATTTGTAAACTGGAATATTAACAGAATGCAGTAA
The DNA here is from genome assembly GCA_026290005.1 of Latrodectus geometricus. NCBI lineage: Eukaryota > Metazoa > Arthropoda > Arachnida > Araneae > Theridiidae > Latrodectus > Latrodectus geometricus. Next base: position 14,277 of record JAPDSC010147983.1, read on the forward strand.
ATAAAGCTACTTACGAAATTGTTATTGAGCTAAATATATTTTTCAGAAAGAAGTTCAAAATAAAATTTACCTTTTTGTACTTTAAATTAAGAGTGTGATAAATTAATTTTCTTTCTTTCTTATGGCCTTTAAGCCGGTTATTAGTAAATTGAGCAAAATAATATAGTGCACAATTGCGTGACTCTAAGATGTAACTCTAAGATGACTCTAAGATAATATTAAATACAAACTAAGGAAATAAAAGTATTTATTTCCTTAGTTTGTATTTAATATTTAACTGTAGCGAATTTTACAAAATTTTTAATTTATGTCTGGAATCTTCATATTAGTTTTATTTCTGCAATGTATATATTTAAATGTATCTCAAGCCTATTTAAAATCATATAATAAGAATTTAATCAGTTTCAGTTCATTTAAAAGCAATGATCTAAATTCAGTTTTGCCGAGCTATAAGCAGAAAAGACAACGCAATTATGTCCAATTATTCTTGAGTTTAGATTTGCAACCTCGTTTTTGGATTTTGTGTTGGGAGTTAGAATTTACTTTAAAATGTACCACTCTACTTTTCTAGTTTCTAGAGATTACTTCATTTCATATATAAACATTTCGAACATCATTTTTTTAAATAATATGAAGCCTATCAACAGAACAGATATTTTCATTACAATTTATGATTACACGTTCATTCAAACTGGTAGTCTAAAGAATAAATTTATTAAGACGTTTACATAGACAAACTAGTATTTTTTAATGTTTTAATGCAATTGTTTCAAAATATAATGTTTTCTTAATGCGAGTTCATTCTCTAAAAACCAATGCACTCAGATATAAATACTAATTATTCACTCCAAGAAACAGTTTACCTATTTTCAATGATTCACCAAACAGCTGAAACATGAATTTAGTAAACATATTACTGCAGAACAATTTACTTACTAAAGTCATTATTGAATATTACGATAATACTCTGATGTCAATTTTCTTTTATATTTCTTATAATCCTGAAATACACTCTTGATAGTAAATGTTGCCTGTAACTGATTCTTACTCTTCTAAATATTTTTTACGTACCTATATAGTAAACAACGATTTGTGCAAATCTGGTTTTAATATGAATTCTATTTAGGTGAATCGATTCAGTACCAATATTTAGCATAGCTTTATTTGTTGTATCATTTTCATTGTGCTTAAAGTTTTTATTATTTTGGATTGTGCAATTAATTAACAGCATTTCAACCGTAAATTATAAGCTTTGTTCAAATTTTATTTTATAAAATTAACTTTTGAGTGATTGGTTGCTGTAATTTATGCTTACAGCATGATTCGGATCACTGATATAATTTTTACAAAGTAATATAATTGATTTTTAAAAAATGTAATGTTATCTGAAACTTATATTCACGTTTCTGTGTCTCTACTGAACCAGCTCTACTCTGCTATAGTTTAGTTCCATATATATCCTACTGCGTAAAGAAAATAGATAATTAATTAACTGAAATTGTTTGATTACGCAAGTAAAATCTCTCTCTTGTCTATTTTAAGCTTATAATTTTCCAAAATATCAGTAAATCTTCATTATACAATAATTTAGCCATGCTCATCAAACAATGGATGAAAAGAAACATCTTTGTCGGGTTAGTATGGTATAATTGATAAAGAAATATTTGCCGTAGCCTATGCAGGAAAAAAATTATTCAAAATTTGCAGTGAAACGTTCTTTGATGCTTTTAGATTTTTTAGCCAATTTAGAATTTTTGTTAAATTATATTGTCTTTCTTGAAGTAATGACTAAATACATTATTACACAATAGTTTATAAAACAATTTTGAACATATCATTATCTTAATTAGTCAGTGATAACAAAATTAATATCCATTACTGAGGCCAGAAACTCAATTTATAATACACAGAAAATATATCATATACTAAACCCAAAATTGTGACAACTTTATAGTCTAATTTTTGATTAAAGATAACTCTCTCAAGAGGAAGACCATTTATTATTAATTTTTAATTTTCTTTATTTATAATTTCTGTTTAAAGATCATGTTTTGCTTTTTTCACTCCTTTAAGTACATTGCTCTTTCTTAAAAAAAAATACTTTTTTTATATTATAACTTTTGCAGCATATATTAGCTTTTAACTTTTTCATGATTTAAAATTAAGAAAAAATAAATGGATTGCATTAAATTTGCAAAAGTCAATTTATAAAAAATATACAAAACTTCATTCATTTATTTATTTTTTTTTTAAATTGTTTCTCTTTGAAGTATTTTGTATCAATGACATGAATTTTCAAAAAATAATCCGATTAATAAGCGCTCATTTTAAAAGCAATTGTAATATACATAGAAATAATTAAAATATTAACTAATTCAAATTTTTAACCATATGTTTCAGCTTATGATATAGCCGACATTGTTGAATATTTCAAAATAAAAATTCGCTTATTAAATGGAAATAATAGAACATATTTCATCCTCTCTTTTATGCAAAAATAGTAGATATTATCAAATAATGTAGTCTGATGATTTTGATTTTTTTAAAACCTCTGCCGTTTTTATCACTTATTATCTTAAAACACATTCATGATTTTCATTGAAAGAAAAAGATAATTTCCAAAATATGCTGTTTTGGTTGACTTATTAATTTCAGATTTTATACAAATATATATATTTCAAGGTACGGTTACTCTTTTTGTCTATAAAACACATATTCCTTCATTTCATTTTTTGAGTGAATGCAGAATCTGGGTGCATAATTTCTTCATGATTTACAATTTCACGTAAGCGCTTCTTTGAGAGTAAATTTATTGAGCATATTTATATTTATATAATTAAAACACGATGAAAGCGGTTCTAAGCATTTGTTGTGTTTTGATAAGACTTTATTTTTCTTGTTAAAATTCAACTTGTGAAAAGTTATAATCTAAAAGGAAGCCGGTTTTATTTATAATTTATTGAATTAATAGTTATGGACAACTACATAATGCTTTCCATGAAAACTTAGAAAAACAACATCACAAAGTAAAAATAGATCTGTAGGTACTATTGTTAAACAAAGCAAATAAAGCAATACAAAACAATAAAGCAATGTAAATGAATTGAAGAAAATCAGAAAGACTCTATTTATGTAAATTTAAAGTGTGGAATTTTAATAATTAATAAATGAATAAAACTATAAAAAGAGCATTAATTTAATTATCATTTGTTTTACGCATCACTTGATATGTTAGTTCGTAATTATTTATTTATCTTATGTTCCTAAATTCAGTTTCTACTTTTTGGAATTTAAATTTACTGTTCATATTATAAACATAAGGAATTTAATAAGAATAGAATATGCAATGCTAAATTTCTTCTTTTATGCTAAAAACCACTATTGAAGATTCAATAATATGCATTTGTTTTCAGAAAATATTAAACACATATCAATCACATTGGCACTCTCAAAAATACTTAGTATTTTGATTCAATAGTGTCACACACAGGCTCATAATTCAATAGTTTTTAGATGAGGAAACATGTCTAACACTATTTATATTGCTAATTATAAACATTAAAATTCTTATAAAGATTGATTTATTTTCTTGGATTATTTTTAACTTTTAAATTTTTCTTTATTTTAGAGAATAATTTTGATTTTAGAAGAAAAATAAAAATTATAAGCAGGATTTAATTGTGTAATTATAAGTAGTGATCTACTCTTATAATTTAAAATTATAAGAGTAGATCACCTGATTCTTGCATGATGATTATAATAATAGTATAAATGGTTATATATTTAACTAATTCAACTTCATTGATTTTGTAATCATAATAATGTATTAAAATCAGAAACATATATTTTTTCATGATTTTACTTAAATTATTTATTGTAATGATTTTTAAGTAAACACAATTCCTTTCTTCAATATCTTTTACATATTTCTGTCAGAGTGACACATTACTTTACACAGATACTTTAAAGTTATGTCATAGTATAAAATTAGGATAGAAAAGTAAGGAGCATTTTATTAAAAGGACTTAAATCAAATTTAAGGCTTTTTAATAAAATCCATTACTCATAAACATTATAACTTTATAATAATAATAAAAGAAAAAAACATGATAACTTTTCTGCTGTAAAGTTATAAGGAACAAATAAAAATTATAAATTTTATTCGGTTGTTGTCAGAGAGAAATCTCTTTAATTTACCAAATTGCTAATTTTACAGCTATTCATTCAAAAATTTTAAATATAACAAACGTAGTCTGTTGTTTAACAGAGATAGTGTGGGGAATCGAATACGTTACATTTCACACTAAAGATCATGGTAGTATTATAGATGCATGATATGGTTTAGATTTTAAACTAAAATAATCAGTAGTATAAAATCTAATGCATCTAATGCTTACTAAATTCAAAATTCACCTATAAAATAATTGTAAACTATTTAGTTTGGAAAACATTATTAATATGATCTAGAACTTCAAAGTAACCATTTCATTCTTAGTGCACTTTATAGAAATGTGGCCACATATATATGATATGATCAACTAAAATGAAAATACAATTCCAGCTAAATGTTTTAGAATAAAACACAATTTAGAATATTAATTTTAATTTCGGTAAGAAAATTTCAAAAGAATATTACATTTGACTCTTACAATAAGTTAGTGGTTTGAATTCTTTGTAACATTATTGATCTTCAAATATATTTTGTGTCTAACTTTGGTTTTTTTCCATGAGTTACAAGCCTGATCGATTTTTAGATAGTTCTTAAAAATAATTTAGGAAAAAGAAAATATTACAAGCATTTATTCCATTAAATCATGAAGGGCGTGTATTCGAAAACGACTAATTTCCGAACATCGGCCAACACGTACCTGCCACGGATCTCATTAGAATTTTTATTGACAAACGACCTTGATGAAATCTATCCACAATGCTCGGTTGCTAAGTAAAGAATATTTTTGATTGATGAATTTATTTTAATTGTGTTAATCTATAGAACAAAATTGATTGAACATTTTACTGGATATAGCTTTGATATATGGACAAAAGCAGCATAAATATTTTAAAAAAAAGTTGCAGTATATATTAAATGAAAATATTTAAATGAAGCTTTTTCATATTTTTTTTTAGTTAATATTATTTCACATAAGGGGAATTTTACCTAGAGTAAAATAATGAATGCACATAAATTTTAATGTACTTTAAAAGTGTAAATGTGTTCATAGAATAATTTATCCTAACTTGCAAAAGTTAAATTTTTACTTACTATATCAGTAAAAATCTTATCGCCATATCAATTTCAATATAGTAAATATCAAAAAGAAAATCCAAAGATTAATATTCATTAGCAACTTTATTTTGACTTTTAAATGACACTTTTCATACAATTTTTATTAAGAAGTTTGCGTCAAAATTCATTCACTGTATTTCATTAAAAAGCATTTATTTAAAACCATGGCTTTAATTATGATAATTGAATAAGATATTTGTGGTTTACATTGGTTTAAATCATTGTTTGATTTGAATCAATGTCGACATGTGTACCATTAAACCTAATCATACATGCTATTTTTATAATCTTTTGTTATGAATCATATGAATTCCAATGTTTTCTCATTTTGAATAAATATTCAAATACATTTTTTGATTCTACTCATACAGATAGACTTTGGATTTCTTTAGAACTTGGATTTACATTTTAGGAATACATCGTTTAAAAAATGACAGTAAATGAGACTATGTTTATAAACCTTGTACACACCCCATACATAATATATATTAATTTTTTTTCAAATCAATATTTACAATTATTGATTTGGAAAAAAATAATATATAATGTGCATTTGTATGTTCTACTTTATGTGCATTTGCATGTTATATTTTTTGTAACTATTTTATAAAATATACGCTTTTATTTTTCAGATAAGAAATTGTAGAAAGCCATACTTTTTAAACCATATTTACAAATATTTACAGATTGCGTACGATTGACGCTGATGTGTGAGGTAGTGTGGGTTGACTGGTTCATCCAATCAATTTTGTTTAAATTTTAGTTTTGTTATTTTTGGATCTTGGTCACATAACATGTCAAACTTTGTCTGATTTGGTTTTTTAAGCCTAATCTGGTCAACTGGAAGTGTCTTCTGTCATTTTTTGACGGATTTTTCTAAAATGTATTTGTATAGTTCTTTTCTTCACATGTTCTATAGGAGATAAGGCTTAGTTCTTAAAAAATCCTTTTTTATTTGTATATCATCTTGAACAGCTCTATTTTGTCATTATTAAAAACTCTGATTCCTTCGACGACCAATATACAATAAAGACAAGCATCGGCTATGGGTTAATTTTTATTTGACATTTGTGTGTGAAGAATATGATACAGACATTTTATCAGTATTGTGTATACATTTCTTTAAATTCAATAATTAAACTGAATAGTTTCTAATTTTTTTCTTAACAATTTCATAATTGATCAAATTTCGGGAAGGGTTTTTCACTTTTTGTGTTTTACCACAAAGTGTTTGATTATTGCTTTATTATGAAGAGAGTATGCTTTTCTTAAATTAAATTCTTCGTTATTTTCATCACTCTGATCAAATATTTTATTAATATAATGAGAACAATATTTCACCATCACTTTTATCCTTATTCAGTTTCATAAATATCTTCTGAACCTGACTGAATTACATTTAATGAATTTCTCAAGCATTCCATATCTTTTTCATACTCGGTTGATTTACGTTTGTACACCATTGCTTAGAGAAATCTGGCTAGCAAAACGACAAAAACGCTCCATAATATGAAACCAAGCAGCTTACACTGATACCATATGAATTATAAGGAATGATTGCTTCAAATGTAGAAAGGAAAAGAAAGAGTAAAAACTAGCAATGCTCATTCCTAGGGATGTATCATACAGGAGGATACTGAAAGGATGATTGATTGAGTATAAATAGTTTTCCTAGCCATAATGATTTTGGAATCAATGATATTAGATAGGGTTAATCTATGCCTCACCTTTATGCGTAGTATTTAGCCCTCTTATGGACTAAATACAATATATTCAATATGTGCATTAATAAACTAACAACAAAACATTCTAAATCTTTTTGAGCTGAATGAGAACGATACTTAAAATATATATGTTGAAAGTGCTCTTTTTCACAAATAAAGATTACAATTGTATAGGAAATTAAAACAATGTAATTTAGTCTTGGAAAATTTATATTACACTGTAAATTATAAATTTGCACCCATTCAGGTATTGTGATTACATTTTAAGATGATCCTATTTATGTACACATACGTGCATAGGTATAATTAAAAATAAACGTAGAATTTCCTCATGAATGTAATGATGATTAAAAGCATAATTAAAGCATTATGAATAATAAAGCAAGGTTAATTAAAAATTATAAATCTTAATTTATTATTCTTTTAGTTTGATACTAACGAAATTTGGTTTTTTAAATAATAAGAATAACTTTATGAAAATTTATACACTGAACTGTATACATGTGTGTGCGGAAAATTTATAATTATTTATTAAGCATAACTTAACTATGCCTTTTACAGTTACATTTACTAAATAAATAACATTGGACTAAGATTATATTTCTAAATAATTTTAGAAATATATTTGTAACAAACTTTTATATTTGTAACAAACTTTTATAAATTCTCAGATAAAAAGAATATTTCATTTCATATAAATGCCAAAACAATTTGCTTTCCTGTTTCAAAAGGAATTAGTGTTTTTTAAAATTTTATTTACAGCTTTTAAGTTATTTTCTGCATTTCTTCCAAAAGCATATTATAAAAATATCAAAATACTCAAAGTATATTTTTTATTATACTGTATAAATGATTAAATGTCAAAGTGTACTGTCTAAATATTAAATATATTTGAAAGGTCGTTTCTTTTTAAGTTGTCATATCAAAAGAGATGTCCCATTTTCTGCTTCACTCTGATACTTGCAATTTATTGGAATTAAATAAATTTAATTAATTTTACCATTTTTGGGAATTGGCATTTTAAAGAATATATATTTTGAAATAATATTCAAACCCACATTCACAATATATTTTCATTGTTAAAGAATTATTTGTTAAGGAGTAATTTCAATTAATAAACCAAAAGTTTATTAGTTATTTAGTTTAGTATTTTATTAAGTGAAAAGTAACATTATTCATAAATTTCTTTTAAGGGTTATCAAAATAATTATTATAATTTATATGATCCTAAAATTTCAGTATTTTAAACATATTTTTTTAATTTTTTATATATATATATCTTGAAAGCTAAATCAAACAATTTGTAAATTATACATTTTTTTAATTTCGTCGTTCAAAAATATTATACCCTGATAAGTTAACACTTAAAATATTATTAAAATGAAATATTAGTAAAAAATTTCTTTCATTTTTAAATATTTTATTTAACATTTTGATACACTAGAAATAAGTATATAATAGAATCACGAAAAATTTTAATAATAATTTTCATGAAATGAAATATAATCTAATTGCTCAAAGCTAACATTGTTTTGAAATACTTTTTTGAAAGATTGTTTTTCTTTTATAAAGAAATGGACAATTTCTTACGCACTCCCACAACAATTTAAACAGTTTCTTCAGCTATATTGGAAATGTAGCAGGGAAATTAAGATAAAGTATCCCTCGATACTGATGAAATTGCAAAAGAAAATGTACTTCTATTGAACGAAAAGTAAGAAAGGAAAGATTACATGAAAGGTTTTAAGGAATTTGTTCTCTGTTGAGGAATAACCAACAAAAGGAAAGAAATTCAAGTCTTTCCAAAAAGTGGTTCTGCAAAGTTAACCTACAATGCATAAGGATCAACGTCGTATCCAAAGGGACTTATTCTAAAAGAACATTTCTTCATCGTTTTTATTCAGCTATTCAACACTTCGAGTAGTACTTAACTGTTTTACTTCAGATTTTCTTTCAAGATTTTCTTAGTTTACAGGAGTAACCCAAACCAAACATTTGATATCAAAATTTTTATTCGTTCTTTTTAAAAGACTTCTTAGATTTTGAAGATTAAGTTCATGAAAACTTAAATTAAATCAGGGACAACCAATGAACAAACAGATACATGCTTAACATTTGAAAAGAAATAGCAGAAGAAATAAATTTTGGATTTCATGTACAATTCATAAACTTTAAATAAAATAAAGTTTATTTTATTTAAAGTTTATGAATTGTACATGAAATCAAAAATAAAATTTATTTCTTTAATAAAATTAATAAAATTTTATTTAAATTTTTAAAAAACCAATTTTATTAAAGAAGCTATACTTGGAGAAATTTACGCAAAAAAGAAAAAAAGTTAGGAGCTTTATGTGAAAATGTTTTAAAAAATTTATAACAAACTTTTCTGAAATATTAAAAAAATACAGCTTTTGAAAAATGTGAGAAAAAGTATTTTTTCTGAAATTGTGTTATATGATAAAAATATGTGTAATCCAAGCCTTTTACTGAACTTTAAACAATGCAGTAAACTATACAAGTGAAAATTTAGGAATAGTATTATATGATATTTTGAAGTCATTAGAAATATAAAACCCGAGGTTAAAAGTTAATAAAAGATGATTACTTAAAATTGTTTCTATGAAATGCATCAATACGAGTTTTAATGCTAATTTACTTGATAATATTCAACAAAGTTTATTTCGATGCAGTTAATTAATGGATTTTTAATTAAATATTGTATTTTAAAAATAATTTCTTAATCAAAACAATTATTGAATAGATTATAGCAATGAATAATTATTTTAAACATATTGGTAGTTAAACATTCAATAGTGTTGCATTTTTTACTTGATATAATAAGTCATATATTAAAATTATACATTTTTAAGAAATACATACATATCATATTATAATTTACATTGATATATAATTCTATGCTATACTTTAAATTCTCAGATTGCAATTCTATAAATTGTATTGCAAGTTAAATTCAAAAACATATTTAAAAAGCTAAGAAATACCATGTAAAATATAAATAATTTAAAAACACTAAAAGTGTCAATGTGTTTATACTCAAGTTGCTGGTTTCTGCCTTTCTCATCAAATACGCAACTGCATAGTTTTTTTTATTTATTTACTCTTTATTTTTACTCTTTATCCACTTAGTTTTTGCTTACAGACAAGTTGGATTTTATAAAACAATAAATAAGCATTAACATCTGGGGTACAATGCAAAATCATAAGACTAGTTAAAGTGTTTTACATTTTAATAGCATATTGAGTAAAAAGAATAAATTTAAGATATTGAATCAATTAAAATAAGTTATAAATTCTCACGTAATTATTAAAAAGAAAAATGATCAATTAGTCTTTTATTACAAATGTTTCTTTTAAAAACTCAGAGTTGTATAAATGTAAGGTTATTTATTCTTTTGTAGAACATCATGTAAATTTTCAATATCATTTAAATTCGAATTTTAAAATAGAACTTTGTTAGTTGATTGCATTATTTATATTAGTTTGGGGAAAAAGAAATCCATTATTTTTACGTAAACTTTATGTAACTTCTTTTGGATTCACTTTGTAAATAGGCTTAAAAATGCTTTCATGTAGATTTTTAGATCTCGCGCGTTACGACTGCTGACATGCGGTTAACATCGATGATGCTGTATCCACATGCGAGGTGCATCTCTAACATCAAAAATACCCGAATGGAATCAACGAAACAAAAATTGTACGTAACTGGTTATTACAGTCTTATATAGGACGATAAACACCTTTCACAATTTTAACCACCCGGCTATCTTTTTCACCGTTACAAGAGAAAAACGAAAATGTATCGAATTTTTTGTTTGTTGTCTTCCATTTTTAAAACTTTGTACTCGTAACTGAATTAATCAAACAAAAAACCACAAGAGGATATTTAGGTGTCAAATGTCACCTTTCCAACGAGCACAAATCTGAAATTGTTTGATAGATACCTCACGAGATATCGATCACTACAGACGTCTACCGAAAAAATAATGGAATACTTTTTCCCCAAACTAATATTTAAAATAAAACTTTCTAATAATAATGCAAACAACTATCAGAAGAATTTAAAATCATAAAAAAATTTAATTTAATTTTTATGAAAAGTTTACAATATTGAATTAATTAAGCTACAAATTCCGAATTTTATACCTTATAACAGACATGCAAAAAAAATGGTTAATAAAAAAGTAACATTTTTTAGAGTTTTAAAATTGTTTTAAATAAACTCAGATTTTAGGAGACATCTTGCGAAGAAAGGTAAATTAATAGCTTTGGATAGTAGCCAAAGTTTTAGGCTAGCTTTGAAACAGAATTCATTTATTCCTAAAATAACAAAGCATGGAATTTTACGAATTAATGAGTTCTGGTTTGAAGCAAGCTTGAAAATCTGCATCAATTTTCATTATTTTGAAATAACATTTAAATGTGTTTTTTTTTCGAATAATTAGAAAAACTATGATTACAAATTATTGAATAATTAAATTGGGCAGAGAAAGTCATAAACTGGAGTGATATTTTTAAAATCTTGAATTCCAAACAAACAGCGGTTTAGTTTGCCCATGTTGGTATGTTTTGATTTTGTTTATAAATCATGCTAGTCATGATATTCATAAATTGTGCTAGGCAGACGGTTGAAATTTTTGTGAGACTCTTTTGAATATGAAAGGAAATATGACCTACAGTAAGTTCTTTGGAAAATACACTGTTAAGATGCTCAATTAAATTTTGTGCCACTAATTGAGGACACATTATTTAGCATCGAAATATTTATTATCTTCTAAAAATGAACAGAAAACAAAATAAAATTGCATAAAGATATTAAAAATGAAAAGCACTTGTGAAATTCGTCAACAGACACCATCATTCTCTTCCTTCTCTCTTCAAAAACAAACTGACTGACGTAGTTTCTGTACCTCCTCAGCGCCATCTCACGGTAGACGAAAATATTACACATACTTGATGTATCAACTAACAAATTAAGTTTTCTGGTCTGAGATTAGTAATTTGTCATACTTTGAGTCTAATCTAATCTACATCAAATGAATTTTTTTAGAAAGAAATAACCAAATCTTAAGCTAACCTCACCCTAATCTAGACATGAATACTGTAGAAAACATATTTGGTCATATGGATTCTATGCAAGTGCTTATCCACATGTTTCCGTATACAAATTGGAAATAACTTACGGTTGAATGGGATAGAATTCCCAAGTTTTGATCAAAAACCTCAATAGAAATAAAAAACTCAATGATGTATTGGGTATATAATGTTATTCAGAAAAATGGTGGATCAATATAGGTTTTTATAACAAATATCTTAACAAGTGGCTTATAATTTTGAACAGAAATTTAACTGAAACATTTAAAATTTTCAATAAAATTTTTATTTTTTTAAGTTATACTTAAAAATAATATGGATACATGTTATATATATCATATCAAATAAATCAATTTTAAAACAAATATATTTTACTTTAAATAAAGATCTCAGAAACCAAAGAGATCTTATAACTTTCTAAGAAAATCTAGCATGTCAATTATTTTATTTTGTTGTAAATAAAATTACGTTTGTTAAATGAAACAGATGATTAAAATCATTATTTTGTTTTTCTTTTTGTAAAAATAACAATTATCTAGTATTAGAATACCTTTTCTAACTATGTAATCAAATATTACATGAAAGATTTTTAGCTATAAATTGCCAAGAAAACGAATATTTAATTGACTAAAATTATTAGTTTTTAGTCAATTTATGTAACATTAAGTAATAGTTAATTTCGTCTGTGTGATATGAAGTTTTCAAAACATATATTAATATACAACCACTTTTATTAAAACATAAAACAATTATAAATGTTTTTCAGAATATTTTTTCCAATGACAGATTTCGACATAAAGAAACATAAGCCGACATTTTTCGCATGTTCCATAAAAGAATATTTTGCAGTTAACTAGGAGTTTACCATGTAAGAGCATTATGTTGAGACAATACAATTGTTCAATGCAATTTGAATACAATTGTTCATTTTTGCAGTTTTTTTATTATAAAATTAATTAAAAATTTACTAACAATACAGTTTTAAGAATTAAAAGAAATTATTTCGTATTAAAATTATTCTTGAATAAAAAGTATTTCTTGTAATATCACATTTTTATAATTATTAGAACTAATTATTAATTACAAAATGATATTATCTTCGTAGATGAATATCTCTCAATTTTTAACAATAAAAATTCACGTGATTACAAATAAAAAAATGAATTTAAATTAAAAATCTTATCAATTTTGACTTTGTATGAAATTTTCAATTTAATTGTAATCAAAACTATGTAATTAATAATATTTTTTTTAAAAAAATAATTTGTAAAAAGATACTGTGAAATTCACAAGTGAGAGCAATGCTTATCTGGTATTGCAAAATAATAAATAATAATATAAACTCTAAAGACTTTTTTATAAATGACACAATTTTTAATAATTAGAAGTTTGTAATTAATTTAATCATTAGATGTTCATTCTATTTATTAGCATATTAACTTTACATTCTAAACTGACAAACCAGAAAAATGCTTGACATAATAATAAACAAAAAATTTTATTTTACTACACAAATTAATTTTCAATTTGTTTTATAAATTTTAATCACATAATCATATAAAAATATATATTAATTTCCAACTAATAATTCAGAGCACGGATTATTTCAGAAACAGTCAATCTGAATGAATAAAATACTTTTACTATACATTCATTCTTTTAAGGTTAATTTTCTTTTACGAATTTTAAAAAACTTTAAATATTAATAGTTTCATTCAAATAGAAGGGAAATAATCATCACAATTTATCGAACTAGTTTTTATTCAAGATAAATTCAACATAAAATTAAGTATTTTTCATTTGAGATGCGTTAAAATTTCTTAATTGAGGAAATTTATTAAGTGATATTTGAATGTCTTTATTTAGCTTTCTAATTCACAACCATTCTTTTCAATTATTTGAAACTTTTTAAAAAATAACAATTTAAAGTTGTATTAAAAATAACGCACTTTTCTTTTATTTAATAAGCAATCATTATAAATCTATTAAATGGAGAATGTTTTCAATTTCATTTGGATTATGGCAGCTTTATTTATATGAATGTATTTAATATTTCTGATAATTTTAGTTTTGTGAAAGAAAAAATATCTTGGCATAGTTTATTTCTCCCAAAAGAAATGTGTTACACTAAAGTAGTTAAATTACTAAATTCATTTAGTACTTAGAGTTTTTAGACCTAAATTCAGAAGTTTATGTTTAAAAACAAATTTTAAGGAAAAAACTATTTTTGAATAAATATCGTGTTATTTCTCTATAATTATGAATTTTCTCTATTATAATTCTTCTGTTATTGATACAACTATTTAAGTATAAGGCGTTTCATTTTAACAATGTGCTTAGTCAATTTTTTTTAAAGAAATCTTGACCAACTACAAATGAAAGCTTCTGAGTTAATTTTTATCGACAAAATTTTGCTCAGTTTTGTAAATATATATATTTTAATTTGGGAAATTCTACAATCAACAAGTTATCTTATATTTAGTTTATAAAATTTCTTTTAAACTATACATTATATGTATAAAAAGGAAAGTAATTGAATCGAATTTCTTTTTTAAAAGAAAAAAATTGAAAACTTTGGAAAAATATCCGTAAATATACTTTTGGAAATATTTCTAAAAGTGACATAGCAATAACCATATAACATTATTTAAATAATCTGTTTTTGTTTCAAAATTTAATTAATTGTTTTAATAAATAAACATATGACTATAGAAAAACATAACGTAATGATACAAGACCTCTTTTATATATTCCTCGCTTATTTTATTTTTTTTTTCATTTATATGTTAGAATTCATTTATCTTTCTACGACGTAATATATTGATTAATTTAAGAAGTACGCGTTTACCTATTACCCATTTTTTGTTATTTATGTACACTTTCCCCGATCGTAAATATAGCAAATTAATACTATCTACTCTATATAGATGGTTTTAATTTTTTTTAATTTTTCAACGGATTCTCTTCTCTTTTTGTTCACCTTAAGTCTCATTAAAATTAGTTTTCAAAATAAAATGTAAAAGGAAAATAAATTACCAATATCAATAAAATTTTGTTTTAGTGTTCGGCATCTGAGCTTTCATCATTGAGGAAAATTTCTCTTATCTTTTTTGAGAAATTCCATCTTTAATGTTCTTATCATATAAATTTAGATTCATCGATAAGATTGAATCAGGTTTTTCTCTGTATTCTTTAATAATAAAATAAATGACTTAAAATTTAAAAATCTTGTGTGAATACTAATAAAATATTCTTACTTTTTGGAAATGTGACCAGTTATAGTAAGTATAAATTGTTTTGAGACAATGTTTTTCTACTTAAGCTAATTATATTTAAAAAAAATCATTCTTTATAAATATAGATGGATCGCAACATAATGAATATAAAAAATTGTGACGAATTAAATTTATATAGAATATAATTTTTAAAGGACTATTTTTTTGTGTTGTCTATGCAAACATTTACGAATGAGCTATTTCACTTTAAAATATTGCTGCATTAAATAAATTAAATTGTTCTCTCTCTAATGGTTCTTAAATGTAAAACATTTATTTACAAACTTATATTAGTCAGTTTATAAAACGCAACACTTATTAACAAAGCAACATTGCAATTTCAGTAATTATAGCGATTTTTTAGTACAAAATGTTAACAAAATTCTCTTATCATAGAACATAAAAACACTATTTTAAGGTTTTGACTTCTTAAAGAAAAACAAGAAGCATTAAACAGTATGGATTTCAAGAAGTATTTTCAGAAAAAGCATTTTCATTTATTTAAATATGAAACGGAGTTTTAATATGCTAAAATAATATCTTTGAAAAACTACTTCTTATATTTGCACATAAAATACATTATTTATTTGCAACATTTGCTGTTTGCTAAAAATATTTCTGCAGCAAATGATTTTATAAAATATTTTTAATATAATTTGAAGTAAAACAATCTATTTTTATATGCTATACTTAAAAAAACTAAATTAAATATAACTTATAATATATAAAAATATAAAAATATGGAGAGACAAGTTATAATATATAAAAATATAAAAAGATGGAGTCTAAAAATTGATAGCTCAAAATCAAAAACTCGAGAGCATTATTAATAACCTTTTAGGGACTTTTAATATTCCACTTGAATTTTCACTTGTTTTCAACAATAACGAATACTTCTACAAACTTCAATTCAAAATTAAATTTTCGAAAATTTATTATGAAAATAAAATGTGGAACAATCCATAATTCTCCAAATTTCACTATAAAATGAGCAAGAAAGACAAGAAATAATTAAGGACTATCTTTCAAAAAATTTAGGAATGTTACAAATAAAGAAAAATATTTTTTGTGACGCAGCAGACAAACCTTATTTTTATAACAATGTTTAATAATTAAAGAAAATTTAAAAGTATAAGTATATATACATTTTTTTCCTTTTTTACAGTATTTTTATGACTAAAAATAAATCACTTCCTAAAGTTAGTTACTTTCTTACATAAAATAAAGAAAAGATTTTATCAGCTAGTTTAAATTCTTCTCGTTCCACTTCATTATATTGTCCGGAAATCAGATTTCTAGCTTTATAATCTTTTATAACAAAATAAATGAGTACTTTTTGTTGTAACCGAATCTAAATAATGAAATAAAGCGAAAAATTCAATCAATCCATGATATATAAGACTTTGTCGTTTAATCCTTGAACTCATTATTGATGAATGAAAGTACGGTGTAGCCCTGAAGCAAAAAGAATTTTATTTTTTGCGCCTATAACAGGAAGAACAAAAAAGATCATTCTGCAAAACTTAAATATATTGCTTTTCTTACATTTTCTTTTAACAATGTGCAGATTTATAATAAAAAAGGTTTCTTTTAAAATAAATATAAGTTTATCGTAGTTATGGGAATGAAATATTCAATAATTGTCTTTAGAAAATATTTGATATATTTTGATATATTAAAAAAAGCAGCAAAAGAAATTTAAAAGTATTTTGTTTTAAATAAATATTTTAATTTTCTTTCTTCAATAAAATATTTTTGTTAATGGTAAGGAATTAATTAATAGGTTAGTTCTTCAAAAATAAATATCTTTCTACCATGTCATATTTAAGTTTAAGATAAATTCTATAATTTTTTTTTCTCAGATATAGTTATTTTAAGTACACTTTTGTCATAAACTGTCTTTTACTTATATAACCTACTTCTATTATAAAATTGTTATTATTAATTTCAAATTAAATAAAATTTTAAAATGAATTTATATATTTACAATTAATGTGTAAATTGTATTGTAGCATAAAGATAAAAATAGCAATAGGAAAGGTTTTATGTATACTTGAAGTTGTTTACCTTATCTAAATGATGACACATATATTTTCATATAATTAGCTATCCTGAATAAATAATTTACAAATTGAATATACATGTGATTAAAAATTCCGTCTTGTAGCATTTCAAATCCAATATTTTGTTTTTGACCTATTTTTGGAAATTCATTTCTTATGTTTGACACTTTTGCTATTTTATTATGTTAGTGTCTTTATTTATTTTTTCTACAAAAATCAATATTATATGTTTTATAGTAAGACTATTATAAATTTCTTTTTTTGTAATATATGTGCAGCTAGCAATACTTATAGCTTCATTCCTTCTCTCTAATTATTCAAATAAAACTAACATATTTTAAGAAAAATACTTATTTTCATCTAAACTAAAGCATTTAATGAGTAAATTACATTAAAAATTCCCTTTTGTAAACTTTATAAAAAATATTGTTGAAAAATAATATATAGTATTATAAAAAATAAGTAAATATTATAATTAATTAATTTACTGTGGAAGATGCTAAAATTTAGATAATATCAAATATAATCTCAATTACTTTTTTAAAAAAAAGTTCTTAATATTACATAAAATGTTCAGTAAATATTTCATTTATTATTTTTCAGCTACGTTGTATAGAAATTTAAAAAGAGATTCTTAAAAATATACTATTTTGTTTGTAATAAATTAAGAAACCACAAAACTAAAGTGAGCAGTTTTGCTGTAGATTTTATTTTTTTAACTTCTTATTATAGTTCAAATTTCTCCAATTCCTTTTATTCATTGTTATTTAACTGTAGTTTTTAAGTCTTATTCGACTATTTTTTGTTCAATTTAGTGTTACATTATGATTGTTCTTACTGCATGTATTGTTTAATATGTCATTTATTGAATAACTATTTTATTGATGTATTTATTTCATTATTTAATTCACAGTATCTTTTATTTTAGATATATTCTTTAGAAGGCTTAGAATTTCTTAACACTATAGAGAAACCCAAGTATGTATAATTAAATATACAGTATTTCACAATTTATAATACACGCCTCGTTTATTTCATGTCTCTTTTTATGGATATATATAAACTAATGTTTACAAATCTCTAAAAACCTTTTTTATACTTTCTTATCGAAAGCCTGATTAAATTTTTAGAAATAATGTTACATGCTTAAAAACTGATTTGTGTTTATTTTTCTTGGAAATTGAGAGTTTGGAAAAGAAACATGTAACTTAGTTGGATTAAATTTGGAAAAAAATTATTAATTTTCGTTCAAAAATGATTTAATGTTAATAATAATCAAAGATGATCAATATTTTAGTACTTCCTCCGATTTTATCATATTATTAGAAAATTGTTTATTACCACATAAGAATATACTATACTTTATTTATTTCACTAGGATTCATATATATTAAATATCATATATTAAAATTTTTTACATTCGTAATAATTTTGAGATATATGAATTCTAACATCAAAAAAGCTCATCAACATATGGATGAAAAATGTTTATAAAATTATTTTTCATTCGATAAAATTTACATTAAAATCAGACAAAATTCCTACAGTGTGATTTGTTAGTTCAAATCAATCACAAAAAGACTTAATTGAATAAAATATAGACTATAGTATACATGACTGAAATTATTATTGTCCTACATTTAAAATAGAAAATTAAAATACAAAATTTATAAAATATTATTGTGGTTATATGCCTTCTTTCAATAATAAAATTTCATCTCCATATATTTTAGAAATTTTTTTTCAATATTTAAGATGTGTAAAAATCAAATTTGCACCATCAGATACATATACGAAACTATCAAAAGAAAAATAATTTTTTAATTTAATCTAGTTATGTTTTAATAGTATTAGTTCTTGAAGTGATATGTAACGTTATTTTAATCTATTTTTTATTCCAGAAACTTCCACAATTGTATATTTGTAATACCGTAAATATTGCTTCAGTACCTCCTAAAATATAATTCAAATAGCAATTAAAATAATAGAAATAGATGAGCCAACCAATTTAGTCAAGGTTTATTTGGTACAAGTATTTAAGTTTAAATAAAAATAGTATTTCAGTGTTAAATGCAAGCGATGCTCTGTCTTATCTTATAAAAACATGTTTTACAATTTACGCCAGCAGACCTCCCTGTACCTCGCTCGGGATGAGCTTTACCAGTTTAGGTAGAGGTTGCTGAATAATTTATTTATTAGTTTTCTTATAGAATTACAACAAGGGGCTGTTAAGCCCTTCTAAACAAGAAATAAAGAAAAAGTAAAATAGGTAAAAAAAACAAAAATGTTTACGTGAGCTATGAAGGTTAAAATTACAGGTGCTTCATCTGTAAAAACTGTTAAATAAAATTCAATTGTCGATTATAGATCTACAATAGTATAGGGTTTTAAAGAGAAAATCAAAGTCTGTGACTCACTAAATGCATGGAAAGTCACAGTTCACTAGATACTTGTAAAAGAGCATTTGCTTGATTTTTTTTACAATTCTTTTATTAGGCAAAGGCAGTATTTTTTGACAGGTAAGGTTCTTTCTGTTTGCTAAATTTCTTCTGCTTTATAAGAAAAGTTGCTGATGATCAATTAGAAAGTCGATTAGGCTTTTGTCTGGAATGTCGACTTTCTAAAGCTTTCTTTTTCCAAAGTGTTTCCAATGAGCATTTGGGGCTGCCAAATGCCAAAATCTTGTAAGTGAGCATGCTGTCAAGTAGTAAAGGGGCCTTCCCTCTTCTACACATGTGCAGTAAAGGGTTGCAGCTCTATTGAATCGTTTAAAATAAGTAGGAAAGGGGACATGGCCAGTGATTAAAAGTATCTCATTTCTGGACCAATACAGGGAATTCATAGAAACATATGGCTCTAAATCGAAGATGGAACGGCCTGTATAACCATTCATCCAGTCTTTCTTCCAGTTCTTCATTACCCAGTTTCTGAGGGTGGCTTTTATTGAGCATCGGGGAAGAGGTATGATTGTTCTTTGGTTGTCTGGTATGGCAGCATTTTTACAGCTTGGTCGTCTCTTTCGTTACCCACAGTTCCCACATGAGCTTTGACCCAACTGATGGTAATATGAAAAAAACAGATTAGATCATTTATAAGAACATGTAAAATCACTGAACAATTTCCTAGGAAATGCTATTTGTATAATTTGCTTGAATTTGTAAAGGAAAACCAAGGAAGGCATCACATTGTGCAGTAATTTTCTATATGAAGTCAACGTGTTCAAATTTGACAGTAAATAGCATTTCAGTTTTAAATATAATATTCAAGATTTTAATTGCTTACTTTTTTCTTTTAATATCTGTCTAAGATGAAGCTTAAATATTAAAATTAAATATCTAAATTATATTCTAAATTACTCTGCGAAAAATCTACCTAATTTAACAATTTTGTCACGAATTTTAAAGAGAAAGTTTCAGATGGTACAATTTTGACACATATAATTACAATTTACATAGATTTTTTATGATTGAAAATGTTCACAAAATATGTTTCTATAAAAGTAAATTAATTAAAGCCATAGGTATGGTTTTGCGTGCATGTAAAAATTAAGCACATGTATTTACATTTTATAGATCAAATTTTATTTTTTACCTTATATATTATTTTTTACCTTATAATTCTTCTTCTTTTCAATAAAAACAAGAAAACTTAGTGGTTTCTAATACACATCATAAATTTTTATGCATCTTCTTAAATATGTTGAAATATAGTGTATACATATATAAATTACCTAAGTATATGTTAGGAACATGTAATTGGGATTGAAGAAAAATAAATGGTTTTTAGGTATACACTGGTTTAAATATTTAATATGCATTACAACTTTGCATTCCTCATTCATTTGAATTGATAAACTATTTTAATGATGTTTGAAATATGAATCAAAGTTAAACTAACACTCATGGACCAAAATAGTGTATTGATTTCAATTGCTAGGGATTTAATCTACTGAGATATATGATTATTAATTTTTCTGACCAACTTATATGAATGCATGATTTAATGTATTATGATGATGATTACTTATATTGTACAGTTAAATATATATACTTGAGCCATAATTCAATGATTTTTATTAATAAATAAATGAAACACATGGAGTTTAATTTACTTGTGCACATAATATCCATAATTAATTACACTATGTTTAATTCAATTGAAATATTTTTACCTCTCTGCTTATCATTAATTTATATTTTTTAATGTTGAAACGAAGCTGAGTGTGAATAGAATGATAAATCTAAAAAAAAGCAATATTTTTGATAAATTTAATTTAAAATAATGAAATCTGATAAATCTTTCATTTTGTTAAATTCGAATATATTAAATCATGCTTTAATATTTTCAAACCAGTTCTTTTTAACACAAAAAAGTTATTTTTACATTATTTTGCATAGAATTGTCAGTGTAGAAAAATCAATTTTACTGCAATCATTATTTATAAATCAAGGCTGTATTATTTATTGTAAAATCATAATTATATATTTTCTAATTAATTTCATGTTGCCATTAATTTTTCTTCTCAATGAACTTTCTGCTATTCTGAATATTTTCAATGCAGATAAAAATTATTCTGTTTATTTTCTTTGAGTTGTTAATATATAATATAAGCAATCCATTATAATTTCTCATAACTTCTTAAAAACTATCTTAATGTAATAACATTTTAAATAGTTCAATATATAATTTTTTTTGTAAATTTGACATTTTCAAATGTTAATAAATACTTTTAAAATGGTATATATATATATATATATATATATATATATACCATAAGCATTTTTTTTCTACATTTTTGAGCATGTTTGTATTACGATTCATGTGATCTATATGAAATAATTTATAAGTTAAATAATATATTTTA